>JAJHZJ010000553.1:894717-1476180 GCA_023548195.1 Bettongia penicillata ogilbyi | reverse complement strand
TAGTAGAATTCCTTCACTCTATATTGTCTGGTATATATTCTCTTATGTGTACTTTCTCTGATTCTATTTTGCTATCAACTTGGCTAAATGAGTTTCTTTGCTATTTTCATTGTGGAAATGGTTATTTTGTGGGAAAGCCATCAAGCCTGGATATAAATCTTGGGGGTCCTCCTTTCCCCAGTAAGATATAGCATTTGAAAGTTTGGCTTGAACCTAAAAACCACATCCCCATATAATATTAACCTGATGACACCTCTCTCTGAGGACAGCAGAGTGGTCCAACTTCTAGGCACAAACCTTCTGCTCTCCCTCCTGGCAGGAATTAAAGTCTCCCTTTAAAAAGAGTCAGGAGAGAAAAAGCTAAGAGATCTATTCCAATTTCTTTTGAGCCACACAACAACTTTAAGCTACATGTAGGGGGAACAGTTTATTACAAAATAGTTGGATTCTTTTGGGGCATAGAAGAGAAATCCAATTCCTTAACTTTTAAGTATTATAATGTGAGGAAAGTTTCCTCATTAAAAAAAGAAGTTTCATATGTTCATATTTATGGAAATGGAAGACAATGGCTTTATGTCAAGAGTGCAAGTGGAATCTGGGTGAATTTACTGCTTGATACTGTTAACAAATGACCCCCAGGATCATAAGGGACATGAAGTGAAACAGAGTCCTGTCACCAACTAAAAGCATTTATTGTCTGAGAAAAAGACTTACAGGGTAGAGGAGATCCCACAAGGGAGCACAGAGGGAGGGTTCTCAGCTGTTCAAAGGGGAGTGGAAAAACAGATGAGATAATATAGTTGCTAGGGGCTTTTGGAGACCCGGGTATGGTTAAAGGAGAAGACATCTGTAGATAAGATAAGCCGGGAAGTCAGGTATTTGGAAAGTCCCGAGTCTGCAGCTGCTGCTCAACTCCTCCCTTGAGTGTTCAAGGTTAGTCTGGCTTGCGCAGGCATCTCCAAGTTCAAGGATCACTGGTATATCAAGCAGCTTTGGGCCTCAGAAATCCTTCCAATTGACTGATTGGTGTAACTCATTGTCCTGCTCCCTCTGAAAAGAAGGGAAGTTGTAACGTATAGTATAGTCATTACAAAGCCCATGTTAACATCATGTAGGATCACTTGAGAAATATAGGACATGGAATATTACGTAGGAATTTTCTGTGAGGAGCTCTTGATATTACTGAAAAAGAAAAAAAAGAGGGAAGGAGAGAGGAGATGGAGAGGGAGGGAGGGAGGAAAGATAAAAGGAAAGAAGGAAGGAGAGAAAGAAGAAAAGAAGTAAAAATGAAGGAAGAAAGGGAGGGAGAAAAAAACTTTCACATTATAAACAAAGGAGAGGTTCCTATTAAGTACTGGAATTTGCTCAGTATTGACTGGTTTCTTTCCTCTGTGCTGATTGCATGCTTTTCCAGCCAAACAGAACTCAACAGTTACAAAAGCTGATACTGTCCAGTATTTACATCAGCATTCCTCCTATATGTGTGCAATATAGCATAACAAATGACTAAAGATTTGTTTTCTAAGGTCTTTATAGAGATAGGATGGGTTTGCGAAAAGAATAACAGGGTTTAAGTTTAAAAATACAAATGTCCAGCACCAAAATGACACTGCCACAAGGTATAAAGTCAGAGGACCTGAATATTATAATCTTGGTTCTGCCACTTTCTATGTGAGCATGAGGAAGTCACTTAGCCTCTCCAGACCTGCTTCCTTATCTGTAGAATGAGGGGGCTGCTCTACATGACTTTCAAAGTTACTTCCAGCTCTAAATCTATGGTCCTATGCTCTGTGATTCTATGACCCTATAAGGTGTACTTTCAGTTGGTTCTAAAATTGTAGCAGTTGAGCTAACTCATTGGAGTTCTTGTTTCCAAAGCAAACATGTTTGTTCTGTAGCTAAGGGATGAAGCAAGGATTGTCTCTGAATGATTTTCTCTGTGCTAAAAACGAGATGAATAAGAAGAATCAGCATCATAGTCTTGGCCTCTTTTCAAAGAGATTCTACTTGAATGGTCAACAATTCCTAAACATTTATTAGGCACCTACTATGTGCTGGGCACTGTGTTAAGCATTGGGGATACAAATATGTGGGGAAGAGATAATCTCTGCCCTCAAGTAGCTTACAGACTAATGAGGGAAGATAATATGCAAATGGCAGTTGTAAAAGGGAAGGGGCAGGGAAAGATGGTACCTTCTCCAGGAATGGAAAGAAGTCCACAAACAGTGAAATCTCAGGAGTAATGAGGAGATGATTGAGCTGAAACCTCTCCTTAAATCGAGTATTACAGCTCATAGCCCCGCCTTCCAATCAGAGAGGCAGAGATGAGATGGAGGGTCAAGGGTGATTGGCTCATATAGATCCATGAGGTGAACTCAATAATGATTATTGTAGCCAAGGTGGGAGGTGAATCCAAGCTGCTGGAAGAGCAGGAAGAAGTACAATGAGCTTCCCTCACTCCCCTCCTTCAAAGAAAACCCTTTTCCAAACAGATCTAGAAAATTCATCAGATTAAATCCTGACTGAGAAATTCAAGAAAAAAAAAATTGTAGTGATTCATTTTTCCAGTCCAGGTTATCATAGGGAGGCAGACATCTGCAGACACTGGGGATAGGATCTGGCCTTGAGTACACCAGGGAGCATTCTAGGTCAAGGAGAGGATATGCATCAAGACAAGATAACATTAAATTCAGAGGCTTTTTGCCAGGTTGGCTTCTAGTTGATTTGTCTTTTCTTACAAACAAGTCTCAGATACCGTGTTCTAAGCCTTGTAACAAAGGAAAAGGAAGGCTGCAATCAATGTTGAGGATGGAGTGTCTACATGTGAGAAAATTACAATTCCTTGAAGTATTTGTTCAAGGATGAAATAGTCATTGGAAAGATTCAACTAGTATTCTCACTAGTGGAAATAATAGAATAATACATTTAATACTGTTATAAATCTTAGAAGCCTAGAAATCCATAAGCCTAGCGAGCCTGCTTCCAGAAATACTTGACGAGGCAGCACTTTCCCAAGTAAGAAAGGATGTAAGCCTCACATTTGGGGTAGAGGTAGTAGATGGAAAAGTCAGTAGCCTGTTTCCTGTTGCTACCAGGGCACCCAGCCACCCTGGGGCTGTGAATGCACAGGGCTTCAGTTCCTGTTATATTTATGCTTTCCTGATCTTAGTGAATAAGGACTGGAGAGAGAATGCAACAGGATGTCACTGTGAATTTTGAAAAGTAAGGACCATCAGTTGTCCCCTCAGCAATCAGAATGAAGTTTCAACAGTAGCCATGTCAGTGGCCCTGAGGAACAAACCCGTTTGACCCAGCAGTAAATTGACCTAGTAGCTGAGACAGTGTGAGCCAGCCACCGGCAAGAGAGTTTGGAATGTAATTCCACCTCTGTCTTTACCGTACCTTTATAGTAAATTTGCAAAAGTCAATTGATATTGATTAAATGATATGGAGAGTTATTAACTGGCAATTTATATTGGAGGGAAACACATTGGACTGGGGCTTGTAAGTGATAGTATTAAAAAAAAAAAAATTCCCCAACTCCTAATCCCTAAAGCCTAGTTGTCTGGGGAAGGGGAGATGCAAGGACGGGGTAAGCAGTAATCCTTCTCTGGAGACTAGATTCTAGTCCAGGTGTGGATTGCTTGGGTAACAGCAACAAAGGAGGGTAAAGGTTGCTTTGCTTTATCTGCACAGAGATTCGTCGGTTGTTTTGTTGTTTGGGGTGAGGCAGGCAGGGTGTAGGGCCTGAGATTCCATTGAAAACATCATCATTTTAGCACCTATGAGACAGGAAGCTGGATTCCCCCTCCCCCTTCTTCCATTCTTCCTTTGAAATATTCATTCTAATTATAGACACAATTACTGCAAGAAGAAAATAGTTTCCTCCCTTTACAAAAGCCAGACTGAACAGACCTCTTTGCTTTATTTATAGTTATTTCTTAATTGATTTTAGAGCAGGAATTTTGGGCACTGAGAGTGACTGCAGATCACAGAATCCGTTTGGGGGATGTCAGGGATGTTCTGCTGAGGGGTGGGGAGAGAGGATTTGATAGTGGAGGAAAGAAGTGTTAACACTCAGGAGGAACAATTACCTAACTAGTCCTTTTGACCTTAGAGGTGAAAACTTTATCTTCTCTGTGTTCCCTGGATGGCTTTTGTTGTCCTAGATCCTGGGAAGTAGATCTGGCTTAAGGCTTTTCCATCACTTGAGGGAAAGTTGCAGCAGTACAGTTGGGAAACACTTTCTTCTCTAAGGTAGCAGTATCAATATATTTTTTTTTGATCTTGCACTCCTATCAGTAAAAAAAAAATGAACTTGTACCATAATATGTGTATATTTTTACCTATTATATGTTACAGAGGATGGAAATTGGCCAATAAAAGTCTGGTCCTTGTGAGGATGCCCAGAATCCTCTGCTGATTCAATCTCTGTGTGAACTTGCACGTACAAACATTGTTTCTGGTCTGCTTATCACGTGAAGAAAAAGAACCAGAATTAAAAATGCTTATAAAGGGCACTTATTGGATAAGGCATCCCACCTTTCCTGATACTGGAATAAGGATCTCAAGAGCTTATAAAGGCTACAGATGAATTCTATATATGTACTGCTATACAAATAATTATTCACATTATAAAACACAAAAAAACAAATAAAGATGAAATAATATTTTATTCTAGAGTCATTAGGGAGTCACTGTATATGATTGAATAGGTGAATGACAGTCATACTCAAGCTTTAGGAAAATCACATTAACAGATGAGTGGAAGATAGATTGGAGTGCAGAGTCTTAAGGGTGGGAGACCAATTAAAGGTCTGTGGTAGTGATCCAGTGGTGAGAAACAATAATGATAGCACTTAACTACGTGCCAGGCACAGTGCTAAGTGCTTTACAATTATTATCTCATCTGAGATAAAATCAACCCTTTGAGGTAGGTGCTATTATTATCCCCATTTTACAATTGAAGGAACAGAAGTTAAGTGACTTGCCCAGGACCACACATCTAGTCTGCCTGACTCCAAGCCTAGGGCTCCATCCACTTGTCCACCAGCTACCTGAACTTGGGTTGTGGTTGTGTGAGTAGAAAGAAGAGGAAAGTGGTTATGGATGTAGATACTACAAGATCTGGCAAGTGACTGAACATATGTGGTAGGTAAGAGTGAGGAACTGAAGATGATACCGAAGTTTCAAACTGATGACTGGAAACATGGTGGTACCTTCGAAGAAATTTGGAAGAGGGTGAGTTTTGGGGAGAAGATGATATAATAGTATTGTTGATGCATGTTGCAACATATCCATGCCTATTCATCTTGGGTGACTCATTATCTATCCTCCCAAGCCCTCCCTTCTTCCTAATTTTCCTATGATGGTTCAGTGTAACACCATCCTCTGTCATGGTCACTCAGGCTTGAAACCTAAATCTCATTCTCAGCTCTTCATTTTCTCTCACTTCCTCCCTTCTTCCTCATAGCATGAGGCATTAAAAGTGCAATTGGATTTGGAAAAGGATCTAGACTCAAGGTCGGAAGAATAGCAAGAAGGGAAAAGAAAGAGGAAGACTTTTTTAAAAAAGGAGTAGTGAAGCATTCACAGATGTCATTCTTCGTTCTAAGAGAATACAGAAAAAGCTTGGCAGATGAGGGAGGGAGAGGGTTCCAGTCATGTATAACTCTTGTGGAGGAGCATGTAACAGGGCATTAAGAAGAGTACTCTAATTTGCTGTTGAGCTGGTGGACCTGATAATTCAATGGATGCACAAAAGCAATGCATCTCTGGTTCTCTCTTACCTTATGGTTGCTCTTTTGGCAGAAAATCTCCAGTTGTCAATATTATGACTCCAAGGAAGATTGGTAAAGGATGGGTTCTTCTCTGCCCTTGATTTGTGACAACCCCTCTGCTGCCACCCATACAGACCAGAAACTTCTATATCAAAGAGGACAACCACCAGAAAGAACGTTGTCCAAACCCAGGGCAGTTTTACCAGGAAACATGTCCTGGCAGTAGTTTGGATAGTGTCCAGCTGATGTGAAATGTAAAATGATGACTCAGTCGTTCTAATTCTTTTATGTTCTGATGAGATTTAAATAGCCTTCCAGGGATTGTAACAGTAGTCATAAATTAAGTTAATAAATTGTGTTCTAATAATTATTTTGTTGCACATGTGATTCTTTTATGACTAGTGTTCCTTTCTTTGTGCAGGAATAAATTACCTGTCCCACACGCTGATTCATATTGTGCTTGTAGTACCATTTTATTTCCCCTCCTCTTTCATGGAATTCCACTAGATGTGATCTTTAAGTAAAATCATATCTTAGAATGGCCCTGATGGGAGAATTTAAGAAGTCAATAGATGTGAGAAAAGAGAGTACTCCCAGCCCCACCTGCGGCTGGAGAGGCAGGTTTTCCAGGTATCAGTCCCAACCTTATGGCTGGTATAGGGTCCAAAATTGTCCAATCTGCAAGAAAAACCACCGAGGCAAAGTTCTAAGCCAATAGCACTTTATTAAAAGATCCATAGTCCCCTCTAATGAAGTGGACCTTAGATCTCCCTCGTGCCCTGAGATGCTTCATTTCACCAGGGCCTTCCTTTTATAGGAATTAATACTCACCAGGTACTCAGAAGAGACAAAGCAAAATACAGTGTCTTATTGGTTGATAGACCTTGCTTTTGAGGAAGGCTAGAAATGATATGTTAGCAAGGATGGTCACAGGATGGGCAAGGTAAGGGTCATCATCTCCATTGACTAAGTGGTCCTAAGATGGGCCCCTCCTCATGCTGGGCAAAAGAGGGTGGTCTGGAGGCACAAAAATAAGTTGAAGTACTTTCCCTATCACATTAGCACATCTCACTCACTCTGGGTTTGGTCATTAACATTCTTGGGGGTGGACAAGTGAACTGAACAATTAATGGTTCACAGCTCTGGGGACTAATACATAGAATTTATAATCAGTACCCTATGGAATCATATCAGACTAATACAGGTCGCAATAAAATAGGGGTCGAATTAATCATCTACCACACTGGGTACAGGTCAGAGGAAGCCCAGTCACTATGGGTTTGACTGAGCATCTCCTCAGTGACAGGCAAGAACCTACCAATGTTCAAAAGAGATTTAAGCAAGAAATTTCTAGTTACTAGTTGTTAACAAAATATACTTCTTCTTAGTAGGAAGTGCAAGAGATCTATTCTATTTTTGTTTTCTTGGGTTTTTTCTTTCCATAATAATTCAGCAGGACTAGAAAGAGGAGGCACATGGCATTAGAAAATGGCCAGGAGTCCTCAGGTTCCTCTGATCTCCAAAAGTTAAGTGATATCATGGGTCCTCTTCAGAAAGGACGAACAACGAGGTGCCTCTCCCAGTCTCAGTAGCACAATTATCTTGTCTAACTTGCATGAAATACCCCACCACCTCTTGAAATCTTATCCTTCCCTTAAAGCCTTCCCTTAAAACTTATTACTTCATCTACATCCCTTTACCAGCCAATGACCTCTCTGTTGATATAGTACATTTGCACCTCTCCTATGAACTGATATGGAGGATAGTTGTCTTACAGTTAGGAAAACTCAGATTCAGATCTAGGCTTGGATACTTACTAACTGGGTAAACCATTTATGTGCCTCAGGACTCCCTCAGATCTGTCTACTAAATCATAGACTGCTTGGTGATTTTGCCAGAGAAGAATTACAGATCCAATTTTTGTGTATATATCTTATTTTCTTACTCCATTGTAATCTCTCTCAGGACAGGGACTATATGTTATCTAAAATTTGTTTTCCTCAGTATCTAGCACTATATTTTCTGCCCTGTAGGTAATAAACACTTGATGAATGTTTTGAATGGTAGAAATAACAAACCAGATGGGGAATCAACAGGAGAGATTTTGTTTGAAAGAAAATACACCTCCTTCCTGGGAAAATCTATTCTTTTTCACAACCTATTTACAAAACTTAATCTATTGCCTGAATTAATGCAAATGTGAAAACACTAAAAGGCTGGTCCCTCACTTAGTGCTGCTATCCCTTGTCTATTTTCCAGTTAAAATTTGGACCTAGAATAACAGTAAATTTTTTTTCAGTTTCTCAAATATTTTTAAGCATCTACTTACCAGGTGCAAAGGACTATGCTGAGGATGCCGAGAGTAGCAATGTTGGTTGACTCTGTGATCTTTTTCACAATTGCAGGATAGTAAAAATTATTTGTGTTTCTTTTATTATTTGTTACACTATTAATAAATTATATATCCATGCACTTTGATTCTATTTCAACTTAGGAGAATAAGGGATATATACATATACATACACATACATATATACACATATGTATATATAATAGTATGCACATATGTACTTGTGCATATGTACATATACAGACATACATATATACATATATACATATATATATATATATGAGAGAACTGAGAAGAGAGAGAGAGAGAGAGAATGGAGAAAGAGAAAAAGAAAGAGATGAAATAGGAAAGACAGCGAGACTGGGAGATAACAGAGGGAGAGAGACAGAGAAAGAGGAAGAGAGAGAAGCAACTGCTTCTGATATGAAAAAAGTTTTTCCAGCTTATTAAACAAATAACATTCAATAAATTGAGTGAGGGGCTCAGAGCTGATTAATTAATGAGAGAAGCTGAAATTTTAGTAAAGCCTCGCTTCTAAGGTAGTCCAGTTCATTTTTGCAAAGTTTAAATTATTAGAAATTTTTCCTTACATTGAGGAGAAATTTGTACCTCTATAATTTTTACTTTTTGCTCCCAGTTCTAATCTCTGGGGCTAAACAGAGCAAGTCTATTTTTTTCCTTATTGCAGTCCTTCAAATACATGAGGACTACTGATATATCCCGTATTGTCTTTTCCATGTTAAATAGTCCCAGTTCCCTCGATTTATTCCAGTATGGCATTACCCTAGCCTTTGGAAAAGCAGCAAGATATAATGGGAAGAACAATGGATTTGGAGTCAGAAATTTATGGGTTCAAATCCCAGCTATACTACCAGCTTGGTGGTGCAATAGATAAAGTGCTAGTACTAGAGTTTGGAAGACCTGATTTCAAATCCAACCCCAGACACTTTACTAGCCGTGTGACCCTGGACAACTCATTTAACCTCAGTCTATCTCAGTTTCTTTCACTGTAAAATAGGGATAATAATAGTACCTACCTCCTATCGTTCTAAGGATCAAATGAAATAATATTTGTAAAGTGCTTACTTAGCACAGTGCCTGGCATGAAGTAGGTTTTTGAATAAATGCTTGTTTCCTCCCCTTTTACTACCTGGGTAACCTTCATTAAGTTTCACTTACCTTTTATGGACCACAGTTTTCTCATCTGTCAAATGAAGGGAGTGGTAAAATCAGAAGTGTAATACTCACTCGCCAGGAGCAAGCCACATGGCAAAACTCAGTGTAGCCAAACAAGATTAAAATGTAATTTGGAAATGTTTGACAAAATAAACAAAAGCATCATAGATGTTGTTAATTTGTGGTTTTCTAAATCAATATGCAGCCACATGAGTCTACTGAGTTTGAGACCACTGGGCTAGATGACTTTTAAGTCCTCTTCTAACATCACTTGATGATCCTGTGATCTTGCTGATAATTGGCTGCCTTCTTCTGGAAGTGCTCTAGACTGTATTTACAATGCTGGGGCAGCTAGGTGGTGAAATGGATAGAGTTCTAGTTCTGGAGACAGAAAGAGTCATCTTCCTGAATTCAAATCCAGCCTTAGACACTTATTAGCTGTGTAACCCTGGATAAGTCACCCTGTCTGCTTCAGATTCTACATCTGTAAAATGAGTTGGAGAAGGAAATAGCAAACTTCTCCAATATCTTTGCCAAGAAAATCTCAAATGGGGTCACAAAGAGTAAGATACGACTGAACAATAAAATGTGGTACCCAGAATCAACTAGGGACTCTAAATTCAGCCTGTCCATGGCAGAATCCAACATGATCTAGTGAAAAGCACAATAAATATGGAGTTAGAAGACCTGATTCTGAATTGTGGTCCTGATACTAACTAGCTCTGTGACCTTATAGAATTCATCTAACTTTTTTGGAGGAGTCTCAGTTTTCTCATCTCCAAAATAAGGGAGCTGGATTAGGTGTCCTCTGCAGTCCCTTACACCTCTAACTCTATAATTTCATGGTTCTCATTATCACTTCCTTAGTATGCACAGTATGCTTTTCTTAATACAATCTCAAATAGCATCAACTTTTTGAGCTTCGGTGTTATATTGTTAACCAGTTTAAACTTGCAGCCCACAAAAATGTCCAGATGTTTTTTCACATGAACTGTGCTCTAATATTTCCCCACCCACACCACTTCCTGTATTTGGGAAACAGGTTTTTGTGAACTCAAGTTAATTTCTATTTTATCCAACTCATTCTAACCCATAAGGATCTTTTTGGATCTCCAACTCATCCTCTAAGATTATCTCCATCATCTAACTAGTCAACTCTTCGAATTGATGGTGCATGTGTTTGTAGGAAAGGTTTAGCAGAGGTAAAAACTCCAGGTGTATGGGAGGAATTTTCCAATGCCACTTAAAAATGTGTTACCACAACAAACTTGAACACAGGATACCCTGCACAACAAGAACATAATAGAGATGGAGATATTTCCATGTTAAGGCTGAAGATTTAAATCTTCAGTATTTGGAATTTAGGATGAAGCCCTTGTTACTCTGATGGATCACTTGGTAAGTAGCAGAGTCCATGATCTAACGAGAGGAGAATAACAATTTAGTTCATGTAAAGGGCTTAATCTATCTAATGTGTCTCCTAACTTCTGACATATCTCCTGATGATGCCAGGGTAGGTGAAATTCAACTCAATTCAATAAACATCTATTAATTTATCATTATTTATCAGACTCTTTGCTAATAATGTATTTCTATATCTTTCTCTGTGTTATATTACTGGGACTTGAATAGCACACTTCTCAGTCTTGCTACATTTCCTCTAATATGTCTGCATTCTGGGTTCTGGACTGTGACTGTTCTATAAGAGGCAGCCAGGTGGCTTATATATTCTTACCACAAAAGAGCTCTGGCTGCAGAAGCAAGTGTACATGTGAGTGTGCAGTTTCATTAAATCCCTTTACTTGAATTTAATTATTTTTATTGGCTAATTAATAAAAGAAATTTCACTAGTTTTGAGTAGATGCAGATCCAAAGAGCACTTCGAAACTGGAGTAACTTTTCTGGCATCCCTATGAATGAGACAGAGTATTTCTTCTCACTCCCCTGTGCTACATATATATTTATTTACCCCTGAATTCTTTTAAGACAAGTAATCTTTTCTTTGTACCTCCAGCACCTAAGTACAACACCTTACATATTGTAAGTGTTTAATAAATTGATATCTGTTTGACATTTAGCACTGATTGTTCAGGGAAAGCTTGAAGAAAGGAAGGTGAAGGACATAGAACAGAAAAATGGATGAAATAGATATTATCTCAGAAAATACAAAACTGTAAGGAAATGTTGAACCTTAAAGCACTTGGGATTAGTTCGTAAGTTTTGATATTTTTGTCACAGGGAAGAGAACCCAACCCAGTAATTTCCTGCTGTTTCCTTCTCTAGCACCTGACTATATAAATCAGACCTGTTTCAGGACCCACACCTGTTAGTTTCTAGCTCTTTCTTCCTTCTACCTTTTTAAATGATAGTCAGCAAAGACCAAAGGGTGTTAAGGTTCTAATTAGAGCCTTGCTTCTAGAAACCACTTCCATCCACGTTGACTTAAAATTGCTAACTTGTCCATCACTAAGATGCAAAGATAATGTGAGTGGTTTTGCTACCTTCTCTCCCCACAACCACCTCCATCCATGTCCCCTCTCAAAGTCACTGAAACCAAGTATTAATGAGTCTTACACATTGACCCATTCCTCAGTTCTGCTCAGCTGAGCCCTTTCTTCCCATTAGCACAGGGATGCTTGATCTTTTCTCCCCTTTCTTCAGTACCCTCCCCTCTTCTTCTATAACATCCAGTAGAGAACATTATGTAGAAATGACAAAGGGACAAATAAATTCTCTGGCTCTTTTTAAAGAAGAAGTTGGAAATGTTGTTCAGCAGCTGATTGTGGAGGTAGGTCTTGGGGGCTTGAAAAATGAGGTATTGAGGGTAAGGAGGATAAAGACTCCCACAGAAATAGCAAATTTCCCTAAGATGCCTCTTTAAAACCAAGGCAGTCATTCTGTTTCATAGTTGCCTGAGACAAGGACATCAAATCACCCCAAGGTGATGGGGGTGGAAGTCTGTCCATTGGCCAAAACAACAATTCTGCTTTTGTTTCAGAGACCTACGACAGTTTAACTGGGCTCTAAATATCTGTTTTGAGGAATCTTCTGCCCACAGTGATCACTAATCAGCTCTTGAGTCCTTCCCTCTGTAGATCAAAGTTTAGCTGCCTAGTTCCTAGAAATACATAGCAACTCTGTATTTCCAGTACCACTTCTGAATATTTAGACTATTTCCATATCCGATACTAGAATCTCTGGGTAATTCAAGACTATGAACAAAACAACATAAGAATTTCCTCCAAAGGGTCAAAATAAAGGTTCAATCATCCTTAAAGAATAGAGAAAAAATAGGATGATGCTTCATCCATTCTTGGAAAAGAGAAGCAGGAGACATTCATTGGAGAATGAGGTTGTAGGCTTTTCCATTCCATCATTCTCAAAGCTGAGAATAATTGTCCCAATGATCTTGGCCCTCTCAAAAAGAGATATGAGAAGATCTCCTCCCCTCTCTCTTTGAAGAGATGGAGAGTCCACAACCATGGAAAACGTATATATCATTTTAAAAATTATTGATCAGCTTTATTTTTTTCTTTTTCTTTTAAAAAAACATTTGTTAGAAGGGATGACACTCTGAAAGGGATGGGAAAAGAATAAAGGGGGAAATCTAGGAGACATAAAAACAAAAGATATCAATAAAAAAATCTATTTTTTTTTAAAAAATCATTGTCCCAAACACTTTCATAGAATTTTGGTAATCCAACAGAAATCAATGCTTCTTTGATTTTATTTATGTCTTTTCTCAGACTTGGACTCCTGCTTGGCCAGTCCTGTGCCCAGATTCTTTCCCTTTTCTTTGATCTAGTTTGGCTGGTTCCCAAAAGTTGACTGAATTTTCTTTCAACTCTGAAGTATTTGTTTCTGTCAAGGTCGGTTTCAAGGAGTGGGGCATTGAGCCATTGATATTCCCCTATGCCAAAGGTTCCGTGTAGTCTGTAACAGATGCTTAGATTAAATGCTACCTAATATCCACTGGATCTTATTGTCCAGAATGTTTTGCTATTGATTTTTTCCTTTTTATTATTTCTCTTATGAAAGAGGGAACCCCTGTAGGTTATTGAAACAAATACAAGACTGGGAGTTCAGAGGCTTGAGTTCTTTGCAAATGCCTAATTGTGTGACCTAAAGCAGTCCATTTAACTTCTCTATTTCAGTTTTAGCATTTTGAAAATAACAGTAATACCTATCCCCAATGACTACACAAGACTTTTGTTGAAGATTCAGTAAGATTATAACTTGAAACCACTTTGAGAAGTTAAAAGCCTCTAATTAATGCAAAGATTAAGGAATACGATAGAAACAAACTCCAAAGAGAGTGGAGCAGGGCAGAGGAAATGAGAGATTAATAGGGACAGGAAGTTATTTTGCCCCCTCTCTGCTTTCAGATATGACACTTAATCCTACTTTTGAAGAGGGCAAATGCTTTCCTGGATTATAATTCTAGGTGTATGATACCTAGGAAACTCTTGTTAAATGCCTTTTGATTAATGGGGTTTAGACTTGTAAGTTACTTTAGCTATATCTGGTACAATTGCCTCATTTTACAAACTGTTCCTAAATGACATACAGGGAGGAAGCAGAACTGGAATCTGAACCCAGTTTCTCTGACAGCCAAATGCAGTGGTTTTTATGTTTTTATTTGTTTCTCATTTCTTTTCGGTGCTAGAGAAACAAATCTTCCCAAAAAAATTCTCCAATTTTCATTCATCAGATGAGAACTGAAAGATTTTTTTCTTCTTTGATTTGGTGTTTTACTATAGAAACTAAATTATTTGTTGGGATTGCCTAGTATACTCATTGTTGTGTTTCTTTTAATTTTTTTTTGCTTTTTTTTTTTTTTTTAGTAATTAATTCAATGCATAGTCTTCTTTGATCACTTTTCTGGCCAGTTACATCCCACATTTTATCTTATACCTCACATCCTGCATCCTTCTTGCCCCATCTGCCTTGAACATTCCTTTCTACCTCATCACCTACACCCTCCAACATGTCTGTCTATGTTAAGTTGATTTAAGGTAACATTTATGGGAAGTTTAACAAGGAAATTGCCTTATGTGTATTAACTTTGAAAGCTGCAGCGTCACTCAATTTGAATCCAGAATTAATAAATGCCAAATCATTAGTGTAGACAATGAGTAATATAGGATTTCAGGGAAGGGAAAAATTACTTTGGTTGCTTCCTGGATCACTCCTAGATTCCATGAGAGGAATTAGAAGTTGAGTAGGACATTGAAGGGGTAGGATAGGGGTAGGAGAAGAAATGTAAAGGTAAGCTTGTCATGTGTCATGTGGGAAGTCAGAAGCCAGATCAATATAGCAGAAGCAGATATCTTGTGTTAGGGAGTAGTGGGAATTATGAGTGGAAAGGTGTGGGTTTGTCCTTCGTTGCCAAAGAAGATCATGCCATCAGAGAAATAATGACATGACTTACACTTGACTTTGTTTTGAGTGAGGGAGGGCTGTGCAGGTCACCAGCCTCACTTCTCCTGCAGAGCCATCTGAATCCAGTGAGCAGATATTCATCAGGATGACTGGAGATGACCCAAGATGAGGGAGCTGGGGTTAAGTGACTTGCCCAAGGTCACACAGCTAGTGAGTGTCAAGTGTCTGAGGTGAGATTTGAACTCAGATCCTCCTGACTCCAGCACTGGTGTTCTATCCACTGCACCACCTAGCTGCCAATATGAGTGGAAAGATAGATTGACATCAGACTGATGAGGGGGAAGGGAAGGCCTTCAATGCCAAAAAAAATTTAGACCTTTATCTTTAGAAAATAAAAATCCCTCAAAATGGTTTAGAATTTGGAAATAACATGATCAAAAGAATCTTTAGGCATCTGAGTAGAAAACTGATGGGGAAATACATGTAGAAACGAAAGAGAATGGAGGCAAAAAAAGAAGTTAAGATTTTTTTTCTGTCTTACAAAAATTAGATTTTTTTAATAAAAAATCCTATTCTTGTACTTAGGAAATTACTTTTTTTTTTTTTTTTTTTTTTTTACAAATTACAAATTACCAAGGTCTGGGCAATTAAGAAAAGAGAAATGAAGAGAATAAACATTTATATAATGCTTACTATGTGAGAAGTACTGTGCTAAGGCTTTTATAAATATTTCATCTGAGCAATGAATCAATGAATGACTATGAAAAGGTGGGGCTCCACTAATTATGCTGATATTGTTTAATTATGTCTGACTCTTCATGGCCCCACGGACCATACTATCTACGGTTTTCTTGGCAAAGATACTGGGAAGAGTTGGCCATTTCTTTCTTCAGTAGATTAAGGTAAACAGAAGTAAAGTGACTTGCCCAGGTTCACACAGCTAGTATATGATGCTGGATGAACTTAGATATTCCTCACTCCCGTGAACTCCATCTACTGAACTACTTAGCCACATCTACCTCTATTGATTGCCCCACCCACGTAAAAGGAACTATCTCTGGTAGATAAGATTAAGCAAAATTGAGTATGAGGGTGAATAGGGCCTGTATACCTTCTTTGAATCAACCAAAGCCATCCCATGAAAGATTTGGTCAATCTAATGCATTTGCATAAATAAAAGGAAGGAGCTATATCAGAAATTCTGAGGGTTTGGAAGGGAAGAGATAGGGCAAATGCAGAGTACCTTTGAGGTGCAAAGTTAGGACTGAGCTGTGGCAAAGAGCTCTGCAGACAACTTGAAGAAAAATACCTAAGAAATTTCTTGAGATGAGCATGGCTTTTGTTCCAACTTTCCCTCCCAGTGCCTATATTGCCCAGACACAATATTATAGCCTGTTATATTATCCAAACATTTCCAGTAAACTGAATTTTGCCTCAACCACATCCAAGGATTGACTAGACATAGATTTAAAAAGTTAGGCAGAGAACCCAGCCTCTGCATAAATAAATAGGAATTTTCTAACATGGGGCTTGGAACAATTGTGAATAAATTCCTAACTTTTTATCTAAAGAGGAGAGAACCACATGGACTTTAAAGGCCACTATGTTGTCCCATGCTTAAATAAACTAATTATAGTAACAAGGTGTTACAAATGAATGAAAGTAGCTAAAATAAGCACAGGAAATCCCTTTCCTTGAGAAATACATTTAAAACCTCTTTTAAACTGAAAGTGTTAGGAAATAATATTTATCTCATGGAAAGAATGTAGGTCAAAGATAAGAAACTTTTCTTGGAGAAATGGACTCAAGGTCTTAACCAAAACTTGTTTTTGTTTTTTTTTTTTTTAACAAAAAAACAGCTCAACTTGTTTAAATCATTATCTTTGTCACTAACCTGAAATGACTAGGTTATTGACCCATCTAAGGGCAATCTCCTCTTTGTCCCTACTCTAAAGTAAATGGCACTATGACCTACGTTTCTCAACTGAGGAAGGGTTAAGATATTAATTACAGGGAAGAGTCTCCTTTGTTTACTTCCAGAGAATAATAAGGGGAATGGTCATTTAAGGAACTTAATAATACCTATTGTTTTAGAATATTAACCCCCAAATTTTATTCTAACATCTAATGATCTTTTCCTTGTTAAAGTTCCTATCAATGTTACCTTAAATCAACTTAGTACAGACAGACATGTTGGAGAGTATATGGATGATGAAGCAGAAAGGAGTGTTTGGGGCAGATGGAGCAAATAGGATGCAGGATGTGATGAGCCAGAAAAGTGCTCTAAGAAAACTATGCATTGAAGACCTGCCCCCCCCACCCCAGTGGACTTACCTGTGTGCTTTCACAAAGCACTCCCCAATTACCTGACATTCCAGAACAACTCTCCCCCTCTCCCTTTTCTCTTCCCCCAATTCCATCAAACTATTTAGACGTAAATCACCTAAGGAAAGAGAAGTGGGTAACTACTCTGCCTCCCACCTGTGGAACCCACCTGTTGAGGCTATGTCTTTCCCATGGAGAGCAAGGCCAGATCTGCCTCCTGTGGGTGTAGTTCGTATCACCCCAATAACTTTAACATGGAGACTGTCCAATTGAATTATTTTCGGACACTAGAACCCACCCTTCTATTCTTCATAATTTCTTCCTTGTCTAGTCTATTTTATTCATCTCTTTTATTTTAAGACTAATTCTGGAGGTGTAATTTCCCATTGTCATTATTTTTCATTATTCCCCTTGAAATTCTAGGTCTTTGATTTTTCTAAGTGAATTTTATTATTTTGGTCTATGCAAACTATAAATATGATCATTTTATTTTATTGCTAATTAAAACTATAAATTAACTTTTGTAGTATTGTCATTTTTATGACAGGACCTGGCGATGATAAATGGATTTTCCTGTAGCTATTAATTTTTTTATTTCTTAAAACAGTGCTTTGTAATTGGATGTATTGATTTATATTTTGTATGCTTTCATATATTGATTCCCTAGGTAGCTTAGGCATCTTGTGCTTAATTTGAATGGCATTTCTCTTTTGCCTCTTGGACTTACTATCGTATACAAATGCTGTTGACTTTTGAGGTTGATTTCATAACCTACAGCTTGCAGAAGCTATTGTCTCAGTATGTTTCTTAATTCCTTAGGATTTTCTAAGTAAACAACCACATTTTCAGCAAATAGGGTTGGTTTTCTCCTCTTTTCCTGTAGTTATATCTTAATTTCATTTTTCTTGTCAGTGCTATTGCTAGCATTTCCTGAACTACATAACATTATACTGCTTTATCCCTATGTTTATTGGGACAGTTCTTAGTGTATTTCCATTTCTTATCATGATTGGTTGTTAGATGAGACACTTTTAAGAAAATCTCCTATACTTTATCTGGCTTTTAGCATAAGTAGAAGTCGTACTTTTTCAAAGACTTTTTCTCCATCTCTTGAAATAATCATGTAGTTTTGGATTTAAAAATACATAAATAGCTAAATTTTTTTTTGTATCTAATACCATTATTCCTTATTAAACTGGCAATAGCTAGAAAATTGTGGAGAAAATTCTCAGTCCTACAAATTTAATGAGGTTAGCTATACTAGATGATGGTATGTGTAACGTCAGAGTTTTATGGGCCTAAGTGATCCTCTTTAGCACTTACAACCTTAAGAATTTGCTGTGAACAGGAATAGTTATTGAACAAGTAAACCTTTCCAAGAAATAGCCTGGAAAGACATGGAAGATGGCCTGGAAGACCCGTTCTCTTTGAGTTTGGAGAGTGCTTAAGAGATTATGTTGGCTAGACCCTGCTTTTTCATACAGGCAAGATAACAATTTCTCCATTTTATTGATATTAAAACTCAGAAGTTTAATGACATCATTAAAAGGCTAGTAAGTAACCTTTTTTCCAAGGCAGCTCAGAATCTTGCCTCATATTTTATTGGGGGAAGAAATGAGGCCATTCACCAAGAGCTCCCTTTTCTCCTTATCTCATATCACGCAAATGCTTTCTGCCAATACCTCCTCCTTATCCCTGTTTCATATAATGAGGCAAACCAAGGAAAACCTCTCTGCAAACATCAGTGATCCTATTCTGTTCTGCCATGTTTAGCAGACTGCTTCCTTTATCATCATCCCCATGCTTATTTGCTTTCGGTCTCTCCCTGTTTACTGGTTGCCTTTCTACTACCTACAAACATGCTCATTACTCTCCCTTCCTTAAAGATCTCTCACTTGATCCATGTATCTTCTCTAGTTATTGTCCTTATCACTTCTTCTTTTTGTGACTACTTGAGAATGTTGACTACTATAACTGCTTCCACTTCATTTCCTCTTATTCTTTTGACTCTACAATCTGGCTTCTACCCTAATTATTAAACTGAAACTGCTCTCTCCCAAATGACTAATGATCTCTGCATTTCCAAATGTAATAGATTTTTCTCAATCATGATCCTTTTTGACCTCTCAGGAGACTTTGACACTATCAATCATTTTCTTTTCCTTGATTTTCCTCTTTAGGTTTTCATACTATTGTGTCCTGTTTTTCCTGTCTTTCACTGGGTCTTTATCAGGGTCATGCCACCTAACCAGAGATATTCCACAGGCTCCCATCCTGGGTCTTGTTCTCTTCTCCCTCTACACTATTTCATTTGGTGATCTAATCAATGCCCATGGATTCAGTTATCATCACTGAATGGGCTCCAGAGGAAAAAATAAGGCTGGTGACTTTGCACAACTCTCCCTCACTTAAATCCAGTTCACTTGGATGTCATGACATCACCTCCCTGATGTCATTCTACTTTGAGAATGATGGACAAACAATAACCACAAAAATAGCTACAACAGTAACTTTTGTCCAAAAAAGCTCCAAATTAAAATTTCCATTATGTAATTATGATTATAAAACATTTTTAATTACAAAAACTCTAAATGTAACATGATAAAACTCTTCTTATAAAATAATTAGGAATATTTTATGTATATCATTCTCCAAGAAATAATATAAGCATTCCCACAAGACCTCACAAGCTTACCATTAATCTGTAATACTTCATATTACATTTCTTTATTTTACAAATTTTGTTTAATGTAAATGACATTTTACTGAAATAAGTTATAACTTGGAGGAACTTAAGAAAATAAAGAAATCATATGTAAACTTATTTTTATGTTTGACTTTTTCATTGGAAACAAATGTTTGTAATATTTGACTCCATACCCAACAGTCTTAAATCTGGTCTCTCATTGAATTTATTTCTGTATTTTGATTTAGAAAAATAATAAAGCAAAAATGCTTGTTCAGAAAAATACATGGTGACAAATAGCAGGAGTGTTTACAAACTATCTTTCTGAGAGATGAAAATTCTTATTTTTTAAAAAGAATTTTAGTCACAATTAATAAAAGAAAATGAATAGTTTATTATGATGTAAAAATATTTACTACTGGCTAATGATAAGCACTGGATGAAACAATAAATGTACTTAAAATTCAATTGCACATGTTGCTTTGTTATTTTTTTAAACAATGTTCATATGTAAACTCACTTCTATACGGAAAAAATCTTTTCAGATGTGACTCTTTTCTTTTCCACACCTATACCTCTGACAACCTCACAGAAACTCTACTGAATGAGTTGCAACCCAGTTCATTTGAAAACCTACCAGTAGAGACTATAACATTAGAAATAATGATGCTAATAATAGCTAGCATTTATAAATATAAAACTTCATTATCCTGATATAAAATTCAATACTTGAAACAAGAAAAGTTATTTACAAAATTTACCTATAATCTTTTCTACTTTTTATTTTTTAACATTTTTTGGCTTTTCAAAAATAACATTAGGAATGAAGGACACTTGATGATCATAAGAAACTCAATTTACTTTCATGATTACACGCATTTAACCTATATCCTTGAGGTAACAGGAATGCTTTGTAGTTCTCTTCAGGCCACTTAAACAGTAATCCTCTTGTAGACTTCTTTAGGAAGAAGGTGACACTTGAATTTTAAGATGTATATGAAACAGAGGTATGCCCGGAATCAGCACCATGGCCCTGAATGCTCACCTATTTTGCTCTAACCACTGTGCTTAATGCTTTACAAATATCTCATTTTATCTTTATAGCAATCCTGGGAAGTAGGTCCTATGATTATCTCCACTGACAGTAGATGAAGCTGAGACAGAGGTTAAGTAATTTGCCCGAAGTCACACAGGAGTAAGCAGCTTAGTATTTGAATTCAGGTCTCCCTTACTTCAGGCCCAGCTCTCTATCTTCTTTGACACCTAACTGCCTCAAGCAAAGGATAAGTTTAAATCACAAAAAAATCCTTAATAACGCAATAAGAGTCAGTATGTTTTGTTTCTGAAGAATGTTTGTGATAATGTTTCATGATGATTTTAAGATGACACAAGATGAGTATGTCCAGTGATCATGGTTTTCAAACAGCCTGAAATTTGCTCTCCAAGAATTGTCACATCTTGAGCATGTGATCACATAGTTGATGAGGTACAATTATAGGGAAATGGGAAAGTTATGCTGATTCAGTGTACAGAAGATAAATGAGGGAATGTGTGCATTTGGGAATTGGTTTTCACTAAAATGCCAAACCTTTGTGACAATACTGAATCAAATTTGGTGAAAAGTTGAGAATCTTTGAGAAGACATTTTACTTAGTCAGAATCAGTCAGTTTAACGCAATCATTTCAAGAACAACAAAATTGTTATGGGCACAGTCATCACGGAAAGAAACCCATAATGCTTCAAACATCCACATGCTTGCTGTTAGAGAGGAAAGATAGATTTATAACATAATTGGGCAATTGTTCCCTGCTTAAGGCACATTATCATGAATCCCTAAGGGGTTTGCAAACTACTAAATAGGAACTGCTGTCTCATAGGAAGTTTTTCAAAGCAGAGTTGCCCTATATTTGCTAACATGATTAAGTTAATGGAATATGTCATTTGAGAGAAAGGCCAAGTCTGTCAGACACACAATAGTTGTATATTTGTTCATATGTATGGTTGTAGTTACCCTGTGTGTTGTATATGGTAAATTTTGCAGATATAAGCCCTTCCTTTGACAGCTTTAAGTCACCTACCAGGTGTGGGACTAAAATTAACTTTAACCATAGCAGATTGCTTCTGATGCCTTAATAAGAATGCTCTCCTTTCTATATGAGTGCTGGGTATCAGATCTGGACAGCAGATTTCCTGGGAATAATGTAATAGTTTGTGAACAGCTTAGTTACTCTCAGGAATTTCTCTAGGAATTTCACAATCCTGTGGCTCGTTGTCCAGGGAGTCACAAAGGAATTTCAGTGCTTATTTGATATCAATGTATAAATCTGTTCTGTTTAGAAATACAAAGGGTTAAGAAGTAATTGATCTTAAAACTTAGTAGATCCTCTACTTTTTCTACAGAAGTGTGTGACTAGAAGATCAAAAAACTCTCTACCTCCCCCTGCACCTCCAAAAAGTATGTGACCTCTTACTCAAGAGATGCTTCTTGAAAGGTCCTTTCAAAGTATTTGATCAAAATTGGTTAATGAGCTATCTGACTAATGGATATAAAGATCAGGGAATCCTCAAAAATGGGAGATAGGGTTATTGCCTCTGGAACCAGAAAAAAAGACCAGGTATCCTATGATAAAGGTGGAACCAGATGTATGCAGGATCTTTTAAATAGCGAGTTTTGAGGACAGATTCCCTAGCACAGGGGCAAGGTTAGTACTGAGTATCCAACTGGGGAAAAATTGAGAAAATCTCAAAAAATGCCCTTTGTCTCCAGAAAAGCCAGCATATATGTTGCATCCAATAGAGAAATGAAACATGCCAATCCTTAGACAAAATGTTTTGGCTTAAGTTTTTTTTTAAAGGATTTTTTCATCTTTAATTTAAATTATGGGTGCTCTGTCTTGGACCTTCTCTTTTCCTTGAATAGTTTCCTTTTTTGTGTTATTTTACCCTACTTCAGATTAGGAATTATCTTCCTTTATGCTCTTTTTGTATACTAGTTCCTGGCACACTTTAAGTGCTCTCTAATGAATTCTTGCCTTCCTTCCCTCGTGCTTCACAGATTACAATGCAATACCCTGTTACGCTGGGGTTTTTCACAGAAATTTTTATCTTTAAATAAGCTTCTCTGGAAAGCTACAATTACTAGGGCCCAAAATACATTTTTAAAGGGGACTTAAGGTAGGGATGAAGAAGGTAAATTAACAGCATCTTGATAATTTTAAAAAATAGTTCATGATGCTGTAATGAAATATAGGAGAGCACTGAGCTTTGGATTCCTGGGTGATTGTTTCAACTCTGTTTCCAGATCACATTGAAATCTTAAACAAGTCATTTCTACCCTCCTCCTCCCCAAACACACTGCCCACTTCACATCCTTAGCTTCTCCTTCTTTGTGCTATAGAGAGGACATTAATGAGAAGTTGACTTGATCCATTTCAGTTGAGGATTGTGCCTAGAGGCTCAAGCAAATAAAAGTGTGGAAGTATTAATAATAGCTAACATTTATATAGTGCTTATTATGTTTAAAGCACTGTGCTAAGAACTTTAAAGTTTGATTATCACAACCTTGGGAGACAGGTACTATTGTTATACCCATTGTACAGATGAGGAAACTAAAGTTAAGTGACTTGCCAAGGGTCACACAGCTATTATGCATCTGAAGCTAGATTTTAACTCAAGTCTTCCTGTCTCAAGGCCCAGAGTTCTATTTTTTCCACTTTTTCACCTAGCTTTCCTCTTATCTTTTATGTCAACTAGAGAATACACCATGATCTTTTTACGAGATGGTATTCTATATGCCTATATATACATATATATATATATATATATATATATACATACACACACACACACACACACACACATATATATACACACACACACACACACACACACACACACACACACACACACACACACACACACTCACAAGAGCCTGAAAAAATAATCTATACTAATAGGGTTTGGGGCAAGGGTATTGTGTTATATGTAGGAAAATAAGATCAATGACTCAAACCTATGGAAACTTTGCCCACTAACCTAGACTTTGGTCAACATTTCTCACTCCATTTCAAGGCAAGTTGTTTGTCCGTTCTGGCTTGGATGTGTAACAGAGATTTGGCCAAAGGATTCTCAACCTTAGGGCACATTCAGGGTACTCTGCCTTCTGCAAACTCATGGGGAAAAGACTAGGGAGCTTGCATCTGGAGAGGTGTGATAATGTGATGGAAAGACTCTTCTCTCTCAATTTGGAGCATGAATTGACATTCTATAACAGCTTCTGGTCTACTAAGCATGTGGTGAAGAGATAGACTCTTGATAGACTGCTGAACCAGAACTGGGGTGTATTCAAAATGCACTAATTCTCCAAAGTAAGCCTCTTGCCCTTTTGCCAGTTGGAAATAATCAAGGGAAGACAAGCCTCTGAGTGGGGAGAAAGACCTGAGGCCTTAATCTCTCTACTTGACCCTTCCCTCAACTTCATGTAGTTCATGAATATGGACTTCTACTTGCTTTTTGCTTCTTTCAGGTGGAGTGTGATAGAGGGTAATGATCTTGGGAGCTTTGAAAGTTTTACACAGTGAGCATCAGAATTCTAGGAGCTGGCATCCATGCTGAGATTTTGTTAAAAGATGAAGCAAATGGTATTTGTTGGAAGTGAAGTCTCAAGTAACCATTTGACCTAGCATGGATTGAAGTCATTCACTGGCTTCATTTAATTTGGAAGTAGATGTAAGGGGACAAAAGCTTTGTAGAAACTGCCCTAAATTTGAGCCCCCTCTGTCCTAAAATTCTAGAAAAAGAAGGCAAAGCAGAAATTAAAAAAAAATCCACCAATCACCACATGAAAGAGAATCCAGAAGGAAAACCTACAGGAATATCATAATCAAGTTTCAAAGCTCCAAAGTTAAGGAAAAAATATTGCAAGCAACAAGAAAAAAAACAATTTAAACATCATGAATCTACAATAAGAATTACACAAGACCTAATAGCTTCTACAATGAAGAACTAACTGTAAGTCTTGGAATACTATATTTCATAGTGCAAAAGAGCTGGGGTTACAACAAAAGGTAAATTACTCAGAAAATTAAGTATAATCTTGAATGATTAAAAAAAAGAAAAGACATTTAATGAACTGAAAGACTTTCATGTATTTGTGACAAAAGCAGCAGAATTTAAGGGAAAATTTGACATCCAGGAAAAATATAAGGTAAACAGTAAAGATCAATTATAAGGGAATCAATAAAGTTAAATTGTTGGTTTCTTATATGTGAAAATGTTACCAGTTCTCTTATGACTGTCACATTATTTGAGTAGTTTGAAAGAAAGACTTAGACTGAGCTGTGTACAATAGCGTGATTCTAAAAAATAAAACAGTAGGGAGAGATAAAAAAGAGTAAATATCTCTTACAAATGAGGCATAAAAGGAAAAATTGATACAAAAGAAACTAATGAGGGTAGTGTGGATAGTGCTGGAAACTTACTCTCATTGGGAACGGGTTAAAGAGGGAACAACATATATATGTAGAAGTGTATAAAAGACTTCTAAGTTCAGAAGGAAATAAGAGGGCAAGGGAATAGGGTGGGGCTAGGTAAGGGAGGTCATTTGTGGGGGTAGTTTTAGGAATAAGAGGGCAAATTATCAGGTAGAAGTAAAGCAGAGGAATGAGAAGGCATAGGCAGATAGGATGAGGACAGTCAGGAAAAACCGGAAGGAGGGAGAAAGGCTTCTGGGAAGATGGTGGAGAAGGTCAGAAAATTCCAAGCTCTCCAGTTCCTCCACAAATAAGATAAAATAGGATCTCAGGGTGAATGTAGAACTCTAAAAATAAACAAAGAATTGGGGCAGAACAGTGATTCTCCTGGGATAACTGAAAAAGATTGAGTTTTTTTCCCTGTGCAGTATAAACACTTTGAGGCTTGTTCCACTGAAACAGCAAGTGACAAGCCCTGGAGCTAACTGGGTTGGGAGGTAGGCCCCAGTCATAGGAATTTTCACTTCCCAGACTGTGTGAAGAGTCAGGAGTCTGAGCAGGGGGAAATTGAAGGAATTTCTGCTGATAGGGGACACCAGACTAGCTGTGTTGCTGGGATGCAGCCCTGAGTAAGCAGGAACCAGCACATATGCCTGATGAGTGCAGAAACAGTGGGGTGGGGACACTACTGTCTGTGGGCACTTACAGGAGGGAAGAATTCTTGGTTTTGACTCCAGGCCAGAGGAGAGAACTGAAGGAGAATTTGAGGCCAGAGGTACCATTCCCCATACCCCAGGACTAGAGGTAATTATAATAAGTTACAACAAATAATAAAAAAAAATGAGCAGGTTAAAGGAGAAAGAACCCAACCATAGAAAGTTACCATAGAAATAGAGAAGAGTAGGGTTCATCTTCAGAGGAAGAGTGAAGCAAAAAAAAAAAAAAAGCCTCCCCTACTCCAAAGAGTAACATCAAATGGTCAACTTGTCCAAAAAGAATTCATAGAAGTACTTTAAAAGAAAAAAAAGACTTTAAAAATTATATGGGAAGATTGAAAAAAATTTTTTTTGATGAGAACAATCTAAAAAAACCAAGAAGATTATGAAAAGAATGTTAACTGATTAGAATCTTAAGGAAGAAAATGACTCCCTGAAAATTAGAATTGAGCAATGGGAAGCCAGTAAAGTATAAAGAAACCAACAAATAATAAAACAAAATATAAAGAATGAAAAAAAAAGAAGAGAAAATGAAATATCTCATAAGAAAAACAACTGATCTGGAGAACAGTTCAAGAGAAAATATAAGAATAATTGGACCCCCTGAAAGCTATGATAAAAAAAATCTTGATACAATAATACAAGAATTAATTTTAAAAAATTGTCCTGACATGTTAGAAAAAGAGGGGAAAGTAGAAATAGAAAACATCCACTAATCACCATCTAAAAGAGATCTTATGAGAAAACCCAGAGGCAAACCCACAGGAATATCATAGCTAGGTTCCAAAACCCCCAGCCCAAGGGGAAAAAAATATTATGAGCAGCAAGAAAAAAACAATTCAGATATGGCAATGTCACGCTTGGAATCATACAAGACCTAGCAAGAGCTACACTAAAACACCACAGATCTTGTAACACTCTATATCAAAGAGCAAAAGAACTGGGGTTGTGGTTGAAAATATTATATCCAGCAAAGTTAAGCATAATGTTGAATGGAAAACAAATGGACATTCAATGAGCTGCCAGACTTTCAGGATTTTGTTGCAAAAAGACCTGAAATGAACAGAAAATTTGACATACAAGATTCAAGGGAAATACAAGGTAAACATCTATGACTAATAACAAAAAACTCAGTAAGGACATACTGTTTATCTTTTATATGAAGAAATGTACTTTGGAAAATGTGCAGGTTACAAAATAAACCCGGACAAATTATATGCATTTCTCTATGTTGCTAGCAACGCCCAACAGCAAGAGATAGAAAGAGAAATCCCATTTAAAACTATGGTAGATACTATAAAATATTGGGCAATCTACCTGCCAAAACTAACCCAGTGACTTTATGAACACAATTACAAAACACTTTTTGCACAAATAAAGTCAGATCTAAGGAAGTGGAAAAGCATCAGTTGCTTGTTGGTAGGCCAAGCTAACATGATAAAAATGACAATTTTTATGCTAACTTAGTGCCATACCAATCAAACTACCAGGTAATTATTTTTTACAGCTAGAAAAAATAATATCACAATTCATCTGGAAGAACAAAAGGTCTAGAATATCAAAGAAACTAATGAAAGAAATGCTAGGGAAGGTGGCCTAGCCTTACTAGATCTCAAATTCTATTGTAAATCAGCAATCATCAAAATCACTTGCTACTGGCTAAGAAACAGAGGGGTAGACCAGTGGAATATGCTAGGTACTCAAGATGCAGTAGTCAAAGAATATAGCAATCTACTCTTTGATAAACCCAAGGACCCCAGCTTCTTGGATAAGAACTCACTGTTTGACAAAAATTGCTGGGAAAACTAGATAACAGTGTGGCAGAAATTGGGTGTAGACCAACCAATACCTGACACCATAGACACGAATAAAGTCCAAATGGATACATGATCGGGTGTAAAGACTGATACTATAAACAAATTAGGGGAGCAAGGAATAGTGTATTTGTCAGATTTATGGAGAAATTTTTGACCAAACGAGAGCTAGAGAACATCATGAAGTGCAAAATGGATAATTTTGATTACATTAAATTGAAAAGTTTTTGCACAAACAAACTCAATGCAACCAAAATTAGGAGAGAAGCAGATAACTGGGAAAGAATTTTTGCAACTAGTGTCTGTGATAAAGACCTCATTTCCAGAATATATAGAGAACTGATGCAAATGTACAAGGATACAAGTCACTCCCAAACTGATCAGTGGTCAAAGGATATGAACAGGCAGTTTTTGGAGAAAGAAATTAAAGCTATCTATTATCATGAAAAAATGCTCAAATCACTATTGATTAGAGAGATGCAAATCAAAACAACTCTGAGGTACCACATCACACCTATTTGATTGGCAAACATGACAAAACAGGAAGATGATAAATGTTGGAGAAGATGTGGAAGAGTTGGAACACTAATTCATTGCTGGTAAAGCTGTGAGCTGATCCAACTATTCTGGAGAGCAATTTGGAAGGGTTACAAAAATGTGCATACCCTTTGACCCAGCAATATTGCTTCTAGGACTGTACCCCAAGAAATCATAAAAATGGGAAAGGGTCCCACCTGTACAAAAATATTTATAGCAACTCTCTTTGTAGTGGTCAAAAACTGGAAATCAAGGGGATGCCCATCAATTGGGGAATGGCTGAACAAGTTGTGACATATGAATGTAATGGAATATTATTGTGCTATAAGAAATGATGAACAGAAAGACTTCAGAGAGGCCTGGAAAGACTTATATGAACTGATGCTGAGTGAAAGGAGCAGAACCAGGAGAACTTTGTACACTACAACAAACACAGTGTGCGAGGAACTTTTCTGGTAGCCTTGGTCCTTCACAGCAAAGCAAGGACCTAAAAAATTCCCAATGGACTCTTGAGGCAAAATGCCTTCCACATCCAGAGAAGGAACTAGGGAATTGGATTGCAGAAGGAAGCTGACCATTTTCTTTTGTGTTATGTCTTGTTTTGTTTTATAGTTTCTCCCATTCATTTTAATTCTTCTATGCAACATGACTAAGGTGAAAATGTATTCAACAGGAATGTATGTGTAGAACCTACATAAATACATATTTATATACAGACACACATACACACACATATTCTTGAGGGGGAAGGGGCTAATAAAGTAAAAAGTGCATAGCAGAGAGCAAAAGAAAACCTACAAGGAGGCAAAGAATAACTGGGTAACTTTGAAAACAATGTGTAGTATTTATCACACAGATTCTCTTGAAAAGGAAATTTATTATTTTATATTGAATCTTCTCATATTCTGCTACGTATACGGCAATATTTTTTCTTTTCTCATTTTGTATTTAAGTTTAAAAATTACTTTTAAAAATTAATGAACAATAACAAAAAGAAAGAAACACTTAGAAATAAAATTTGAGCCCCTTCTACCCAGAGAAGGTATCCCAAGTGTTAGGGAAAATGTTTGTACTTCTGTTCTTGCCCTATCTCCAAAGTAAATATCCATTTATGTTAATTAGTTAAATGATACTAAGGCACTGTCAATTGATATTGGAGAGAATGCTCCAGAATGGGGCTTCAGCATATAGCATTAAGGAAAGACACACTCCTCCCTACCTTTCTGGGGTACCCTTAGCACCCTGCAGGGAAAGTATGGTCTGTTTTGTTCTGAGAGAGCAAGTTTAGAATCTTGCTACTGATAAAGCAATCTGTATTTTCTATTGTGATCATGGAACTTATGAGCTATACAACTTGGAAGAAGTAATTTAACCTGTTAGAACCTCAATTTTCTCATTTGTAAAATTTGGATAATAACATTTGCATTCTTTACTTCACAGGGTTGTTGTGAGGGTGACCTATGTTGGAATGCTTTGTGCCAAGTAAATGTGAATTGGGATTATTACTCAACCTCCTCTACCCACCCTCTCCACAAACACGTTTCCCCTTTATTGGTCTTCCCACCTGCACTAAGAACATGAGATGACCTACTGTGTCCCTTTTCCAGATTCTGTCTCTTTTCTACCAGGATCAGCTTTGGATAAAGGACCTGGTAGGTTGAAATTCATGTGTCAATCTTTGCCTATGTTCATATTCTTTCTCCTTTTAAAGGCAAGGATAACCGTAGGCAAGATAGACAATGTAAAGGTCTTGAACTTTTGCCATGTTAATCTTCCTTGTCTCCTGTGGCTCCAGGAAACTTCTAGATAAACTTTTCTTTCTAATGCCCCCAAAGGAATCATTTATATGGTAATTCAATGTATTATTTTTTTCTATGGGGACAGGATGTGATGGGGACATTTCCTTTTTTTGTTCCTTTCCATCTGAGATTTTGTTGGACATAGGGAAAGCAGTTTATTTTTTAAGATTTAAGGTTATGAAGGGATCTCTGTCCCCTTGCACTGCCTATTTAGTTCAGAAAAGTTTGGTTCAGACTGAGAGAATTCTTCAAAATCATCTTCTTTGTTAAGCAAGTGGAGGAAGGGGAGACCTAGAATTTCACTACCATTTTGGATATCTCTCTGGCTGCCAGGTAAGGTATTTGCTCTCAAATCCTTCCAGATATGACAACAAAAGAGTGATTAAGTTAGATTATTGCCAATTGGAATGGACTCAGTGGAGAAAACTGACAGCATTGAGTAGAAGTTCCTGAGAGGCAGATTTAAGCTCGATATAAGAACAGACTTCTTAACAATATGAGCCATCCCCAAGTGCAATGTGCTACTTTTTAGGAAAAGATGAGTTTCTTATTACTAGAACTCTTCAATAGAAGGCTAGACAACTACTCCTTAGGTATGTTGTGTATGACCTCTCTCAGCCTCCATTTCCTTACAGGTAAAATGAAGGTAACAGCAACATCTATGTCATGGGATGGTTTTGAGAGCAAGTGAAAGAGTATATGAAACGACCTTTGCAAAATTGAAGTTATATATAAATATTAGCTGTTATTTCTCAGTCCAACTGGGAGTTTCTCTGATGCTGAATAACTTTAGTAGTTGCTAAAAATGAGTATAGGCAGGAGTGTCCATGTTTGTAAGAGCAGATTGTTAAATTTTCAGCAGAAATATTTATACCTCAGGAACTGGCAACAGTTATAAATCAAGACTTGATGGTCTGAACTTTATACAGTGCTAATAGCACAGATTAAATTTAAAAGTAGTAGATTGTATTTCCAATCCTTCCCTACCCAGAGCACAGTGGTTAAGCATTTACCTGCAAACCCTTGGATTTGTTTTATAAACATTATTTGAGTTCAGCTAGAGTAGAAAGCTTAGAGTATGAAGTCATCCCCAATAACTGCAGGATAACATTGTGATAATAATAATCAGCATTTATGTAGTATTTTCAGGTTTGCAAATGCTTTGTATATATTATCTCATTTGAGCCTCACAATACCTCTAGAGCTTCTGACAACAAATTGTTTGGGTACAGAACAGAATTGAAGGAGGGAAAGGAAAGACCAGCAAGAGAAGGGGCATAAAGTAGAAGTCTTCTGTCCTACTTTTCTCTGAGACAACAGTCCCAGAAAATCACCTTTTGTCTGGTATTGTCAGAGGGAGGGAGATATTCTAGTTTGGCCAGTCAATTAGTCAATGAATATTTATGAAACTTCAACTATATGCCAGGCACTCTGCCAGAAGCGGGTGGTGACCCACTTACATACAGTGCTGGACCTGTAGTGAAAAAGATTGGGATTCAAATCCAGTATCAAATGCTTATTAGCTAAGTGACCCTGGGTGAGTCATTTAACCTGCCTGCTTCAATTTCCTCAATTATAGAATAGGTATGGGGTAGTGTATGGAGTGCCAGGCCTGAAGTCAGGAAGACTGGAGAAAAACTCTATAAAGACACCGGACTAAAAACCCTCCAAAAGAACCCAGATAGCAAAAACAATATTACATTCATTTTTCATTGATCTTCTGACTCTGTATTTCTCCATATTATACCCCAATATTATGTTGCATTGCATCTTCCTCTTTAACCTCCCCAGAATGTTGCTAAAGATTTCTTTCTGGAAATTAATAAATAGACTGGTGAAGGAATCTAAAAGCAGATTCTTCTTCTTCAGTCATTTCAGTGGTGTCTGATTCTCCTTGGGAGTTAGATTTTTGTCTAAAAGCTGGGACAATTTACTTTTTGTCCTGTGTAGTTTTCAGTTACAATTTCTTGAAACACAGATCTGAAAAAACAGGCTTTAAAAGAAAATAATGGTTTTAAAGGAGTCCAGTGGTTTTCTGGACCAGCCCATCCTGTTTTAAATGGAGCTAGTTGACTATGCTTTTGTTGATTAAATATCTGAAACAGAAAAGCCTAATGCTCAAAGCTTCCAAGTGTAACAATTTATTTGCAAGGCTAGCAGTTGCTAACAAATCTGGTCTACTAATTCCTCAGCAGTCAGAGACAAAGGAGTGATTTACAGAGCTCATTTTTATAACAGAAAAGAGGAATTGTGAATTACAGTGATGTTAGTAAACTTGTTTTAAACATAATTCGTTTGGACAAGGCAGGTCTTGTCACTAGTTTACTTTGTGAAGACTTTCCTAACAAAACTTGGTGCTATGGTCAACTTTTGGAGTGTGGGCATGTTGAAGAATAATGGCATGTTTCTTGGATGAGACAGCTATTAAATCTAGTATTCTTTTGGATTAGGGCCTGCAACTGTCAACCTGTCTATTAAAATGAGATTGCATTAGAAATCTTACCCTACAGTTGGAACATTTGCAGTTATAGGTGGTATTTTTTTTTTAAAAAGACCTATAGATTGACTAGTATAGTTTTATAGCTACTAGAAAGAGGATCTTACTTGGGGGAAGTCAAGAAAAGGTGAATTAATCCACTGTCTGACAGAGGAATTTAATCTTTAGAAAGAATCTTATGTTTAACTTAATTCCATGATTATTTTTTATCTATGAAGATGCATGTACACTCCAGATTATCTATCAATATATAATAGTTACAGATCAATCTGGCTTTCATTGAATGGTCAATAATAGCCCTCAGTCCAAGCCTCTTTGGCTCATTGTTTAGTTATGATGGCTTATAATGAATATAAATAGCAATTATTTTCTCTTCTGGTCAGAAACTTTGAGGGTCTTCCCCTCCCTGATTTATATTTGTGATTTATATATTTATATATATTTATATTTGTGATGGTAAATTAGGTCATCTTTGGTCTCAATTCTTACTTAACTCTTATTCATTGGATGGGCTTTGCCTCTGACTGAGGCCTGGGAAAGACCTTAATTTAGAAAGGCCAAGGTCATCCATTGTATCTGGGACCACCACCAGCTATCTTGAGTTTTATCTTGACACTGGGTGTTAATGAAGCTAGAGGAGAGAGGGAAACTGATGACTATGCTGCTCTGCCTCACTTAAATACAATTCACAAGCAAGTCAAGAAATCACCCATTGAAGTCAGAAGTCTTTTTCAAGAATAAAAGTCAAAGAACAACAACTTCAAAGGGTTGTTTTGAGACTCTAAATGAGATAATGCATCTCTAAAACTTTAAAATCACTATATAGGTTGTTCTCCCAAAGTCTTAGTATAGCTTTAATCTATTAAAGCTGACTTGTAAGTTACTAAAGATTAAAACTGTGCTAAAACTGTGTGTGTGTGTATGTGTGTGTTGTGTGTCTATGTCAGTGACAGAGACAGAGAGACAGAAAGAGACGCATACAGAGGAGAGACAGAAAGATAGGGGACAGTCAGTGAGACAGAGACAGAGATTCCACTCCTTGCAGGAATGTCTAAACACTTTATTTCTCCTCTCCTCCACAAAGGCACAGAAAATAGAGGAAAGCAAGTAAAGAAAAACAATTAAGAAATTGTGGTAAAGTAGAGAGTTAGAACACCTTGAGTCCCAAAATTGCCATTTGTGACTTATGGTATGTCATTTATGATAAAAAATTATCACCCATAATGAAAGCACTCCTCTAAATGACAAAGTACCATATAAATATGGACTGTTCTCTGGTCTGTGAGTTACCACAAGCACTCTTTTCTGCCCTGGAACTCTGAGAAGGATCCCTGCTTCACTTTAATGTTAAGTTCTGATGTGCTAGTGCTCCTCCTCACACTGGGACTGCCACTCAGGACTGTGACCTGGATCCAAGAATGGACAAAGTAACAGTCCTGTTTCAGTGCTAGCAAAAAGACCCTGTGATCTCCTTCCAATCAGTTGTTTGACTGCCTAATCATCTGTGAACTGGGAGCTCCGGAAGCAGCTGCTGCTTCTGCTACTAATTCAATAACTATCAAGATCTGCTTCTGGTTTGCAAGTGGCTGGTCTGTACTGGCATGGCCTGTGCTGGATTATGCCTAACTCTTACCAATGTGTGACAGATCTTTCTTGCCAACCTTCTATGTTGTCTTTGATTGGAAGATTATTTCACCCCGTCCTTTTGTGGGTTCTGTCACTCTAGGATTGCTTTATGGAATTATTTAACAATATTTGGAGGGGTTTTGGAGGAGAGCTCAGGCAAGATACTGCCTTTTTTCCAATCATCCCTGAAGTCTTGACCTTCTTTTATTCAATAATCTCCCAATCAGGAATTCTGCAGATTGCAATGTTAGAAGGTTCTCTGTTCAGGTAGCCTGTCATCAGCCTTAGAGGGCAGTACCAAAATGGAAGAAACCCAGAGGTACACAATGAATTCTCAGTTATCCATGGGCAGTGTTTAGCTTCTGGATTATACAAGTCATTCATTCATTTCCTGTGTTTTTCTTCTCCACATGAACATTGTGCTTCTCATCTAAAGGCTGGACAGAAAACTTAAATTCTGTCATTTGACTATTGGAAATGGCTTACTTATGCCTGACTGATGAATTAAAAAAGCATTTATTAAGTGCTCTTTTTGTGCATCGAACTGTGTTTAGTGATAGGGATAATAAGAGAAAAGTATGATAGCTCCTACTCTCAAGGAAGATACAATACATATGGAAGGTTTCAGTTAAAAAGATCACTGGAAAGACCCTTGGGGTACAGTGGGCAAGGCAGATGGTAATTCATTTTCTTTAATATCTTTTCCGACAATAAAATCACATACATGTCTGATGCTGAATCATTTGATGATGCCAAGAACTCTGATGGTGAGTACTTTATTTTCCAAGGCTTCAGTATTTGTAGTTGCTGAAAAGGTAGGCCTACAACACCCACAGAGGTAGTAGCCAAGGATACATGCTCATATGGGTTGCTTCTCTGGATAATACCTGTGGGGGCCAATGATCAAGGCTCTCTGCTATTCCCAGTGCTCTTGCTTTACTTGCCTGTATATGTCAGTTGGGTGTGTCCAGTACTGAATGGAAAAGAGATATAGATTGAAGAAAGGCAAATGGCTTATTGATTATCTGTGGATTTAAATTACTCTATAAAATAACAAAAATTCTTAAATTAAATTGTTAATTAAATGTCCCTCTGACCATAAAATTTAAATTAGCTTATATAAAATACTGACAGCTCTTTTTTATATAACAATAATGGTAAAGTTCTGACTAATCTTGCTATTCCAGAGTATATATGAAGAGTATGTTAAATAATTTTTCTTTCTTTATCATAGGATGATAAGATATAATATTGGAAAGAAACTTGGAGTTCATCCAGTCCAATTTCCATATTTTATAGGTGAGGAAATTGAGATTCAAAGTCACATACAGACCAGTCAGCCAAGCTGAGTAGTGGTTTTTCTATCACAGTGCCTCTCCTATCTGCAATTCCCTTTATGGAAGTGTTTCTCACAGTTCCCCAGATAAAACCACCTCAGGAGAAAGTCATTTCAAGAAACCTGCATTGCTGCACAGTTTTGTTTTGATGCTTTGTCTGTTGTTCTAGGTTAAAGGGAAGTAGGCAAGAGGTTGGATTGAGGCAGGAATAGGGTAGGGGGAAGTGAAGTCTCAGGAATTTTTCTTTAATTTGGAGAAACTTACTAAATTCTGACAGAGGGATATTCTAGCTGGTTCACATTGTATTCTATTCTTGACTGGAACAATGAAAGTTTCCTGTGGGAATTCTCAGTTCACCTAAATTCTAGGGCTATGCATGATAACCACAATAGGAATAACTCACATTTCTACAGTGCTAGAAGGTGTAGAAAGTACTTTCCTGAAAGTAGCCTTGATCAACAAAGGCTGGGGGAATTGAGGAACTATGATCAATTTTTAGGGTCACAGATGCTAATAAGAAACTTTAGGTCAAAAGAAATTGAAGCCCCAAGGTTAAAGAAATTCAGATGGCAGATCTAAAATACAACATACATCCTTATTCTCCCCTATATATGTTCCAGGTATCCTATCACTTTTGACCTGAGATGGTGGCTATCCCAGATATCCCTCATTCCTTCCAGAGTTCCTCTCTTTCTAGTTGTCTCCTCCTCCTTCTCTATCTCATGGAGCTGAATGCAGGTAAGATGTGTTATTGTCATAAAACAATCTAAACACCCCTCCTTCGCCATTTTGTCATAGCTTCAGAATTCACATTTCTTCCATTCGTCTGTCCAACAGCCCAAAGTTAGGATGGTCTTCAGAACTGAAGTTTAAAGAGTGCTTCATTCACTGTACAGAAGTGTGGGAGTCAGCAAGTCTCACTCACCCAACATTTATATCAACATTACAATCTAGGCAAAGGGTTGACTAGATCACATATTTGGTTAATGTATTGGTTAAATCATACATTTATTTTATAATCTGTCCTTTGTTAGAAAGACATAGGTCATTGAATCTAGAGCTGGAACAGACCTCACATATCATCTATTCCAGGGGACAACAAACTATGGTCTCAAGGTCAAATCTGATCCTCTGACTGTTTTTATACCACCCACAACCTAAAAATGGTTTCTAAATTAGTGTAAATAGTTGGGGGTGGGGAGGAGATAGAGGGAAATTAGCTAGAGCCCCAGGCCTGGAGTCAATAATGTTGAGGTTTTGGGGTGCTTAGGACCCCAAAATATCAAAACACCAGCTCCTGCCAAGTGAATTCGACTCAAGCTTCTTTCTGCCAAAGAAAAACAAAGTTTCTTAAACTGACCACCATATTGGCCAGACTCTTAAGAAATCTCACCATTGGCTAGATTCTTGAGGAATCTAAGCACCTTCATGTAAGTGGGATGGGTCTTATACACAGAAAGATTGTGGGAGGGATCTAGGGTTGGCCAAGTAGCTTGGCTTGGCCAAGTAGCTTCGGGTGACTAGAGGAGGGGTTTAGGGAGTATCTTGATGGGAGTGGTCAATATATGAGGTAACTAGAGGTCAGATAACAGGAACTAAGAAAATGGGATTTTGATGGGATCAAGGGTGGGACATAGCTAGAGACAATCTAGAGGTAAGAGACAATGGAGGTTTAGGTTAGGTTAAGAGTAACAGCAGGAAAAGTCATCAAGTGGGAAGATTCAAAGAGAGTTCAAGATGGGGCTTTCCCAGGGCTTATGGACAAATGGAACTCAAAATTCCTTTGGGGTAAGGGGTGAAGGTCTCAGTTTGGACCTGTACCCAGTCAGTAAGACTAATCCTCCTGAGCTCAAATCCCACCTCAGACACTAGTTATGCGACCCTAGGCAAGTCATTTAATCCTGTTTGCCTCAGTTTCCACATCTGATCTTCCACTGAAAAGGAAATGGAAAATTGTCCCAGTATGTTTACCAAGAAAACCCCAAAACAGATCATGAAGAGTCATGTATAAAAAAATGACTGAACAAAAACAAAAATTTTTACACAAATATAAGACAAAGATTTGGCCCATAAGCCATAATTTGTCAGCTTCTGATCTAGTCCAACTTCTTTCATGAGGAAACTGAGACCCAGAGATATAAATGACTTGCCCAAGGACATAAAGGAAAGAAATAATGGAACTGGGATTTGAACTGAGGTCTTTTAGCTCCTGAAACAAGTGTTCTTTTTACTATGCCACATGACCCTATTGTCCAACTTTCCCGTTAGAAACCTAATCAACAAATTCACACTAAAATTTTAATGATTAGCAATCATTTAATATCACCAAACAATTGTCCACTAAATTATGAATGACTGATCCCAGCAACTCATGCTACATCAGTGTGAAAGTATCTATACATAGAATGATAAATCTTTACAAATTATCAAATTATGCTACTTTTAGCAAGAAGAATGACATTATAAAAGAGGTTAAAGTTTAAGGCTGGTACCCCTCAAGTGGAAACAACCTTCCCCTCTTTTCCTTCAATTAAATACTTACATGGCACTGTGCTTGGAGTTATGCAGAACAGATTGCCTGATGTAAGCTTCCTAGGTGCTCAGTTTATGAAAGAAGCACCATGATACAGAAAGATATATATGGAATACCTACCAACTGTTAAATATATACCATCTGAGAATATCTCAAAGAAGCTATTCCATGTTCAACACACTCTGAGGATCCACATCCACTCGAAATCCTAATTCACAAGCTTCCAATGATGTGTTTACTTTTTATCAGTTAGCCAGAGGACACAATTAGTTAAAAAATGAAATACCATAGTAAGAAACTAGAAACAGAACATGTCCCCCATAATGTCCTTCCTGCATTCTTTCAGAAACATTTTAAGGGTTTCTGTTTCAACAAAACACTATCTGAAAAAAAAAAATCATCTGAATTTCTGAGACTCCCCTATTTTTCTCAACTCTGAGAAATTATTTTTGGTCATATAACCAAATGAACAGAAGGAGAAAAAGCACTTTAGGTAGTTCAAGGCATGGCTATCTACCTCAAACCTATGTTCTAAATTTTTACTTTTATTATATATATGGGGTGATATGAGAAAGGAATAAGCAATGATAGCACCCACTATATGCCAACCACTATGCTCAGTGTTTTACACTGGTCACATACCCTGTCAGGTAGGTGCTATGTTTATGCCCATTTTACAATTGAGGAAACTGAGGCAATCAGACTTGTCTAGGGTCACACAGCTAGTAAGTATCGGAGATCAAATTTGAACTCAAATCTTCCTGCTTTCACTCTATCGACAGTACCACCAGTTGCCTAACCATATATCTCAAGCTAAAAGAACCCTCAGAGGCCACCTAATCTCTCATTTTATAGATAAAACAATTGAGGCTCATGGATTTGCCCAATACCACAGGGTTAGTAAGTGTCAAGAAGGAATTTGATCCTAGGCACTCTGAATCCAAAGTCAATGCTTTTTCCATTGTGCCAGTAATAGAGGTATGTGATTAGCAATAAATTTTGAGCCACATACAAATAAAAAGTACTAAACACAATGAAAAAAAAACTAGTTACATTATACAATTGAATTCTGGGGTTCTGTGGGTTTTGGAAAGAGAGGAATTAAGAAAAGTCATCAATTCTCTTCTAGTAGTTCTGGGAAGTTTTCTTGAAGGAATAGATCTATTGAAGATTCACAGTATGTTGGGTGATGACCTAAGTAATATCAGAGAATAGGAGAGAAATAGGAGTCATGATCTTTGTGCTCATGGAAGCTATACCCTATGACATTTGGGAGGAGCATGTACACTGTCCTGTTCCCCATACTCCAGGTGAAAAAAAAGTGTTAATTAATTTGCAGCCTAATTCTGGCCAGTCCTTTGGTCAGTTTTGCTTGATAATGGAATGAAGTGAGACTCTTGTAACTCATTCAACAGTTAACAAAAGTAGTTTTACAAACATAGCAGAAGGAAAAGAAAAACGTAGTTACATAGCACCTTCTATGTGGCAGGCACTGCACCAAACAGGTTTTACAAATATTATTTCATTTGATCCTTACAACAATAGTGAAGGGAAGGTCCTATTATTATTCCATTTTTTACAGATGAGGAAACTGAAGTAAAGTGTAAGGGACTAGGATATTCAACAAGGATATAAGGCATTGAGAAGACCCTGAGTTGATTCAGCTGAATAAAGCAAATGTGTATGGAGTTCCTTGTGGTTATTTTGTACTCAGCAACCAGAAAGTGATGTCAATAATCTGAGCCATTAATCCCTCAAACCAATGAAGTCTCAAAATGGTTTCAATGCCTTTTAAGGAAAAACCTTGTAGGTGGATATCACTCCCTCTAGAGGATAAATGCCAAGAAAACATAAATTAAGTGAATGATTAGTACAATTCATAGGGATATCTTCTTAGAGATGAAATTTTAGTTGGGGTTAGGGAATGTTAAAAAACTGAAAGAAACAGGTTGATGAAGAGATGAAGAGGAGCATATTCTATGCAGAGGAATAACCTGTGGAAAAACATGGAGGCAAGAATAGGCACATTATGTTCCAGGGACAGGAAAAGCAGGTTGACCTGACTGGAGTATAGGGGGTATCTGTGGGCATTTTATCAGATGAATCAAGGGAAATAACCTGGTGGAAAGTTCTAGAAGGCTAGACTAAAGTGTTTAGAATAGATATGGTGAGAAGCAGGGACACCTTGTAAGTTCTTAGGTAGAGGAGAGACATGATAGAAATTATATCTGAAGCTTTTTTAAAGCACTTGTGTGATGGTTTCTTGATTGCAGAAGGTGGATTGGTGATTGGTCATGGAGAACCAATTCTGGCCATGGTTGGGGAGGAGGTGGAGTTTCCCTGCTACCTAACTTCCAAACTGGATGCAAAAGACATGGAGATACGTTTTTTCCGGAACAAAGTCTCTGAAATTGTCTTTATCTACCAAGATAGACAGGACCTACTCACCAGACAAATGGTAGAGTACCAGGACCGGGTACAATTAGTAAGTGATTACATCCAGGAAGGGAGTGTGGCCCTGCGCCTCTTCCACATTATCCCTGCTGATGAGGGTCAATATGGATGCCTCTTTCAATCTAAGAACTTCTCCAGCAACGCTACCTGGGAGCTGGAAGTTGCAGGTAGGTGATTAATTTTCCTAGAAGAAGGGGCCAGAATAAAAGAAATTGCTTCAAAATTCTTTTGAAAGGGAGCTAGGTTGATCAAGAAGGTATTTAGTGCCACTAAATACAGAACTAGAATTCTAAAGAAATATAAGACATTATCACAAGTGTTAGGAAAGTTATTGATGAGGTCAGATTTGGGGGAGTGGTTCAGGTGTGAAAGAATTTACCTAGATCTTCTCTGTAGTCATTGGACCCCAAGAACATTGGAGTGCTGCCTGAAATGATGAGGAATGCAAGTCCTAGTATCCTGAAAGAATTCACTCCGATAGTCTCCAAGTTAAAGAAAGGCATTTATCTCACCTGATAATGCTCACATGAGCATGCACACACACACACACACACACACACACACACAGTATGAGGTAAAACAATTACAAAGTAAAATGGAAAGAAAAAATGAACAAATTAATGAAAAACCAATGATTAAGTGCTTACTTTGTGCCATATATTGTGCTGAGCACTCAGAAAACAAATCAGAAAAGCAGTTACCTTCAAGCAACTTATATTCTATGAGAAGAAGAAAATATATAGGGCAGACCTGCACAACTTGCAGCAGTCTGCTTAGGGACCGCAGGCCACTTGCAGCAAGCCAAGGGATTTCCTCTACATACAAAGGATGTTTCCCTTTACATTTTTTGCATGCTGCCTGAAATCCTTTGACTGTAAGCAGTTTGAGTTGGGCCTGCCTCACATAGGAACATGATGGTTAGGAGTTTTGGAACAGAGAAGTCAGAAGGATGGTGTATGGAGTCATAGGGCATAGCTTTTCCAGGAATGGTAAGGTTTTGATTGTGGTAGAAAGGGCAGGGGAAGGAGGAAAGCATTCATGTACGATCTAGAATGCCACAAAGATGGCTGGGAAGTAGCTTGGTAAGTCTAGTCCTGGGTGCAATGAGGTACTAAATGCTTACTAGTCAGAGTCCCAGGATATGAGTTCACATTCCTAGTCAGAGCTAGATGCTAGAAGGTAGGAACATGGCAGTTTGAAAATGAACAGGCAGTGATGTGGTAGATCTGGGCAAACGCATTTGATAAACTAGTGCAAATTGAATATGTGATTGTTGAGAAAGAAGGCAATGTTGCTTGGATTTCCTTTGTTTCCCCAGGGCTGGGCTCGGATCCACATATTTACTTTGAAGGTTTTGAAGAAGGAGGCATCCAAATGAGATGTAGTTCCAAAGACTGGTACCCCAGACCAAAGGCAGTATGGAAAGATGATCAAGGGCGACAATTGCTCTCCGTATCAGAAACTATAACCCAGGATTCTCAGGGACTGTTCCACTTGGAAATATCTGTGGTGGTCAAAGAGGGAGACCATAGCAATGTGGTTTGTTCCATCCAGAATACCCTCTTAGTGCAGAAGAAAGAATTTACAGTTCATATAGCAGGTCAGTGGAAGGAGTCATCATTTTCTTTTCTTTTTTTAACATAAATTTATTTATTTAACTTTTTACATTCATTTTCACAAAATTTTGGGTTCCAAATTTTCTCCCCATTTATCCCCTCCCCCCACCCCAATACACCAAGCATTTTAATTTCCCCTATCACCAATCTGCCCTCTCTTCTATCGTCCTTTCCTTCTCTTGTCCCCATCTTCTCTTTTGTCCTGTAGGGCCACATGACTTTCTATTCCCCATTAATTGTATTTCTTATTTCCTAGTAGCAAGAACAATACTCAACAATTGTTCCTAAAACTTTGAGTTCCAAATTCTCCCCATCCCTCCCTCCCCACCCATTCCCTTTGGGAAGGCAGGCAATTCAATATAGGCCATATCTGGGTAGTTTTGCAAATGACTTCGATAACAGTCGTGTTGTGTAAGACTAACTATATTTCCCTCCATCCTATCCTGCCCCCCATTGTTTCTATTCTGTCTTTTGATCCTGTCCCTCCCCAAGTGTTGACTTCAAATTGCTCCCTCCTCCCATTGCCCTCCCTTCCATCATCCCTCCTACCCTACTTATCTCCTTCTCCCCAACTTTCCTGTATTGTGAGATAGGTTTTCATACCAAAATAAGTGTGCATTTTATTCCTTCCTTTAGTCGAATGTGATGAAAGTAAACTTCATAGTTTTTTTCTCAGCTCTCTTCTTTTTCCCTCCACTAAAAAGTCTCCTACTTGCCTCTTAAATGAGAGATAATTTACCCCATTCCATTTCACCCTCTCTCCTCCCACTACATTTCTCTCTCATTGTTTACCTTAATTTCTTTTAAGATATGATCCCATCCTATTCAATTCACTCTGTGCTCTCTGTCTCTGTGTGTGCGTGCATGTGTGTGTGTGCACACGTGTACATGTGTGTGTGTGTGTATGTGTGTGTGTAGTCCCACCAACTACCCAGATACTGAAAAGTTTTAAGAGTTACAAATATTGTCTTTCCATGTAGGAATGTAAACAGTTCACCTTTGGTAAGTCCCTTATGATTTCTCTTTGCTGTTTGCTTTTTCATGCTTCTTCTCATTCTTGTGTTTGAAAGTCAAATTTTCTTTTCATCTCTGGTCTTTTCATCAAGAATGCTTGAAAGTCCTCTATTTCTTTGAAAGACCATATTTTCCCCTGAAGTGTTATACTCAGTTTTGCTGGGTAGGTGATTCTTGGTTTTAGCCTTAGTTCCTTTGGATTCTGGAATATCCTATTCCATGCCCTTTGATCCCTTAATGTGGAAGCTGCTAGATCTTGTGTTATCCTGATTGTATTTCCACAATACTGGAATTGTTTCTTTCTAGCTGCTTGCAATATTTTCTCCTTGACCTGGGAATTCTGGAATTTGGCCACAGTGTTCCTAGGAGTTTCTCTTTTTGGATCTCTTTCAGGTGGTGATCAATGGATTCTTTCAATACTTATTTTGCCCTCTGGTTCTAGAATCTCAGGGCAGTTTTCCTTGATAATTTCATGAAAGATGATGTCTAGGCTCTTTTTTTGATCATGGCTTTCAGGTAGTCCCATAATTTTTAAATTGTGTCTCCTGGATCTGTTTTCCAGGTCAGTTGTTTTTCCCATGAGATATTTCACATTCTCTTCCATTTTTTCATTCTTTTGGTTTTGTTTTGTGATTTCTTGGTTTCTCAGAAAGTCATTAGCCTCCATCTGTTCCATTCTAATTTTGAGAGAACTATTTTCTTCAGTGAGCTTTTGAACGTCTTTTTCCATTTGGCTAATTCTGCTTTTGAAAGCATTCTTCTCCTCATTGGCTTTTTGAACCTCTTTTGCCAATTGAGTTAGCCTATTTTTCAAGGTGTTATTTTCTTCAGCATTTTTTTGGGTCTCAACCTTTACCAAGGTATTGGCCCGTTTTTCATGCTTTTCTTGCATCTCTCTCATTTCTTTTCCCAGTTTTTCCTCCACCTGTCTAACTTGATTTCCAAAATCCTTTTTGAGCTCTTCTATGGCCTGAGCCCATTGGATATCTATTTTGGATGTTTGGAATACAGAGGCCTTGACTTCTATGTCTTTCCCTGATGGTAATCATTGTTCTTCCTCATCAGAAAGGAAAGGAAGAAACATCTGTTCACCAAGGAAGTAACCTTCTATGGTCTTATTTTTTTTCCCTTTTCTGGGCATTTTCCCAGCCAGTTACTTGACTTCTGAGATTCCTCTCCACCCCTGCCTGACCTCTAGATCCGCCCAGCTAGTGCTTGAGGTCTGAGATTCAAATGCTTCTCCCCAGCCTCAGGGCTTTCAGCAGTGGGTGGGGCTGCTATTCAATGTGAGCTTAAGTTCTGGTGCTCAGGTGGGGGCAGGGCCACCTCCCAGGCTCAGTTCCCTCAGGGGGTTTATGTGGAGATCTTCAGTAATGGATCTGAGGTCCTGTCTGCTTTGGGAGCCCCTGGCCACTGCTGCCTCTGCCTCTGCCTCCTGAGGGGGCCTGAGTTATGGCAACACCCCACTCCCCTCTCGGCCAGCCCAGAAGTCTCTCTCACTGACCTGTAGTGCCTGTGGGTGGAGGGATCTTCGCAGCTGCCGGAGTTTCCATCCCTGAAGCCTGCTCTGATCTGCTCCTCTCGGGCCGCATGGGCAAGGCTGGGCTCCGCTGTCCGGTGTGCAATGGACCTTTGGGGTCAGTTTTTCAGGGCTCTCTGGAACAGAAATCTCCTCCACTGCATTGCTGCGTGGCTTCTACTGCTCCAGAATTTGTGGGGAGTTCTTTTTACAGGAAATTTATGGGCTGTGGATTCGGTGCTAGCATATGTGAGTCTTTCTACTCCACCCTCTTGGCTCCTCCCCATTTTCTTCTTAATTGTTCTTATTCAATTAATATTTCTTCTCTTTTATTACTTTTTCTTTATTTAGTATTTTATTTTTCCCCAGTTACATGTAAAACAATTTTTAACATTCCTTTTTAAAGTTCTGAATTCTCTCCCTTCATCTCTCCCCATACCCCCATTCCTCCCTATTGAGAAGGCCAGAAATTCAATATAGGTCAATTCAATACATGTGCAGTCATGTAAAACATATCCATAATATTCATGTTCTTAAAGAAAATATAAACAAGAAAAAAAACTCAAGAAAAATAAACTAAAAAAATTTGCTTCAATCTGTATTCAGATGCCATCAGTTCTTTCTCTGGAGATGGATAGTGTTTTTCATTATCAGTCATTCAGTTGCCTTGGATTTTTGTAGTGCTGAGAATAGCTACATCATTCACAGTTGATTGTCTTACAACATTGCTGTTACTTTGTACACAGTATGTTTCACTTTGCATCAGCCTATGCAAGACTTTTCTGAGAGCATTTTGCTCATCATTTTTTATAGTACAGTAATATTACATCATAACCACATACCACAGTTTGTTTACTTGTTCCCCAATTGATGGGTATCCCCTCGTTTTCTAATTCTTTACCCCCAGAAAAGAGCTGCTATAAATAGTTTTGTAATTATAGGTCCTTTTCCTTTTGGTTGTTATCTCTTTTAGGATACAGACAAGTAGTGGTATTGCTAGTTCAAACAGTATGCATGGTTTCATAGCTCTTTAGGCATAGTTCCAAATTTCTCTACAGAATGGTTGAATTAGTTCACAACTCCACCAACAGTGCATTAGTGTCTCATTTTCCCCACATCCCCTCCAACATTTGTCATTTCCTTTGTCTGTCCTATTAGTCAATCTAATAGATATGAGGTGGTATCTCGGAATTGTTTTAATTTGTGTTTCTTCAGTCAACAGTGAGTTAGAGTATTTTTTCACATAGCTATAGATAGTTTTGATTATTTCATCTAAAAGCTGATCATATCTTTTAATCATTTATCAATTGGGGAATGGCTTATCTTTATACATTTGACTCAGTTCTCTGTATGTTTGAGAAATGAGGCCTTTATCAGAGACACTTGCTTGAATTCTTTTTCATAGTTACTATTGCTAACTGTATTTCCCTCCATCCTACACTGCCCCCCCCGTTTATTGTATTCTCTCTCTCCTTTCACCCTGTCCCTCCTCAAAAGTGTTTTGCTTCTTTCTACCCTCTTCCCCAATCTGCCCTTCCTTCTATAAGTACCACCACCCCCCTCTCTTATCCCCTTCCTCTCCTACTTTCCTGTAGGGTAAGTAAGATAGATTTCTATACACAATTGAGTGTATATGTTATTCCTTCTTTGAACCATTTTACTCACTCCCTTTTATCTCCCACATCTTCTCCTCTACCCTAAAAGCTTTTTCTTGACTCTTTCAGGTCACATAATTTATCCCATTCTACCTCTCCCTTTCTCTTTCTCTCAGTATATTTCTCTCTCACCCCTTAATTTCTTTTTTAGATATCATCCTTTTATATTCAACTCACACCTGTGTCCTCTGTCTATATATAGTCCTTCTAACTACTCTAATAATGAGAAACATCTTATAAGTTACAGATATCTTCTTTTCATGTAGGAATATAAACAGTTTAAACTTATTATGTCCCTTATGATTTCCCTTTCCTATTTACTTTTTTATGTTTCTCTTGAGTCTTGTATTTAGAAGTCAAATTTTCTATTCAGTTCTAGTCTTTTTCATCAGGAATGCTTGAAATTTCTCTATCTCTTGAATATCCATTTTGCCCCCTGAAGAATTATACTCAGTTTTACTGAGTGATTCAAGGTGATTCTTGGTTGTAATTCTAGCTCCTCTGCCCTCCAAAACATCCTATTCCAAACCCTCCAGTCCTTTAAGGTAGAGGTTGCTAAATCTTGTGTTAGCCTGATTGTGGCTCTGCAGTACTTGAATTGTTTCTTTCTGGCTGCTTGCAATATTTTCTTCTTGACCTGGGAATTTTAGAATTTGCCTATAATATTTCTGGAAGTTTTAGTTTTGGGATCTCTTGCCCATTTAGATAGATACTTTATCTATTAAATAGATATAATAGATAATTATCTATTTCCTATATCTGGGACTGCCACCCAGGACTGAAACCAGGATCCAAACATGGGCAAAGCAATAGAGTCTTGCCTCCATACTAGCAAAGAGATCCCTGTAATCTCCTTCTAGTCAGCTATTTGACCACGTTAGAAGCTGAGAGCTCTGGAAGCAGTTACTGTCACTACACCTGTCAATTCAGTGGCTCCCAAGTCCTGCTCCTAGTTTGCTGGGGCCTGATGCACCTGACTTTTCTTTGCCAATCTTCCAAGTTATCTTGGGTTGGAAATTTGTTTGAATCCATCTTTTTGTGGGTTCTGCTTCTCTAGAATTTGTTTGGAGTCCTTTTTTAAAATGTATTTGGAGGGTTTAGGGGAGAGCTCAAGCGAGTCCCTGCATTTACTCTGCCATCTTGGCTCTGCCTCCTTAATAATTTTTTTCTTAATTATCATCATACTAAAGCCTTTATAGTTGTGTCCAAAACAGTGAATGAGGTGGGCACACTGGGAGAGCATTCCCATTGGTCCTTTTCCTCAAGCACACTCAGTCACTGCTCTGTGAACACCTGTGTACAAATTCTTAATTACATATCTAACCACTTGGGGGAGCTTGTGAGCAAGTTTAGAGTCATAGAATCCCAGAATTGCTGTTTGAGCGTTACTATGTCTTTTGAACATGTATCTGAAGCTCTCCAGCGAGCTACTGTGAAAATTTCCACTTCTCCCTCTCCCCTTAGAGGTTAGTATAGGGGAAACCCCTAAACTTCTCAATGAAGTCATGGTGATATTTATTGTCCCACATCATGTTTCTTTCTGTATTCAATATCTCCCTTACCAAGGAAAGCTTTTTTTTTTTTTTTTTGGTAAAGCTTGTAAAAGTTAACACTGTACTCTCTTTCTCTCCTGCCCTTAGCACCAGACCCTAACCCATCATTGCCTGGAAAAATTTGTCTCTCATCTCTAATACAAGAGCAATTTCTATTCCTACCCAACTCCATCTTTATCTGTACATTAAGGTATTCACATTAAATAGCTTGAGTTTTGGTTGGACAGAAATTTTTTTTTATCACATTTATTGGCTTAGGGCAGAAATTAACAGCTGAGGGAAAGGATAAAGCTTCCAAACCCCAAGCTGCCTTTTCAACAGAATTTTGGGATTAAATAGTAGCAGGAAATACAAGATGGAGGATGATTGAGGCACTAAACATAAAGGAGCTCCCCCTGTTTTATGGATGGGAGGAAGGAAGGGTAGGGGAAGGAAGGGAAAGAAAGATAGTATGACTTGGGGGTTTATATAGAATGCCTGGTCATGGTAGTCTCTATCACACCAGATCTCCCACTTTTTACTATGGTTTCTCTATTGCAATTCTCAACAAATAGTCATGGGGGAAATTTGACCTGATTCATCTTCTAGTCCAGCATGGCTTCTTCTACAACTATTTGTGATGGCTTCCACACACCCTCCTTCTTACCACAAGCCCCTTTAAATTTAAGGTTGGAGATAGACACCCAAACTTGAGAATTCTGGGTAACCTACCCCACAGTAAGTAGATTTCCTCTCCTCCCCATGTCTTTTGAGTCATTCTTTCTCAATAAGCAAAGCCAAAGGCAGGTTATATTTCTTAGAAGGGCCAGAAATTTTGCAGTCCCTTGCAAAATCTGCTGAGATATATTTTACATTTGCAAATATATACAAATATACACACATACATAAATTTATATCACAATCTTCAAAATAAGCATCGACATTTAAAGGAACAAAGATGACAGTGAGGTCAATAAGCTTAGTAATGATGACAAACCCTTTGTTGCATATTGCAGATGTATTTTTACCAAAAAACTCTGCCTGGAGAGAAACATTCATTGGGACCTTCACAGGGCTAGCCATCATTCTGGTGCTCTTCATGATTCTGGCATTCTATTTCTTCCAGAAGCAACGGAGATCCAAAGGTAAAATGGCAATCCCAACTTTGCCTTCACTAATAAAAAAAATAAAGTGGTATGTATCAAGAGTGCCTACAATGTGCTAAACAAAGAGGATGAAATATGAGAACAAAGTATGACAGTAATAGGAAAATGAATTCTTTTGAGAGAAGATTTGACCAGGGTGCTTTGGGAAAGGCTGTTGCAGCTATAGGAAACCTAGCTACTTGAAGTAAGAAGAAAAATATTTATTACCTTTGAATATTTCAGTGCAAAAATGTGTTAATAAATAGGGATTCTTAACCTGGGGTCTGTGAATTTTAAAAAAAGGGGTAACTGTATTCTAATACAATTTGTTTCTTTTGTAATCTATGTGTTTTATTTTATATATTTAAAAACTTTATTTTGGGAAGGGGTCCATAGACTTTACCAGACTACCAAAGGGGTCTGCAACATGCACACAAAAAGTTAAGAACCCCCACTTTAAAAAAGAGCTTATCAAGATCCAGAATAACTCTTTTAAAATTCTCTCTTTCTTTTTCCTAGAAAAACTGAAGAAAAAATCAGAGAAGGAAAAAGGTAAATGGAGGCAATAAGATTTTGAATAGTGTTCTCTTAAATAAGGAAAAGGGGTCTTAGATTTCATCTAATCAAACCTCTCATTTCACAGATGAGAGAGCTAGACACAATTCATGTTCATGTAGATATTTAGCGACACTTGGTACTAGAAAGAGATGACTATTAAAGCTACATAAGTTGTATGTTAAAAGGACAAGGGTTAAAAATGAATGGAGCGGGCAAAGGCTATTGAGAGCAAGTTTACTATTTCCCCTTTCCTTCTGTTACTACTCTTACTAGAAGAACTTTTTTCTTCCCAATGTATAGGCTATGACTTTCCAAGAAAATAATGGAGCATTTGCTCAAGAGCATGAGAAACACATACACACACACACACACACACACACACACATACACACACACAACCATATTAAGACTCTCATTAGATTGAAAATATCAAATTCAGTTTTTCCAATATTTTGTTTAAATTTGTAATTTCCTTCTTGTTTTTATTTCTGTTATTTTTATCAGTATTTGTTAGATTGTATCACTAGACTGACGTCTAGCCCAGTTCCTTTGGTTTTCATGATTCCAGTGTAAGACAGTCAGCCTCAGTGGTCTTAACTCCTAAAATACCCAGCTGGTGATTTGACAGTACTGGGATTTACCTAGGCTACTGTAAGGAGTTTGTCCTGTCTTGCTAAAATATTTTTCTTTCTATTTCCCTTTCAGGAAAATTCACAGCTGAGCTGGGTAAGCTTTTGCTTGTTGGACAGTAAGTCAGAGAGAAAAGAATAAAATGGTTTTAGGTCCACTACTTGAAAGAAACAGGATGGCATTTTACTTCATTCTCCTATAATCATCCTATCATTTAAAACATTGATAAATCAATTAAATAGTAGGGATAGGCTTACCAATGGGTAATATAGTATCATTTGAGGGATTATGAGCTCTAGAAAGTCTGATCTTCTTTAAAATATTTATCCATTTAGATCCTACTAGGAGGTCAAATTTCATCATTAGAAATTTATTCTTTTGTGTTGCTATGTCTTTTTAAAAATGCAAATATTTGATGAGTTTTGACAAATTGTGTGAGTGAGCATGGTTAAGATAAATTTTCTCTATTATTTATTTAAAATATTAATAATCATTAATAATATTAATTAATTATAATTATATTATAATTATAATTAATAATAATTAATAAGTAATAATATTAATAGAGAAATATTTTCTCTATTATCTCAAATATATATATATACCAAATAAATAAAGGAACAATAACCAAAAAGAAGGTTGGAAAAAATCTCAGAGGAAAAACCTTGCAGGAAAAATTACAGAGAAATGAGTTGTTGTTGTTATTGCGTTTGTCCTATGTTCTCCAAGAGGACCATGACATCAAGATGATGATGACATGACTTGCAGCTGACTTTGATTTGAGGGAGGGAGCGCTGTGCAAGGTCCCCAACCTCACCCTCTTCTTCTGAGCCATCTGGGTGCAGTGGCCAGATATTCGTCAGGATGCCTGGAGATAGTCCAAAATGCAATGGGAAACCCTGGCCCTTTCAGGCTAATGTCTTATCACATTCTCACTTCGAGATACAGCCATTCAATGAAGAGTTAGGTTACTCAAGGTGGTAGCAGTGTTAGAGAAGAGGAAGCAATGCGTGCTATTACCAAAGTAAAATTGACAAGACCTGATAACAATTGAATATAGGAGGTGTGAAAATAAAAAGTTAAATATGATACCTAGGATGTGAGCCTGATATCAGGACACAGTGGTGGTACCCTTGACAGTAATAGGAAAGTTAGGAAGAGGGAAGATTTGGGGTGAAAGATAATGAGTTCAGTTTTGGACATATCAAAATGTCTGTAGAATACCCAGTTCAAGATATCTAATAGAAGTTTGGAGGTGTGAGACTGGAGATTAGCAGAGAGATCAGGGATGGATAAGTAGATCTGAGAATCATCAGCATTGAGATGATAAGTGAATACGTGGAGGTTGATGAGATCTGAGTTCAAATTTGACCTTAGACACTTAATAGTTGGGGGATCCTAATCAAGGCACTTAACCCCTATGCAGATAGATTTCAATTTCCTCATCTGTATAATGGGAATAATAAAAGCTCTTAGCTTTTAGGGTAGTGAGGATAAAATGAAATAATATTTATAAACTGCTTTGCAAGCCTGAAAGCACCATAGAAAGGCTATTATTATCATTACACACACAGACAAACACACACACAGCATTTGGTGTAGAAATACATTCAGGTCAAAAGAAACCCAGTAAGGAACAGGAAGAGGGAAAAGGAGATGACCGTAAGGGGGAAAGTCGACCAAAGGAGGAATTTTTCACAAGCAAAACAAACTCTAAGCTTGGAGAATGAATAGTGATTGGAGGAAAGAGTAAAAAGAAAGAGTAAAAAGAAAGGGTAAGAACTCATCATAAATATGGGGCAGGAATAAAGGGGAAAAAAAGTTTAAGAAAATAGGATTTGGAGAAATACTTAATTACCACTCACAGCTGTGAGTATAAATGGGATTAACTCACTCATAAAGCAAAAGGATAGCATAAAGGATTAGAAAAGAAAATGGAACAATATGTTGTTTATAGTAAAACACATTTGAAACACTTGCACAGAGTTAAAATAAATGCAAAATCTACTATGCTTCAGCTGATCCAAAACCAAACAAGTAAATAAAGAGAGAAAGCAGGGGTTACACGTATGATTTAGATAAGGAAGAATAAAAAATAGATTTAATTAAAAGAGATAAATGGGGGAATGACTAAGCAAAAAAGAGAGTTCAATGCAATGAACAAACATTTGAGGTAAAAGAAATCAAGGCAAAATCTACAGAAGAGCAAAAATGCAAGAGCAAAAGTTAGCTTCTTAGATGACATGTGAGAGACCTGTCATATGAACCTCTAGCATGGTTCAGAAACTTAAAGAAATAAAGGAAGACTTGGTATCTATATGAAAAAAAAAATAAGATCTTTGAACAAAAATTACAATGGAATAATGAGAATTGACATGTTAGGGGAAAACCGGGGCAAGTTTGTAACAAAATGGTGGACTCTGTGGAGTAAAATGAATCATGTGGAATATGAAAACGTGAGGATGTCAGAACACATAAGAGAGCAAAATGTTTAAAAATAGCAAAATTAGAAGGGGAGTTCAGAGCACCAAAAACCAAAGTAAGGAAAGCTAGAGGTCAGTCTAGTGATATAATCTAACAAATATTGATAAAAATTACAAAAAGATAAGAAGGAAATAAGAAATTATTTTTAAAAAGTGAAAAAACTGAATTTGCTATTTTTTAATCCAATCAGAGTCTTAGTGTGTGTGTGTGTGTGTGTGTGTGTGTGTGTGTGTGTGTATGTGTGTGTGTGTGTTCCTCAGCTATTTGGAATTTTTATAAAACTTAGGGCATAAAAATTGGTAACTAAATTCATATCTGCAGAAAAGCTATGTGTATCTTTTGAAAACCATAATACAATAAAATTGTACTCAAAAAAGGAAAATACAGACAAAATATAGGTGTAAATGGATTAAAATAAGATCACTAGTAATAAACAGATTGAAGAACAAATAATAAAAAACAATGAAATCTGTATAAAAAAAGAATGCTAAGTGTGATAACATTAAAAATTTGTGGGATAATGCTACAATAATTCTAAGAGGATACTCTATATTTCTAAACACATACACACACACACACACACAGGAAAAAAGAGAGGTTTAACAAATTTGCATGCAATTAGTAAAACTAGAAAAATAACAAATTACTATTTCCAAAACAGATTTTCCAAAAAGAAATTTTGAAAATTGAAGGGGAAATAAACAGAATTGTAAATATTATTCAAGTGAGCAAAACATGAATTGTCAAAAGTGCAGAAGAGGGGCAGTTAGGTGGTTCAGTGGAGAAGTACCCACCCTGGGGTGCAGGACACTAACTGTGCGACCCTGGGTAAATCACTTAATCTCTTTGCCTCCACCAAAAAAAAGAGTACAGAACACCAAATTATCAAATCCAAAAAGAGAATGAAAATTTTGCAACAAATAGAAAAGAAACAAAGACAATTAGCAGAAACTACTCTGCCCAATTATTGCCCACAAAAAAATTAATTTAAGCAAAAAAAAAAAAGATACCAAAATTTAACAGCAACAACAAAGCCCTAGTCTTAGAAAGAGAACATGAGCAAGTCAGATGTGAATAATTTCCATAGAACAAACTCCAGGGCTAGTCAGATTTACAAATGAGTTCTACCAAACATTTAAAGAAAAACAATCCCTATTTTCCAAATATGATTAAAGTTCCCCAGCAAACTTTTTTTTCTATAAAAGAGGTACCTAGGTGGCTAGAACACTGGTTCTGGAATCAGGAAAAGATAATTTGAAATATGGTGTCAGACCTGGGGCAAGTCACTTAACCCACCCACATTCAAAGGAGGTGACATTTGTAGAGCAATTTGCAACCCTTAAAGAGCTATATAAATGCTAGTTAATATCATTATGTACAAAATCTTGATTCCTACATCAAGAGATGTTAAACACAGAAAAAAAATATGAGTTAATACTGTGACGCATGTTTTATACAAAAATACAAAATAAAATACTGATAAAGAGTATGGTACTACATCCAAAAAAATATTCATTTTGACCAAGATGGATTTTACCAGGAATGCAAGAAATGCCAAAATTCCATGTTAGAAAAGCAGTTACTATTGTAAATCATGTTGATAACAAAATACACAAACATGTTGTCAACTTGGAAGTTTGGTTAAAAAAGGCAAACAGGCTAAATGCATATTGTTTATTCCCTTAAAGCTAGCAGTTACATGGCCATGGAGCCAGAAGGAAAACTTCTGACTGCCTGATGAAAGAATGACCAGGCTTAAATACACTTTAACATGAGAAAGGAATTTTCTTAGTTGTATAAGTTGTAAATTTGGTGAGACAAGACAGTTAACAAGGTAGAGTCAGTTGGAAATTAAGATCCTAGGATGTCTATTTTCCTCTGTCTCTGCATATCAAGACAAGAAAAATCCCGCCATTCTGGTTGTGAGCATCCTGTCATAAACAGGTCTTCGAAGTTGCTAACACAGGAAAGGGCATTTTTATAGCAAAACAAAGCAGTCTGATTGATTAGAACAGCCTTTGGCCCTTATTAAAAGTCAAAAATGATATTAAATGTTATCAATATCAATAGAGGCAGAAAAAAGTATGACAAAATAGAATACTCATTTATATTAAAAAACTCCTTCTGTAGTTAATTCAAAAGTACTTCTCTAAAACCAAAATTTAGCATTATTTATAAAAAGAATACTAGAAATTTTCCCAATAAAATCATGAGTTCTCACCACTCGCCAAAATATTGTTCTAGTAGGCAGGGGCATAGAAGAAAAACAAAAAAGGAAATTGAGATTAAACATGAGCAAAGAGGTGACAAAATTATCCATCCTTGGAGCTGATGATGATGATCTACTTTAAAAGGATCAGAGAGGCTGGAAGGTACCTCAGAGATCATCAAATCCAAACCCTTTATATTACAGTTGAGGAAATTGAGGCCAAAGGAAATTAAGAAACCAACCCAAAATAACACAAGTACTAAATGTCAGAGGTAGAATTTGAGTCCCAGTCCTCTGATCCTAGAGCAAGTGATTTTACCACTGTACTACTTTAAATGAATTTATAGTAATTAACTAAGCATCTAATAACTAAGATATAGTTAATTACCAGATGCAGGAAGATGCTTTTGAGTAGTCTTTGCAGGTAGGAAGAAAGAGGAATGAAGGGCATGGGGAAGTGGAGAAATAAGAAAGACTAATTTTGTCGGCTTAGAACAATAACATTTTAGAGATGGAGGGAGCCTTAGGGATAATCTAATCTCTTCATTTTATAGATGAGGAAGCAAGTAGAGTGACTTACTAAAATTCAGACATCTAGTTAGGAAAGTCATGAATGCTCTTGACCAGTGTTTGACTGGGTGCTTTTAGACTAGTCCCTCTGCAGATTTCTACTCTTCAGTAGAACTACTGTTTCCAGGATGGGACTCCTGAAGAGGGATTGTAGAACAATCTAGACTTTCTCCCCTTTTAGGAGGAAGGGTGGAGGAAGAAAAGAGGAGAGAAACAGTAGTGAACAGTAGAAAAAGGAGAAAGGATGGGAAAGGAGAGTGGGCAAGAAATAGCATTGCTTTAACACCTTAGAAACTCTTTTCCTTGGCTTTGCCTCCTGAGAATATGGCCTTGTGACTTTGGAAAGATCCTCTTGTCCTAAGTAGCTTGATGAGTTGATACATTTCTTGCTTTGTTTTATAGGTAAACTTCAGACAGAAATTGGTGAGTGTTCCCTCTCAGAACTGCTTCATACCCTTGAATATGTTTGATTGTGTTTGGGAGTCAGTCAGTTTACATGTCTGTTCATCTTCTCCTAACCAGGCAATATCTCTGAGTGTGAGCAAAAGGATATTGCTAGTGTGCATGGGGCAGGCAAAAGAAGTATATTTTTATTCTTACTTCTTTCCTTTGTTGTTTTCAGACTGGAGAAGGGCAGAAGGACAGGCTGGTGAGTGAGTGATTCTCTCTTCCTTTTCTTTTCTCCCTCTATTCTTTCCCTCTTTCCCTAATTTGACTCATAACACTCTCCCCATCCCAAGCTTTTTCTAATTAATGCCTTCTCCTCTGATAATTTTTTTTACCCAACAGGAGTGCCACATATGCCCTCTATATGAATCTCTAGGGTCATAGGCTTAGAATTTGAAGAGATTTCAAAGATCTTTAGTCTAAGCCCCTTATTTGACGTATGAAACAGTTGAAGCCCAGAAAGATAAATGAAGTTATACTAATTTCAATTAATTTGAATGTATTCCTTTGTAAACATTTCAAGGTGTTTTCATTTATGAGGTTTTGTGTTTGCAACTAAACTATAAGCTTATGGAGAGTAAATCTGTCTTCTTTTTCTTTTGTATTTTCTTATAGTGTCCATATTAAGGTTCTATATTCAGTGGTCACTCCAATGTTTCTCATTTATTTAACAAGAAAAAGAAATTGTCAAGTGCTTGTTATGTGTCAAATACTTTGTCTTATACAAAGATATGTGACATGACATATTTGTGCCTTCAAAGAATTTACAGTTCAGTAGGGGAACCCTATCATGAGGCATTACATAATAACTGATATAATGTGTAGCACTTGAAGGATTTGTGATTTTATTGGCGTGGACATTCCCTATACTATAAAGACAGCAAACCCTACTTCGTAGTTTTTGCAAATTGCTGTACCCTGCTCCCTCAAAAAATATTGTTCATTGAAAAACTACCTTTCTCATAATGAAACTGGTTGAATTTTCATAGACTTGACCTTACTTATCAAACCAAGTTTATATCTTTCCAGTTGGGTGGGACTTTCCAGAAGTTGTGTTTTTAATTAGCATAGTCTTTGAAAACCTAGAGTCATCTCAAAACTATAATTAGGCTTGGGACTAAAACTTTAATGGAGGATAAGTGCCAGTCTAAGTGTTAAGAGAGTACAAAGAAGGAAGGACAAACATTAAAGTGCTATATAAACGCAAGTGGTGGTGCTGGCAGTAATGTAAGAGGTGGTATTAGAGCAGGATCATTAGAATGGAAAGGTGGTAACTGGAGGGAGAGGTAGGGTTTGAGAATAAAGCACATCATGTAGATTACCTAGCTACCAATTCACTAAATTGTTCCCTTCCTAGGGATGTCCCTAAAATCTATCATCTTTCCCCACTCATGCCTCATTTGAGGATTTATTTTGGTTGGAGCTCAAGCACTTGAGACTTTCCATTCCTACTCTCTCCAGGGTTATTAGTTAATATTTCTCTTTCTCTCTCTGTTTTCAGAGTGGAGAGCAGCCAGAAGATATGCAGGTAACCAGAGTAGATGGATTATATTTTTATTTAATATACTTTAATGGTGTCTACTTCATGATACATTAATTGTATGTATATGGTACCTTGCAATCCTTAAAGTACTCTGTGTGTGTGTATGTGTGTGAGCATGTACATACAAGCAATGATAATGATGCTTACTATAGCACTCCATCACAACGAGGTGCTCAATGAATGTTGCTTGCTGATTGGCTATAATAATAGTCCATACCAATAAGTACCAGGCACTGTGCTATATAGTTATTATGTCATTTAATCCACACAACCCTATAAAGTAGATTATATTATTTATCCCCACTTTACAGACATATAAACTGAGGTAGGCAGAGATGAAGTAATTTGCCCAGGGTTTCACAGCTAGTAAGTGTCTTGAGGTCAGATTTGAATTCAGGTCTATCTGACTTTAGGTCCTGCTCTCTAGGTTCATGACACCTAGCTGCAGTTAGCATGAACTTAATCTCATCTAGACAATGAGAGAAAGATGGTAACAAGATCTATGACCAAGTACAGGTGTGTATGTGTGTACATGCATGGATGCTTAGAATTGAAATGTACCAGAGAAATAAATAATCTAGTTCAACCCATCCCTGAATAAGAAGAGCCTTTATAATCCCCTTGTGATCAATCAATCAACATATATTAAGCACCTAACGTGGTCATTCTGTCTCCACTTGAAGACATTCATTGACAGGTAGTTTGTCATCTGCATAGTTAGGTCCTGCCACTTTTGGATGGCATTCATGTTCAGAAAGTTTTATTTTACCTTTATATCAAGCCAAATCAAATTCTCCACAACTTCCATCTGTTGCCTCTTATTCTGTCTCCTGGGCTTCCCTTGCATAACAGCCTTTCTTTCATATATTTGAAGAAGCCCTTCTTGACCCTTAATCTTTTCCTCTTCTGCCTATATAGGTATATGTAAAAATGCATTTGTATGTGTGTATGTATAATATTTATATATACACACACCCTATATCTATATTTATTGACACTCCGCAGATGCCTTACAACTTTCTACTATAGTCTCTCATCTAAGATCATTGTTTTAGTTCAGTTTTATTTTAAAAAGCATAGAACTCTGTGACATTGCGTGGGGGCAAAGAATTTAAATCCATACAAGGTTTTAGTGTAAGTCATCATAATCTAATACCATCTCTTGGTTCTTGAGTACACAAGCCTTCAAAATAGAGTGGGAGTCCCTGTTCATTACCTTCAAAGAATCAAAATCAAGCTACAGATTTACTCCCAGCTTCAGGAGTAAGGAAATGGACAGGTGCTATTTTTACACATAGAGAAATACCTAGGAGTTTTTGCCTCTGGGGGCAAGGGAAGTTGGGCAGGTTAAGGTAGGAAGAGGTTTTGATGTCAGGTAGAAGAAGTGCACTTCCTGGCATCCAGAAAATCTCAGTCTATGCTGTTGAATCTGTAGTTATTCTTGGGGTGAAGATGCAGGGTACCTGTGGGAAGCTTACTTGAGATATGGTTTTCAGGAAAGAAGTAGCACACATTGGCGTTAGGCTGCTTCTGAGTGCAGCAGTGGGCAAGGGAGAAGCTGGGAAAGGGTGAGCAAATACAACCCAGATAGGGCTATTGTTACTGTCTAAATTGCCTACCTTGGGTAATACTGTCTTGGCCCCACTCTAGTTATCATTTTGCTTACATGTTACAAACAAGGAGAAAATAAGGCCTAAAGAAGGAAATAAGCTTACCCAGAGTTGCACAAGGAAACGAAGGGAGGACCAGAAATCATAATTTAAAAGTACTGACTCCCTGCATCCCTCTCACAGACCAATACTATTCTTTTCTATACAGTGAATATAACTCTGGATTCGGATACTGCTCATCCCAACCTTAAAGTCTCAGAAGATGGCAAGAGTGTTATCTATTGTAATAAAAAGCAGGACCTGCCAGATGACCCTAAGAGATTTGAAGACCAGCTCTGTGTCCTTGGTCAGGAGGGTTTCATCTCAGGGAAACACTACTGGGAGGTAGAGGTCAGGGACAAAAGTAGATGGTTCTTAGGTGTGTGTTACGACTCAGTGGAACGCAAAGAGGAGGTAAAGCTATGCCCTCAGACTGGTTACTGGGTGATGGGGCTGTGGAATGGCTGTGAGTATTTTATTTTCAACCCTTATCGAGTATCTCTAACATTGAGAGTGCCTCCCAGGCGAGTAGGGGTCTTCTTAAACTATGAAGCTGGAAAGGTTTCTTTCTTCAATGTGACTGATAATTCCCACATATTCACCTTCACTGACAAATTCTCTGGGACTCTTCGCCCCTATTTTAGGCCCCGATCTCATGATGGAGGACAACAGGCCATTCCTTTGACCATCTGCCCATTGCCCAACAAGGGTGATAGAGTAGCTGTCAAAGATGATGATGATTGGGACACCTGGTTAGAACCCTATGATTTATCAGAAATCACTCAACTTGAGTGGTAAGGATCCTTAAGACCTGGGCAGGGTACTTTCTCAAAATGTGCTATCTAAGCTTTGTGCTATCTAATGTCCATTTTCTAAGTCTCCCAGAAAGCAATAAAACTTATGTAAGCACATGAATACTAGATAATCAAGTCAGAATAACCATTGTGGAGGACAGGGAGAGCACATTTTAACTGGAGGACATTACTCACCTCAATTTTAGCTAATACTTTGGGTACCACCTTCTTCTAACTCTGCCTCCCCCCAATCTTTTTGAGTAGAGTTCCTCATGGATAATTAGAACATCTATATTCTTGCTCCCCACCTACTCCCAGACATGCCCACCCTCTGGTCATAAGCCTTCACTATGTCAAAACAGCAGGTAATGAAATGGAAAGAAAAGACAGGGTTATGAATATTCACATAATATCTAATCTAAATGAATAATAAATGATATTTCTTAAATATTCTTAATGAATCAAAAAGGAATTGATTATTCATAAATGACTAACTATCCTATAAAAACAAGATGATTATTACTTATACAATATATTGTGGATTTATTTTTAAAAGAGTGTTTATTGCTAAATACTTGGTAATAAGAAAGCTAAAAATAAGTACAGGTATTTTATAAAGCTTGACTACAGAATTTATTGAAGTAGCTGTTCTCATGTTCTTAGTGATGTCACGTGGAACATTTAATCATGTTTTGCCATTTACATTGTAATCAGATGACATGAGTTTTTTTTTTTAATGTTAATGTATAGTCAGGCTGGTGTTATAAGATCATTAAATAAAAGACTACCATGAAACTCAGAAAATAAAATTTTATTCCCTAGAATCATTTGCCTTGGTGTCATTTTATCATCTCTCCTCATCGAACTTGCATAATACCGTTAGCAAAACAAATGTAGAATTGTTCCTTCAAAGAACAGAAAACAGTCTAGAGCTGGTAGACTCATGGTTTTGCTAAGTTTTTAGAGAATTCATCCTTTCCTTGGGATCCACCATTGTGTCTTAAATATAAATAAAAAATATAGCTATAATATAGAAGCCAAAATGTAAATTGAAATAACTTTTAAAAAATTATTCATGAGTTTCTCTCTGTCCTATTTTAAAGCACCTGAGGATTATCTTTAATACTGTAATATAGAGGCTATGTTTGCTGTAATTCCATCCCTCTCCCGCTACTTACACATCTCTTCCCATGCAATGAGGCAAATTAAATTTACTCCTATCCAAAAACAGAGAGAATTCAATTCAGTTCAACAATGTAAAATATTTGTGTTTTTCTTATGCACGCATATCGTTTGATTTGTGTTTTTTTCAAGATTAAGAGTCCTAAGAACAGTAATACAGAGCAAAAGGTCTTCAGTTGCAATATTATTGCCCCCTTGAGGAATACAAAAGTTTTAGGAAAAATTGCACAGAATTAGTGCTAGATACCAAGGACATGATGAGTGTTAAAAAAAAAATGTAGTTATGACAACCTAAATATGAAATGAACCTGAGGAAATCCCTGCTGATAGGGAGCAAGGAAATTGGTAAGGAATTTAATATAAACTTCTCTTTACTCTACTGACTGGATTCAGTGGTGAGTTTGACTTAGAAAACATTTGAAAAGTCTAGGACCATGAGGTATTCCCACAAAAGGGTAATAACATTCCCTTGGGTTGATGTATCCAAGGTTCCCTTATCTGTAAAATGAGAACGAGAATGCAAGACCTTCCTGGGTAGATTTTCTTTTCTTCTCTGTTTTCCTACGCTATTTCCATTATGTAAACCAAAGGAATAGAAAGTATACGGCTGAATGGAAAAAGAAGTAGTTGAAGTCATTCAATGTGAAACTACAGAGGAACATTTGAAAATAAAAAGTTGATTATTATGGGAAATATGCCAGAACACCACAGACAGGTGGAAACTTCAAACATATCTGAGATGCAGCACGGACAGTGAATGATTGTTTGGATAGACCCAATAGTCCTATGAAAATATATAATGATGATGATTGCGAAGACCTGTGAGTTCATTGTTGTAATGAATTTTCAGCAAGGAAGCTACTATACCAATGCAGAATGGCAACTATTCTGTAATTCAAGGTCTCAGTTAAGTAATTTGTTAAGTGTCACAGATAGTACAAGTTAGAGGCAAGATCCGAACCCAGGTCTTCCTGCCTCCAAGGTTGGCCTTCTAGATACTACACTGTACTGCCTTTGTGTATGGTTATTTAGTCTGGTCCCTTCATTCTAGAGATGACTTGAGAAGTTTAATGACTAGTTCAAAGTCACTTAGGAAGGCCAGACCTTCAAAAAAGAAATTTATTTCAGTGCTTGGGGATGAGGAGGTTATAGACATGGAACCCTTTCCTAGAGTGATGAGAACAGTAACTTAAAACAAGATGATGTAATCTAAAGAGAAAACTTGAGGTAAAAGTGCTATTACTTCTGTCAATTCCAATGCATTTATGTCAAGAGGATAAGCTAAACATGCATTAACATAAAAAAGAAATAAAAATTAATAACCAAATTTTTCTCATGGTTTCTCCCATTCATTTTAATTCTTCTATGCAACATGACTAATGTGAAAATGTCATAAGAATGTATGTGTAGAACCCATGTAAGATTGCATGCTGTCTCAGGGAGGGAGGGGAGAAGAGAGGGAGGAGGGGAAAATTCAAAACTTATCGAAATGATTGTTGAAAACTGAAAACAAAGTAGTTAAATTAAAAACAGATAAAAACCAATCATGAAAAACCTAAAATCAGGAGCAACATAAAAGACACTTTTAGCAAGAGTTCATATATTCTTCATCCTCAAATCTTTAAAAGGAGCCCAGGTTCCTCCACTGTGAAAGAAAGACTTGGTATAGATGATCTCTAAATATTTTTCCAAATCTAAAATTCAACGATTAAATGAAAGAGATATTTCTCAGTTCTCCTTAGGACTGAAGGAAAGCATCCCCAGGCACATTATAAAGACCACAATGCACTCTAAGGCAGAGCCTTGGAGTTTTACATTGGATATGTAGGTTAGATTTCTTCTCTTGAAAAGACCCAGTCATTTGTCTTTGTTTCTTTTTTATGCTTAAACCTCCCTGGGAGGGTAAGGTTCTAATACCTTTTCACAGAACATCTAAGATTTCTCCTCTCCCCCACCAAAAAAAAAGGTAGAATTGTGCCCTGAGATTAAAAAAAAAAAAAATAGGAAAAGGCATGGTTCTTGCTTTCACAGTAGGTACCTAATGGAGTAGAATAGGCAGATGTGCCAGAACTTAAAGGGATAGATGCCCACTTATACAGAATCACCTGCTTTGAATTGACCCTGAGGACAGATGGCTGGAACCGCAAGGTGAACCCAGTGCCTGTGTAGGCCTCCTGATGTTGCTCCAGTGTACGTGAGACTAGGAGTTCATGGATTACACATCCCAAATCCCTTTCTAGTCTCTGCAAGAGAAAAGGTATCCCTTTCAGAGACTGCCCATAATTTTACATAATCTAAGAAAATGATTTAATCCTAGAAAAGATTAAAAATCCCTTTGGATGCTCCCCCATTCCCACTCAATCTCTTCTCCGACTTCAGTAACCTTAAAAGGATCACTCACATATAAGAATCGAAACACCTTTACTGAATTAAATCAGAAGTGAGTACAACATTACATTCCAAGGCACCTTGAATGAGGTACAGCTGTTTACACTAGTCTCAACTTTCTAGTTTGTACGAGTCTTTTTTTGTGCTTTGTCTCTCGCTATTTGAACTGATAATGAACACCAAAGACTGTTATACTAAATAGCACGTTGGTGTATCAGACACAAGAAGAAAGGCCCATTGGTTCACTGCTATACCATTCACCCTTTCTGGCTTGTGGTCAGCGACCATCATCTACCTGGAATCCTGTAGAGATGGCATTCCCTCCCTGATTCATGCGCTAAGGAAAGGTGAAACCAGTACTAAAGGGTCTGAGGTCAAGTGTACAAGAACAGGATTTCAAATGACAAATGGGCTAGGAAGAAAGGAAATTAGCATTTATTCATTGCTTACTATGTGCCAGGTGCTGCGGTAAGTACTTTACAAATATCTCATTTGGTCCTCATTACAACACTCTAAGATGGTTGCTGCTATTATCCTCATTCTACAGGCAGACTCAGGCAAACAGATAAAGTGAATTGCTCAGTCACACAGCCAATAAGTATCTAAGGCTGGATTTGAACTCAAATCTTTCTGTGTCCCAGGCTAGGGATCCTTCCTTTGTGCCACCTAGCTGCCTCTGTAACCCAAATTCTATGAAAATGAGCTGAAAATTCTTTCCCCTAAAATTCAGTAACATCCTCCAAGCAAAGGAGAGACATTCTCTACTTTAATACAGTTTATTTTAATGTTTTTTTCAGTACTAATAGAGTAATTAATGATTTTTAGTATTAATTTATATCTTCTTCTCCCTTAGCTTGTATATTCATCCTTCCACATATTAACAACTGTGTCTCTTTTAATGTTTTGAATACATATATGAGGAGGGGGAAGGGTTGCCCTGTACACGAGATAGTCTAACATAAAGATACTTGGTTTCCCTGTCATATGAATGAATGTCTCTTCCTTTGATTGTCTGTGTAGCTAAAATAAGATATGTCTTTAAAAATTGCTGGGCTAGGGGAGTCTCCCTCTTTCCTTCTGTGTCCAGAGGATGAAGATCATGGTTCACCCATGGCATTGATACCATGATTTGAACTGGTGAAAACTGGTGCTCCCCCTCTCTTATACCCCTGCTCAGAGAACGGAGCCTGGGGATATTTGTTTCTATCTGTGTCATTTGTCCTTCTCAGCTTTCAGGTGCTAGTGATGATCCTCAAAGTAGGTCAAGCCAGGGTGATCTTAGAGCTAGGATTCCTGGCAGGATATTAAAGTCAGCTAACCCAGAAGGGTAGCCCAGAGAAGCCAGGGATTTACCCAGTAGCCCAACCCCCCAGGGGGTGTTTTGGACTTGGAAATGAGACTTTGGGAGCTCAACTAAACTATAAACTTAATTCCCTTCCCTCCCCAGAGATTGAGAGTATTGTAATGGGGAGGAGAGGGAATTATACCCCCCATGTGTTGAGAGAATAAATTGGTATATTTGTGATCATACCTTTTGAAGTAAATATTTCTTTGTAAAAGCCAATCTGATTGTTAAGGAGCTAAATGAAACTGGGATGCAAGGGACCATTCCTACAAATGAAGGAACACCGTGGAGTCATTGGCAGAGAGCCTAGACTCCTTCTAATTCCCTTAAGGGCTCACTGGAGAACCCTGAGAACAGGGGGCCTTCAGGCAGTAGGGGCCAAAGTAGTCAGCGTTGCTTTGAAAAAAGGCAACCGAAAAAATCTCAGTAATTATCCACTGACATGTCTATTCATTCTCCTATTTATGCCTTGTCTTTTTGAGAGATATCTATATAAGAATTGAAGGTAAATTAAAGGAAGATTCTCTGTTGTGGAAGTATATTAAACACCTTTTTAAATCTTTCTAAAAATATTTCAAAATACCATTTTTTTCAGCCTAAAACCTTAAGAAAGTGGGAAAAATCAAGGTTAGGGTTTTCCTTTGAAATGGCATAAGGGGTGACCAAACTCAACCATTGTCTGGAAGGAATGGATTGCTTTATTGTACCCTGAAGTGAGTATTGTCATAACCTAATTAGGAACACGGCCATCTCTTTTGAAATTCAAAGGTAAGATACTGATCACAGAAAAGAACTTGGTGGTAACTGTTCTGGAATGTTGTTCCAAAGCTGTATTTCAGCATATCTTAATATGTTGACTGATATAATTTTTTCCTTGTTCAAGAGTCCTATAAATATTATTCCACGTTGTCTTTGGGCAGAGAGCCATGTCAGAGGGTGTGGGGGACTGTTAATTTTGGACTCTCTCCCTCTAAGCTTTAAATGTTTTAGATATAGGTCAATGTTAAATTCAATAAAATTATTTCTGGCAGACTTGAGCCTAATTATAGAGTACATTAGTGTATTGGTTTTTTTTCCTTTGGCACTATAGGTGGTGAAGTCTTCCAGATGCCACTGTTTATAGATGATATTGTGCCAATTGCATCAAATCCCAGAATACTGAGAGTTTAACCTGATCATCATATAAGAAAGGATAAAGCAGGTGAAGAAGGTCTGTTGCCCAGCTTACAACATGTATTTAGGTGGACAGCCTATAGAGAATGTCTATCAGAATATATGTAACTGAGTTGAAGATGGACCATGGACAGAGCTGAACTGGAGGAAGAAAGTAGGTTGAATTGACTTCAGGAAATTGCAAAACTGCTTTAACGACTCCCAGATTCCTATGAAAGCAAAGATCCACCTTTTTAATTCCAATATTCAACTAGTGTTGCTATATAGTAGCGAAGCATGGGATATAACAGTTTCCAAAGAATTAAAAATGAATGTCATAGAAAGGGAATGGAGAAATGTAGGGTGAATATGTGTGGACTGCCATAGGTAACCAATGAGGAGCTCTCAAGAAGGGGAGTAAAAGAAATGATCAAGAAATTGTATTATAGAAAGAGAAAATAGGTAGGTCATCTATATGAAGGGGGTGACAGGTAGACTATCAGAGTGCTTCACTAACATCCTTGCAATGTCAGGGGAAATCAAGGACAGCCTCCAGCAATTTTAGTGGACACTCTGTGGTTGAAATTTTGAGAGTATGTTTTTTAAAAAAATCACACAGGATGGCCACACATGGGTGGGTCATGAGCTGCATAATTGGCAATTAACTTCCAAGTCAGTTAGATCATAGATCTATTTGAATATTGTAAAGCTATTACTGCAACTGATGTTTGTGTAGACAGTAGGGTAAAGAATGTAGCTTTCTCTTTTTTTGCTTTTTAGGGTTCTATTTTATTTTTATTTTCGGTTCCAAATTCTCTCCCTCCCTTCACCCCCTTCCCATGCCAGTGAGAAAATAAGAAATATGATACTCATTGTACAGAAGAAATCATGCAATATGTATTTCTATATTAGTCATGTTTCCCCTACCCCCCAAAAAACCCCTAGAAAAGTAAATAAAGAAAAAATATGCTTCAGTATTCAATCTGAGCCTATCAGTTCTCTAACTGGAGGTGCAGTCATCATAAGACTCATGCTTTTGATGAGACAACTTTGTTCATTCCGAGGTTGGGGTTTCAATTTCGATTTCCTCAATAAGCATCAGTTGTCAGAAGTTAGCACATACCCTTAATAGCACTACCCCCACTTTAAAAAAAAGTGTGATGGATCCCTTCATAAGATCATAAAACAAGGAATTTAAGCATTTTAGGTTATGCTCAAACCTAATGATAAACCTCATAATAATGTTCTAGAAGGGAGAGGTTGTAGAGGTAGAATTAAGAGGAGACGACAGAGGGAGGTCAAAATGTGTTCATAGGTTCAAAGCTGCAAAGAATCTTGAAGATTTACGAGTCTAACTTCATTTTACAGATGAGGAAAATGAGGCAAACAATTGGATATGAGAGTGCAGGTATAGTTATAGAATTCTAAGAAAATATAAATGTATGCAAACTAAAAATGGGAGCAGAAAGATAAAAATATTAGCTCCCTCTTGTCAGATACATTGGTGTGGAGGAAAGATAGAGAAAATACTAAAGGTTGAGAATATCTTTTATGAAATAATAGGCTAAAAATTATTTGTGAAATCAACTTACTTCAACTTTTACGACAGTCCACTGGGGAAACATAATCTTCCTGAGTGGAAGTGATGATTGATTTGCATTGGTGTTAACCATGCTTTCAGTGTTTTTTTTTTTTTATTAACAACCCAAGTGCTTTTTTTCTTGTTTGATTTTTAAAAATTTATTTTATTGTGAGCTTAAAAAATAAAACAAGCATTTCCATAACATAGTTGAATAAAAAAATGGTGATTGCAATGAAACTGCAAATCTATTATGTGCCACTGACTATTCTTTTTAAATATACAATGGTTATGTAACTTTCTTTTTTTCCCTTTTTTCTACACCTCTCCCTCTCCACCCACCTTAGAGATAGCTACTACTAGACAGAAATGTGCATATAATTGTAAAATCATTCTATACATAATTCTATTCATCAATTCTTTCTCTGGTTGCAGATAGCATCTTTCTTCATAGGTCCTTTGTGGTTAGTATGGATATTTATAATATTCAAAATGACTAGCTCAAAGTTGTTCTTAAAATAATATTGCTCTTACTGTACATAATGTTCTCCCAGTTCTGCTCATTTTACTCTTTTTTATTTCATGCAAGTCTATTGGTATTTTTCTACGATCACCAAGCTCATCATTTTTTGTAGCATGGTAGTATTCCATCATAATCCTATACCACATCTTGTTCAGCCATTCCCAAATTGATGGACATCTCCACAATTTCTGGTTCTTTGCCACTTTTCCTTTTTCTTTTCCTTTACCCCTAATTATCTTTTGAAACAGACCTAGTAGTGTTATTTCTGGGTCAAAGGGCATAGGCAGTTTCATAACTTGGTCATAATTCCAGATTGCTCTCCAAAACAATTGTATCAGTTCACAGTTTCACCAAAAGTGAATGTGTCCCAATTTTTCCACATCCCTTCCAACATTTGTTGCTTTCTCCTTCAATAATTTTAGCCAATCTGATAGAAATAAAATGATATTTCAAGGTGGTTAGATCAGCTTTCATCATGTAGTGGAGCAGCTTATCCCAACTGCTGCAGGAAATGATTTCTTACTTTGTGAAATACTGTGGTATGTCCATTGTATTCCAAGTCTTTTAAAGCAAATGCTTAAAAGTTAACACAAAATTTAAGAAGACATGAAGAGTGAGAACTGCCCTTGAAAATAGAGGAAAGGTGGGGTCATTCTAAAGGAGCAGAATATTGCATAGATAGTCTAACTATTTTGGCTATTTTTGCTTTGCTGTTTTTCATTGTTACAAGGAATCTTCAGCTCCAAGGGAGTGAGATTAGAGTATATGCAGAATATATCCAGATATTACTAGGATGTTTAAAAAGCTTCCATAAAACTTTTCCCCCTATAAAGCCATTTGCCAAAGATAACTGGTCAAATAATATGAATGGGAGGTTTTAAAGAAAAGAAGCAAAATACCAACCACAACATGAAAGAAAGAATAGAACTACGGAAAGATCACTGGTACCAAAGATGGAGAACCTGTACTCAGACACGACTTCTGATATTGCCTATGTAACCTTAGGTAATTCACTAAATTTACGATCCTATAAAACTAATAACATATGAAATGTAAGTTAAGAAAATTCTACGGTTTCACCTCATATCCATTAGACTGGCAAAGACAATGAAAGAGGAAAATAGTAAATGTTCAGAGGCTATGGCAAGACAGAGATACTAACACACTGTTGTTGGAGTTATATATTGTTTCAACCAGTTTTGGAAAACAGTATGAAACTATATTAGAAAAGTCATTAAACTGTGACTCTTTAATACATTGATATCAGCACTGGGCACTGGCCAAAGAGATCAAAGACAGAGAATACAAAAATATTTATTGTGAAAGGAAATTGCCAAACCACTCCAGTGCCTTTGCCAAGAAAACCCCAAATGGAGTCACAAAGAATCAGACACAACTAAAACAGCTGAACAAAACCATATTGTGGTGGTGGTGAGGAGGAGGGGGGAGGGTTGGAGAGAAAACATGGGAGCCCAAGGTCTGCTTTATTGCCTCTTTAGGAAAAATTAACCTAATGCATTGTGGGGTTGAGAATGGGGAGTGGGGATGAGAGGAAGCATGGGAAAATTAGTCCCATCACACATTACCTATGGTTACAACACCTTTCACCTTTTAAATGCTTTTAGGCTTTTACTAGATAATCACTTTGTATGGTCAGCAGTGAAAGACAGAAAGGAGAAAAAAAATGAACAACCTCTTCTTCCTTTCCCCTGTCACCAAAAGGAGTTGCCACAATGAGAAAAGAAATGGAAAAAAATGTGAAGAACAAAAACTTAGAGATTCTAGATTTTTTTTTTCTAAGTTGATATTGACGGTATCCTAGTACTGCCACCTACTCAGTATTCCTTGTCCAAACCACCAAAACTTCCCAACTCCTGGGGATCCCATTAGGAGAATGATACCAAATCTTTGCCCCACTAGAGGTCTTTGCTGAAATATTTTCCCACCATAGTTATTTAAGACAGGTTCACCTCCTCCATGTCACTAGAAAGCTAGGCATCTCCCAACAATTCCACTCCAAGGTCCCCCTAAAACCATCTATAAGAAGGAGTCATCTAAATCATCGGATGACCTGACAATTTACAGAGACATCTCTCTCACATTCAAGATTGAACCAAACCAAGCCCTTTGGGTGTTAGTACCCTTTATGAACTGGTCTCAGACTCTGCTAAAAACTCTCTAGTTTAAGTCCCAATACCCTCCATCCTCTGCTACTGAAATAAGCCCCTACCAAATAAGTACCTGGCTTCCCTGTGAGTAGCTGGTCCCTGAGAAATGCTGTTTTGTCCCATTTGCTGCATTTCTGTCCATTTCTATGATTGGACTTCAATCAGTCATTGATCTAGCAACAAATGGGAGTCCTGGCAAGTCATCTAAGTAGGCTGAACTGTGGGCTACATAGTTAGCCTTGAGGGCTAATAAAATCTTTATCTATACTGATTCTTGGGCAGTGGCTATGGGTATGGTAGAATGATTTGAAGCCTGGAAACAGATGTGGATATAGCATATGGTGCCCTAAAGGGTTAAGCATAGTGTTAAGGGTTGCTCTTCCAGTACCTTACAAGGCCCCTCCTGAGGTTGAGGGCATCCTAAAGTCTCCCCTTACCTTGAAATGCTATAAAACCTTTTATCCTGGACCACAAAATTCTTTGTGTCCTTTATCTTGGGTCTTAAAATTACCCTTCTTCCCTATCCTGTCCTTATAAAAACAAGCCCTTGTCCCTCTGTAAATTGCTAGTCCACCTTCCAAAGCTAGCCTGCTGCTTTTGTGCCAGTAAAGCTCCCCTTGGTTAAGAGAAAGTTGTCTAAGGGAACACCTGAACCACTCCCAACTCTGACATCAACTGGACACTCAAGGGCTTTCACCTTTGAGATGAAGATGAATGAAAAAATTTTATGGATGTTTCCAATTGCATATAGTTGTTTGAGGATGTGTCAATAACCATGAGAGATATACAGCCACAGCTAAAATGAGTAAGCAAGTTGATGCTCTTGGGAGAACAGCAGAGGTTGAGGAATTGATTCATCATCACTCTGGACATGGAGTGGGGTGGGGGGGGCGGGAAATGATGACATTGCAGTAGGAGCATACTATATAATTCTCCCTTACAAAGGATGAGGCAGTTGTTTTTACCCAACTGTGGTCAGCTTGTCAATTAGATCTCCCTTCTGTGAAAGATCAACATGGCTTGATTCTGCACGGTTCCCTCCCTGCCTCCCACTGGAACATTGATTATACTGGCTCTTTGACATCATTTCAAGACAAGAAACTTGTCTGTACTGTTGATACTTATTCTTCATGTTATGGCACTGTGGTATCAATTGAATCTACCTTGTAGTGGTAACCAACCATCAAAGCTCTAACAGAACATATCATCCTTCCTCATGGGCCTTCCTGCACTACTGTCTCTGATCAGGGTCTCTGACCCTCTTTACCTGAAAGAAAGTATGAGATGGGGTCCACTAACATAGTGTTCATACCCCATTCCAAATTTTAGATTCTATAATAAGATAGCAGCAAGGTCCCATTCTCATTCATATAACCAGCTGATGTTATTGATCTGACCAAGGTCACAGAGGTAGCAAATGTCTGAAGAAGGATTTGAGCTCAGCATCTCTTGACTCTGACTCTAACAATGTCTACTGGTCTACCTAATTGTCAGTATTGCTTTGGTCTGGATTATATGTCTGCCATCTAAGACATGTAAAATCTTGTTGATGGGCTAGTAAAAAAAAAAAAATTTCAACCACAAATTTTGTACTGTAGCAACAATACCAATTATTTTCAACTAACTCTGTTGCTCAAGAGCACTATTATTCTAAGCACTGGGGGAGAGGTCATGAAGAATTACTTTGGGCTCAGATAAGCTATTTGAAGCTGAGGAGTAAGATAGTTATAATTATTCTACTTAAGGGGTAAAATGGCAACATAGAGCCAACTTCAGCCTAGATTTCCTTTTTCCAAATTGCCTGGCCAGTTATCAGGTGATGTTGGATTGTACTTCTGAACAATCCCCTTGCATAAGCTTCATGCAAGTACTAAAACAAAATGTCAAAGTTTGTTGATTGCCCAAATTTTCCTTTTAACGGAGAACAGATTGACATTCACTCAGAGAAAGCTTTCTCAGTAATTCAACTTCTCGTAAATTTCACATCAATGAGAAGGGACTAACTTTAATCACAAATATCCACTGATAGAAGTTTATATAACAATTATAAACAATATAAACACAATTATAAACACAAGATCATTTTAATAGACTATAGCAGTTTGATTTGGATTTCTAGAGATCAGTCATAAAATTCTTCATTTAAATTTCACCATAAACAGTCTATTTCACATTTTGATTACATTCCAAATATTTCTGCTTCTTGAAGGACTTTACTGTTTTCAAACTATGAAAAAATTTAAATTTCCAATGCCTACTATACAGTTTACCGAACTCAAATTAACTCTTTGACAAAGCAGAATATACATATTTGCATACTTAACACAGTCTTAACTATTTTCCAAACAAAAGTCTCTGCTATTTAATAGTTTTGATTTGTATAATCATAGCAGATACTATTTCAAAAGTCAACAGCACTTAAATATGATAATTTTCAAAGTCACTATGCAAAAAAATTATAACTCACATTAAAGTTATAGACTTAAAATGTAAATACTCATTCCCTTGTCACATAATATTAATCCAGTTGAATATATCTCTGAATCATCTATGTGGAAAAACTATTTCATTCATCTAACAATTTTGGCCTTCTGTATTAGTTGCATTCAGAAACCAGAATAGAGCAGTTTTTACTGTAGCACAGCTACAAGAGATGTGGCACCAACCATCATTATGTGAATAATAATTGTCTTCCACTAATTTATCAAATCCAGTATAGATCCAAATTTCTAATTGCTCAATTGTAAAGGATGCTACTTAATTCCAGCTACTTTTCAACATCACAAGAATACAAAAATTGGAGATGTTAAGCTTGGAAATGTTAAGAAATTTTATAACAAAATTCCTGAGGATGAAACAAGCATTTCTACAAAGGGTGTTCATGACTTTATAGGCTTGGTAATTTTGCTTTTTTCCCCTCTTATCTCAAAGAAGTAAAAAACCATTATGTGTTCCTATTTGCAATGTTCTTCTCTGCACTCACTTTCTCTTAATTCTCAACCCTTTGCCATCCTTTCAAGCAATTGCACTACCTGGTCAAATCCATTCTGGAAAACGTTCTCCAATTAGGTCCTTGAATACAATGTCTAACTTTTAAATTTTTTCTGTGCCTTTCTGCGTCTTATTTTGAGCGACACTATTTGACAGACATTCCCTGCATTATCAGCATCTCAAATATCCATCTCAATGACTCCTCGGGGAAAGGTTCATCACCTAATCTTTTAAATATGTTGTTCTATCCTAAATGTTCATTTGTTGCTAATTTGGGTTCTGTATCTTTTGTTTATTTTGCAATTTTACTTTTATTATCTCTTGCTTTTTGTTCTACTTCACTTAGTCTGTTATGAGATGCTTCCCTTGATGTTTTTGTTCCATGGATATTCTTTTGCAACTTCAATAATTTCATTTTTCTTTTCTCATTTAAGTCTGGCAGAGGCAGCTAGGTGGCACAATGTTGGGCCTGCTGAAGACAGGAAGATTTGACTGAAAAACTGACATAGTGTCAGACACTAACTAGCTATGTGACCTTGGACAAATCACTTCAACTCTGTTTGCCTCAGTTTCCTCAACATATAAAAGGGGAAAATAAGAGCACTTGCTTCCTAGGGTTGCTGTAAGGATCAAATGAGATATTTGTGAAACACTCAGCAAAGTGTCTGACACACTGTAGATAATTAAAAATGCTTGTTTCCTTTCTTCTTTAAATTTATTTATGTTTTATTTTTCTAAACAAACATCAACAAAAGTGAATATTTCAATATACATGAAAAGAAATGTATATGAAATGATGAATCTCATTACATATCGCTGAACTTTTGTTTTTGCTTAAAATGTATGTTATTGTGTATGTCATGAAGCTTTGTTTTATGAATGCTTGTTTTGAATGTTTTATGAATCTAACAGAGTCATACAAAAGGGAAACGCCCAACACTTGCTGTGAGAGAAGATATTTTGCACTCCCCTTCTATGTGGATGGAAGCAAACTTTTTCCATTTGTTGTGAAGTTAGAACAGGCTGTATCTTTAAAGTTGCCAGACTGAAGCTATCTCTCTTTCCTTCTAGTTGTTTCCAAAGTAGTTAGAGTTCTGTTTCTCCATTTAAGGGGTGTGCTCAGGGTATTTGCCTCATCATTTTCCATCTGACTGGTCTCCTGGATTTCATAATTCTGCAAGATGAAATCAACTCTGTAACTCACACTTCTTCAGATCATTTCCTACTCTGCCACCCTCACTTTTCCCCCTACCCTCCCCCTTTTCAGATTTTTGCTGTTTTCTTCCTTTCCAGAGGTTCCCAAAATGGGCAATACTACTCCCTGGAGGGCTCTGGAATGAAGTGGGGAAAATGGCAGCCTTGAGTGCAACTGGGAGACTTTGAAGAAAAATAAGGGGGCAGTGGAAGCATAAGGAAATAAGAAAAGATAAGAAAATTTTGAAAAATCGATTGTGCATGTTTCATCAGCTGTGTAACAGATCTAAAGTCGTGGTGATTACATTATTTTGTAAATAAACACACAAAATGCAAGTTATAACCGATCAGTGGACAAGTCTGCCAAAAGGTCTTAACAAGCAAGTGTTGGCAAGTCAGCTTGTAGGCATTGTTGAAAAGTCCAGAATGCATTGGCAGGAATATGCACATGTAATGACTGGTTTACAATATGATAATATATGGTTACAATATGACAATATATGGATACATGATGCAATATTAAGTCATCAGAATTTCAGTGCAGGAAAAACCCCACAAATTTACAATAAATTATTAAATTTGAGATGTCATTTTTTTTTAAAAAAAGTATTTTTTAAATAATACAAATTTTAAAAAACAAAACTGTTAAAAGGTTAAAGAAAATAGATTTTCAGGGAGGCACTGAGTAATTTTTTTAAAGGGCTGGTAGACCAAATAAGTTTGGGGATGTCTGCTTTAGACTATAAGCTCCTTGAGGGCAGGGACTATCTAATGACTTTTTTGTATCCTCAGTGCTTAGCACAGTGCTTGGCACATAGTAGATTTAATGTTTACTGACTGATCTTGAATCTGTTCACTCATAGCACTAGTACCATGAACTGAGCCAGATGGCAGGAAAGACTCTATCTTCCTCTCCCCACTCCTTCCTTTTAGCCCCTGTGTCCCTGAGAAACAGGCTTGTGTTCTTGTTCTGCTTCTCCTTTTCATTCTAGACACAAACCTGGAAACTAAGTCATAACCTTGGTAATCTTGGAGGCAGAAATTGCTGCCAGCATAGAAGGGAAGCCCAGAGAAATCAAGATGTCAGACTTCAGTCCAAGGAAACTGAGCTGTGAACCTAAATCCTCTTCCCTCCCCAGAAACTAAAGTGGTAGAAGAGGGTGGGAGAATTAGATTTCCATGAACTGGGAATGGTGGAATGTCGTTTAATTGTTCTTGTTATTGCTTACAAATAAATAATTGCATTGTAAAAGCTAATCTGGCTGTTAAGTGGTACCAAAGAATAGGGATCCCTAAAATTCATGCAGACTAGCACCAACGGTAGAGGCTAAACACCATCTACCCTGCTGCTGCCCCTGCCTCAAGGTTACCAGAGAAACCTGGAGGAGTGGTAAAATGTAAAATGCCTGGTCTTCAGAAAGCAGGGTAGGCATGGGCAAGGTCAGGGTAACATGGCCTGTTTGTCTTTATTTCACTTTGAACTTCTTTTTCTCCTTTGGACATTTTAAATTCCATATTGACTCTTTTTTCACTCATTTTCTTAGGGTATTTTTTTTTTTTTTGGCATTCTTATCATAACATCCCTTTCTTCCTAACTCTTTCCACCTCCTCATCCCAACCTTACCAACCAAAAAAAACTCCAAACCCTCCCTTGTAACAAGTTAACATAGTCAAGCAAATCAAATCAATATATTGGCCATGTTCAAAAATGTACGTCTTGGTAGAAAGCGTATATCACCAATAGTCCTTTCAGGGCTTCTTAAACTCTGAGTCTGGACCCCACAGTTTAAGAAGTGCTTATGTAAGTTAAAAGCATCAAAATCAAATAGAAATGGGGCCAAGTAAAACACACATAAGGATTCTTGTGGCCAGCATATTGTTCTTGCTGGTATAAAGACACATATTTATAGATTGCCTTTTTGATTAATACATCAAGACATTAAAACCAAATAGAAACTACATTTTAATCTGGTTTGGCCCACTGGCCAGCCACATGTTTGATATCTCTACTTTAGAGGATTTGTTGGTCATTCCATTGATCAGAGTTCTTGTTTTGTTTGTTTTTTTAACAATGCTGTAGTCATTTTATAAATTGTCCTTTTGATTGTGTTCACATCATTCTGTATCATTTCATACAACTCTTCCCATGTTTCTCTAAAATCAACTTTTTCATCATTTCCAATACATTCATATATCTTGATTCTTCAGCCATTTCCATTTGATGCTCATTCCTTTGGTTTTTAGTTCTTTGTTATAGCAAAAAAAGGCTACTATGAATATTTTTCACTTATAGATCCTTTTTCTCTTTCTTGATACTTTTGAGATATGTACTTAGTAGTTGTATCACTGAGTCACAGGTTAAGCAGAATTTAGTGATTTTTGGGTATAATTCCAAATCTCTGCCTATATGGATGTACCAATCTACAGATCAATTAACAATGCCTTCATATGCCTGTCCTCCCACAACCCCTTACACAAGCTTTACCCCTTCCCACCAAATGCTATTTATGCTAAAGATCATCATGAATAGCAATCACAAGTAAATATATCTATCCAAGCAAAGCAGCAAACAAAACTGGAGACATTCTACAAATTGTAGTATATGAAAAATATACCAGAATGAATGAGATTTTCATCTATGACTGAAATAAATTCTTGGCTCAAAGAAGAAAGAGAACAATCTTACCAGGGGTAGTCTATTGATTATAGTCTCTAGAGTTGGAAACCCTAAAAGTCAAGGAACATGGCACTAGATCTGATACATATTTGTAGGTCTGAGGGCTATAGTCCAACATTCAAAAGACTTTCTGTTTCTGTCTGTTTCAGCTTTCTTCAAGGAGCTCTTTGTTTTATGTATCTTCAAAGTCTTGGCAGCAAATATGTCTCTTACGCAGGTATACAACATCACCTCAGCAGTCTCCCAGTTAGTCAGGAGTCATATCTCCCTCTTTATATGTAGTATGAAGCACTGCTTTGTGCAAAACCACCCTAGGTTTGGGTGAAAATAGGACTGCATTTGGTTGTTGGTAAGTTGATTTTCTTCTTTTGAAAATTGCTTGTTTATGTTCTTTCACCATTTATCTATTGAGGAATGGTTATTGTTCTTATATATTTGTATATTCTTTGTATTACTTAGCCATCAGACCTTTACTAGAGAAACTTGCTACAAAGATTTTTCCCAGTTAAACTGTATTGCTTCTGATTTTAGCTATACTGATTTTGTTTATATGAAAGCTTTTCAATTTTGTATAATTAAAATTACTCATTTTATCTTTTTTGATATTTTACCTTACTTATAGTTTTAAACAGCATATCCTTTTATTCTCCTCTAATTTGCTTATGATTGAAACCAGGATGATGTTTCAATTTGAAGCATATTGTAGTATATGGTGTGAGATGTTACTCTAAATTTAATTTCTCCCTGCTTTCTTTCCAGTTTTCCCAAAAGTTTTTGTTGAATAGTGAGTCCTTGCTTAAGTTTTGGCATATTTGTAGTTATAGAATACTACGTTTCTATGATTGATTATTTCTGGGTCATGAGTTCCTAATCTGTACCACTGATCAATTTTTCTACTTTTTAACCAGTACTAAATAGTTTTTATAAGTTGTACTTTATAATATAGCTTGAACTCTGGTACTGCTAGGCCCCTTTCCTGCCCACTTTCCTTCCCACTTTCCTATTATTTCCCTTGGGATTCTTGATCTTTTGTACTCAAGGTTTATTTTGTTTTTGCTGTTGTTTTTCCTACTGCTATAAATTAACTCTTTGGTAGTTTCATTGTTATGACACTGAATAATCAAATTTATTTAGTATTATCATTTTTTATCATATTAACACAGTCCAGCCATGAGAAATTCATCTCTCTTTATTGAAGTATGTCTTTACTTCTGCAACAAGTGTTTTCTGTTTGTATTCATACAATTCCTATGTATCTCTTGACATATGGGCTCTCCAATATTTCATACATTTTGTAATTATTTTGAATGGAATTTTCTACTGGAATTTGTTAGTAATAGGTAAGAAAGCTAATGATGAGTATGAATTTATTTTACATGGTGCTACTTTGCTGAAGGTGTTTCAATTAATTTTTGGTTGCATCCCTGGAGTTCTCTAAGCAAATTATCATATTACTTGCAGAAAAAGCAAAAATGTTGCTAAAATCCTTTGCCTATGCTTATTCCCTCAGTTTCATCTTCTTGTCTTGGGGGATTTTGTTTAACTTTGGTGACTTTCCACTCTCCTCAGAGCCTCTCATCAATGAGAAGATGTTTCTTGATCCCAAAGCATTCTGATCTATGTAGATAAAACAAGTTTTCCAAAGGACATGTATCTCTGCCCTAACATATTCTGGGAATATGGTAGATCTCTGAAAAGATTGTTTAGAAATATATAAACATAAATGGACCAAAAATAAAGTGTTAGGGTCAGATAACTGATAAAATGTTAGTGATAGTTTAGATGTTGAAATGTAAATAAATACAAAGTATTTTAAGTTTTTCTTGTTTAAAGTTAAGTTCAGAAAGGTTTATTACTAAATTAGAAGCAAAATTTTTAATTTTTTCAGTCATGAGTACTCTTAAAGACCTTTTAGTTAAATCATAAAGGATTTATGATTTTTGCACAAAGAGAGTGTGCCCATGTCTAAGTTTAGGCTGTTGAGGATTTCCAAAATAATTTAATAGTTTAAATAATTCTTTATCTTAAATTCCTTTAAATTTGCAGCATACAGAGTTTGGTTTGGTGGATCAACTATTGAGTTTAGAGTCAGAAATTATAACTCAAAAGGTTATTAGCTATTATTAACAAGTCACTTAGCCTCTGTGTATTTCAGTAATTTCTCTAGACCTTAGATCTTATTTACTATGTCATCGATGAGGTTCTTTGTATCAGTGGACAGAGTTCTCATATAGGTAGCTTCCTATACTGATGAGATGACAGAACTTTCACTTCCATGTAAAAAACTTAAAGTAGTTTGTTGTTACAATTAAATACAAAGTAATGGATACTAGTGCTGTAATCCTCCAGTGGAATGGTGATCTCATTGATTTAAATATTTCCCCCAATGATATCAATCATAAACCATCCATACCTACTCATTTCATGCAACTCTTGTACATATCCTCCCATAAATTTGCTACAAGGTCCATGCAAATGCAAGGGACCTTTCTCTGGCTCTCCTAAGATAAAAAAAGATGATAATGTAGCAGAGAGGCTATTCATAAATTATTCCTCATTCTCACAATATGACCAGCCTATTTTATTTTCTGATCCTATACTTTTTTATCCTTTATACCACTTCTACTCCTTAACTTTATTTATAATATATTGAAGTCTATTTGTGCCCAACATGCACTTCTGTATTGTCCTTTGGATGATCCATCGCTTCAGTCCTCCAGATACTGAAGTTTTTCTTGACTCACAGCCATACAACATCACCAGAAGAATATGACATTAAAAGATGGACCTTTGTTTCAGGGAGAAGCTTGGGTCATTAAAAGAACTTTACAATTATCCAAAGAGAATCTAATCCATTCTCTTTCTCTGGTACTGAATATAACTCATTTGTGAAATTTTATAGAGAATGGTGATAGAAAACCACGAGCAGTACTGCCTCACAAAACAGTGAAAAGCAGTGAAAGGAAAATGAACTTTTATAAAAGCATGACAGGAGACTAAATGAGGTGAAGTCATCACATGTCATTTAAGGAAGAAATTGTGACAACAGTAAACAAGAAAAATGAAAAGGATGTTAAGAATTTATGACAAATTATTTTCACTATCAAGGAACAGTCAAGTTAAAATAGCTGGATTCTAACGTCAGTGTAACTGGAAAAAGTGAAAATAATGCTAAAGATGGGAAAGTAGTTGGACTAGGGCAAGTAAACAAAGAGATCTGGATACAACACAGTTGTGAGAATACTGAACCCGTGAGGTAAACGGAAAGAAAATTTTAAAAAATTAAAACCTCCAACCTTTGTTATTTATAAACATCAACTTTTTTATCTATATAGAACTTTTACAGTGTGATCTCCCTATATATCAGGGCATTTTTGATGAGGCTATTAGAAGGCAACAGGCAACAGGTACTGGAGACAAAAAATTGGGTGTTTTTAAAAAAATTCTAATTGTATATTTTCCTATTTTATTACATTTTTGTTGCCTTTCCACTCTGATAGTAAATATATTTGACAGGAAATACATTATAGTTTATTATGACTAACAGAAGTAGCTTGGTAAAGTGGATAGAGAGCTGGCCTTACAGAAAGGAAGACTGGGGATACAAGTCGTTAAACTAATTAATTGTTCCAAGATGGTAAATTTTGAAGAAGATACTAACCTACATAGGTGATGGGAGTTGCCTGCAGCAATGAAATCATTACTCAAGACCCATTTTCATAAAGTCCTGATTTTTAAAAGTTCAGTCTCTTGAAGGACTTTACTGATAATAAGATTGGACTAACTTTCTTGTTCAGACCCCACCCAGGTGGTGTAGTCACGGTGTTCTGAGGCTTGGGTGGAGCATAAATTCTTTGAGTAAATTGTCTAAAGGGGGCGGGGGAGGACTTAGAAATGGATGATGTTATTAAAGTTCTGGTCTAGACCAGCGCGTTGTAAAGTTCATTCTCATTCATTGTTAACCAGAGCTATCTGCCACTCCTCCTCCAAAAGAGTTTATAAGCTATGAGCTCACCATGGTCTTTGAGAGAGATGGCCAAATGACCATCCTTTTGTTAAAATGTTGGCATTATTAATAAAAATGACTAAATTACCAGGTCTTGACCTGTAAGTTTGGTTAAAAGAGGCAAACAGGCGAGGTTATATATAAATTCATATTGTTTATTCCCTTAAGCTAGCAGACATGTCAGTACATGGAATCAGAGCTTTAATTCTGACTCATTTAGTGAAGTTGAAGACCTATATATTCTCAGAGCAATCCTGACCCAGGATATTTGCCTCACTCAGATTTAGGATCTCTATATGTGTTTAACCATAGCACCAGAAAGGAATTTTCCTAATTGAATAGGTTGAAAATACAATAAGATAAGAGAGTTGACAGTGTTATTTGAAATTATAGATCAGGATATCCATGTTTCCTTTACCATTATTAATATGACATGACATAGTTGTAAGACAGATAAACCAGCGCACAGGATGGCTACTGGCATGGTCAGACAGGAAAGATACTTAGGGTTAATAATCTTACTCTGTTCTGATCTAATTTTCTCAGAAGAAATTGCTGATAATGACAGCACAAACTTTTACAGCATTCCCTAATCGTTCTTCTGGAAGGGGCCAGTGAGAAGGTAGGGGAGAACTACCCCAGCTTCTCGATGGGGGTCAATTGAGACAGGCACAACTTGTGCTTTCCCTAAATCACTCATGCTTCAATGGGGGCCAGTTGAGGCAAACACAGATTCCCCGTCAAGCCTTGATAGGGGCCAGTTGAGCCACACAGAGCATTTGTGTATTCAACCCTGAGGGTTCCACATTCACTGTTTAGTGACCACCTGTTTTATAGACCAACAGACAAAGAAGGTATGTTGCTAACAATAGTCTCACAAGTTTACCTCACCTCATCCCTGTATCATACTTCAAAGCCACAGTGGATGTTTATATTATTTGCCGTTATATAACTGCACAAGCATGGTGGAGATGTTTGGAACCATAACTGTGGGAACTCATATCTGTACCTGGGAATAGGAGATTGTTATGGTTATGGATACTGGGAAACTGGACTCTAAGAAATAATAACAAAAATTCACTTTACACACACTAATATCCACTTTACACTAAAATTTGCCTTACATACAATAGTATATGTCCATAAAATACTAAGATTAGAAAAGGTCCATTATTCAAGATAGTGTTCGGACTCAGGCATCCTGTCCTTAGTGGTCATAAACAGGAAAATGTTCTTGGTCAGCTGCATCTTGGCCTTTTAGTGTTGACACAAGAAGGGGCATTCTGGGTTTACTCAGAGAACAAAAAAAGGCATGTCTGTTAAGCCAAGGTGCTTCAGCTGGTTGATTAGTTCAGGCGTTGGAGTTCAAATGATCTTAAATGATTATCACTAGAAATTATGTCTCCGGAAGCTTTTTAAACTCTACAGGAAGTTAGAGGTTATTCTCCTTCCACCCTCCCCACACTTCTTAAAAAAACATTTTATTTTAGACTTAAATGCTAAAACTTAAGTACGCAATAGAGAAATGGAAAAGAGACATAAACTTAAATGTTGAAACTTAAGTACAAAATAAAAAAAGAAAAGAAAAAAGCATGTAAATGTGCATAGCAGAATGTAAGAGAGAATTCAAAATATATAACAAATTTCCATTTCAGGAAAGCCTGTTTAATAAATACTACATGTTGTGTTGAGAGCTGTGCACTTTTTCTTTGCTTCCTTGTAAGTTTTCTTTCATTCTCTGCTCTGTATTTTTTACTTTGTTCTTCCCCCTTCGTTTTTCCCTCCCCCAGAAGGCTATAATTAACATGGATATATTTATATAGAGATATATACATAAACATATACATATATATGTATATATACATATATATGTGTATATATATATATATATATATATATATACACACACACACACACATACTTACATGGACATATACTTCCCCTGACAAATTCTACTCCTAATCTTTGGTTTTTTGTTTGTGCATGTCTCTTATTTCCTATCCCTCCTGACTCTTCTACTTTACTTCTCCTTACCTTGCCCTGTTATTACTTAACTTACCCCCCCATCCCACCCTTATCCTCCCATTACCATTAATTCTCATTAATCTAAATATCCTTCTATACTCCCCTTTAACATATTTCCTCATCCACCCCTCTAAAGATCCTTTGGTCACAGAGGCTCTGGAGATGTTGAATGAACGACTTGCCAAAACCACTTGGAAGTGGCAGAACCAAGAGATTTAAATCTGGCTCTTTCCTCTGTTTCCAAAGCTTAAGCTGTACCACACTATTGCCCTTTCCCTTTGAGTTATTTCTCGGAACAATTAGCTAGTCCTTTTGAGTTTTATGCCCACATGTGATCAATTGCCAATCAGTTTCCAAATTTTGTTTTGATGTTCCCAACATCTCTGGCACAAGTCCCCCTTTCCAGTCACACAACCACCACCCCAGTCTGGTCCTCATCACCTCTTACTTGTATGATTACAGCAGCTTTCTTATTTAAAGCCTCCTTGCCTCAGTCTTTTTTCCATTCCAATCCATTATTCTCACAGCTGCCAAAATGACTTGCCCAAAGCACAGATTTAACCACACAACCCTCTCTATCCCAGTTCTGTCCTGGGAACAAATCTTGGTCATTTAAAATATCACAGTTGGACCCCTTCCACCCTTCCCAGGCTTTATATATTCCAGCCCAAACACAGTGGTCTTAATGTTCCGTATACATGAAACTCTTGTCTCCAAAGGATATTAGTTTTTTTTTGTTTGTTTCTTTTTTTTCTGAGAAGCTGGTTTTAACTCTTTCCTTCAATTCAAAAAAATCCATCCATATGTATGTATATATATATATATTTTTTTTTTTTCTCTCTTATTTCATTCAATATTTTCTCCTTTTCCTTCTCCCTCTTGGCCTTTTCTTAAATTCTGCCTTTCCCTTTTCTTTCTCATATCCTTGCTCTTCCAGGCCAGTTCATTTTAAGGAGCATTTATTATCTAGTACATTTCAAGCACTGACATGCTACGAAGGCAAAAAAAAGTTCCTGCCTTTAAACATTTTATTCTGCTGGGAGAAACAGTAGGTACCCAGAAAAGTAAATATAAAACAGACAATGGAAAGAAGGTATGGCTAATAAATGGGAAAACAGGAAAGACCTCTTAAAGGGGTCTTCGACAAGTTTACTAAATCTGGACGGGAGCTAGGGCTTTGAAGGAGCATAGATAAATAAAAACAGTTACGAGGTAATACCTGTGTAAAGCAAGAGGGCTATGGAGAACAGCAAGTAAAATATGCAAGGGGGAATAAGAGCTTGGAGAGATAGCCTGGGGTCACACTGCTTAAGGTTTAAATGACAAACAGGTGTTTGCAGTTTATCCTTGTGCATGGGTTTTTAATCTGGGGTCCATGAACTTTTTTTTAAAAAATAATTTTTTTCTTTATATTTCATTTTCCGCATTTAAAAACATTATTCAGAGAAGGGGTCTGTAGGCTTTACCAGACTGCCAGAAGAGTCTATGACACAAAAAAGGTTAAAAACAGGAAGGAAACAGTCCTTTTTTAAAACACCTATTATGTGCCAGGCACTTAAGAACTTTACAAATTTTTCTCATTGATCCTTCCAGCAACCCTCAGGAGGTAAACTATACCTCTGATAAGTAATATTTTCCATATTCTTCTAATTTTCTTTTAAAATCTCTCTTTATATCTAGGTCATCTATCCATTTTTGACCTTATCTTGGTAAATGATCTAAGATACTGGTCCATGCCCAGTTACCCAGTTATGTATATTCATTATTTTCCTTCCCAGCCTCTCTTTTCACCCTGTCCCTATTACCTTATCTTTTCCCTTTACCCTCTTATTCCTTATTTTACTTTCTACTCTAAAAGTCCCTCCCTTATTTATTATCTTACCTATTCACCCCACCCTCCTAATCTTGATCTGTATAGCCTTCCAAAAGTCCCTCCTCCACCCTGTCCCCCAGTTTACCTCTCTGGAAGTTCAGAAGACCTCTAAACCTTTTCAGATGCAGAAGATAAGAGTAAGGTTCCTATATTACCTGTCCTCCACACCTATCTGCTTCCTCTGTATTGGTTCTTCCTTTCATGCCCCATTTTCATGAGGTAATTTCTCCTTTTAAACTTTTCCTACCCAGTTTTGTTCTCCTGATCATTTCTAGGTTTAGTGCTCTCTCTTTAACCTTCCTCCAGTTGTCTTGAGAAAGCTGGGTTGTTTGGTTTCTGCTTACTCTGTCACATTTAGAAATCTTAGTCCTACATTTTAAAATAATGAGAGATCTGGTTAGAGAAATATGGGAGATAGACATAACAATGCTTGTGAATCAAGAAGCAAAAATTGTGTTAGAGTCAAATTGGCAAATCTAGAGGCAGGGTAGAAAAACAAGGATAGAGAGCCAGAGGCAGATGGAGGAGGAAGGTGTAACCCAATTGTTTTCTTTTTTTAAATTGATTATTTTGTATTATTTTAATAAGCTTTAGTCAATTTATTATGTATTTATCATGAACTCACTATATATTGGTTGGCCCTCCCATCATGTGAGTTTGAGGTCCCATAAGCCTATAACTTCAGTTGTCTATTATCAAATTTGAAAATTGATATTCCATGATTGATTGAGAATTATGCCTAATCAATATATCTTATCAATATTTATGAATCAAATTCAGACTTGATCATATCAGCCCTATTAGTAAAATTTTTAAGAATCCAACTTCTCTATCCCTATGGGCTATAATCCAATGCCCCAAATCCTAATCTGTTACTTTGGCTATGAGGAGAGATAAATCAGTCTGATCACAGGATGTTTGCCCATCATGAAATTTTCCAGGAGATGTGAGTCAATGTGGTGATAAGCTATGACTGTCATGGGACTCTCCAGATAATGCATAACCCAGTTCTTAAAGCTACTGGTGGTTGATTCTAATGATATCAACTCTCATTTGAAATAGCATACTTAGTACTTTATCTCAATTCCTTGTTTCATTCTCAGATTCTCATCCTATGAGAATACTCTTATTATTTAAAATGTAAATGATATTTTACTATGTTTAAACTATTGGTAGTATTGCAAATATGGCATTCTAGAAAGAAGCAGTAGAGGTATCATAAGAACACAGGGAAACTGGTAGAGCAAATTAGCTCAGAATGGTGTAAATATTCATTTGGTCCACCGTTTGTCAGCTGTTTCGCCTCTGCCGGTGAATGAAGGAACAGAAGGGAACAACATGGAAACAGGAACTTAATAAAAGGTTTCAGTATGTCATTTGAGGTTGTAAAAGAAAAATCTAATTTATCCTGAGTCCTAAAGTAAAGAATTACAGTAGTGGGAGGCCCAAAATCTTTATGGCAGAGTCATTTGGGGCCATGTGGAAAGGATTTAGGAGCAGGCCTGTACAGGTGAAAACACTGAAATCATATTACACAGTGAACCAGTCTTAAGCAGTCAGTTTACCTAGGTTACTAACCTAGGCAGAAATGGACTGAAGGAGGTGAAACTAGTTTAGGCCAAGATCTAAACTGGAATAGAAAAAAGACCCCCAGATTTTCAGAAATCTGCCTACTAAATCAGTGACTCAGTAATAGATGTCTTGTTGTCTGGGATATGCCTTTACTAATCTGGTGTAATTATGGGAATTTACATACTAATTGCTCTTAATATTTGGATTCTGTGATTTGTGACCTTGCACTATTACCTTTACTCCTGTTAACCTGACAGTTACTTGAAAGGAAGGTCCTAAACCTCCTGTTGTGACGGATTTAGCAGTTCCCATTTGGTGAAAGGGAGAGGCTCACATAGAGCTGGTTTCATTCTTGACCCTTTTCTCATTTAGTTCCACCTAATTCCCATGGGCTTGCTATTGCCTATAAGGGAAGTCCAAGAAACCAGGATGCAGCTGATGTATCCCTACCCATTCAGGTCCATGTGAGCAGTGTCCTGAGATTTTTATCCTTGACACTTACTATCATGTAATTAAAATCCTCATCTGGGAATTTTGTTAAGCAGTCACTTCTGCCTCCTCCAATCTAGTTGCCATCCCCAGGTGTTCTTTCCCCAGAAATTAAAAGCATCTTTTTAGATAATGGAATCCTTACAAATTATTCCTAAGTTTGTAGGCCTCCCCTCTGTTTCTGTTCTCCCAAAACAAATATTAATGTTGACCTTTGAAAATCCCTCCTCTGAGCACCTCTACCCTTAGGTGGAATGTAGTATTAACACAGGGGCAGCTAGGTGGCACATTGGATGGAGCACCAGTTCTTGAGTCAGGAATAACTGAGTTCAAATCTGACCTCACACACTTAGTAGCTGTGTGACCTTGGACAAGTCACTTAACCCTGTCTGCCTCAGTTCCTCATCTGTAAAATGAGCTGAAGAAGAAAATGGCAAACCACTCCAGTATCATTGCCAGAAAAACCCCAAAGAGGGTCATGGAGAGTCAGTCACTGAAGTAACAACACACATGTTAGCACACTTAAGAATGTGTCATTTCAGGAGTTGGTGATATTTGAAGATGTGCCTATTTACTTCACCTTAAAGGAATGGAAACTTCTTACTTCCACTCAGAGGGTTCTCTACAGAAGTGTGATGCTGGAGAATTATGGAAATGTGGTTTCAGTGGGTAAGGACTCAGTCCCCTTCAATTCTCCACTTATCCCTACAAGTTATTTCATTGCATTATTTGCTAATGGCTCTGGTTTTTCAATGACAGCCACTTAAAAATGGCTCCGCTACACTCTCAGGGCCTGTCAGGGAGTTTATTTTCCAGTGTTTTCCCCAATTCTGTGGGACTTGTTCCTGTGAAACTAGGTGGCTTATGTATATGTCCCCATTCTTCCACCTCCCTGTCAAGGAACTTGACCCTGCTCCCTCGGGCCTGAGACTGTATTCTAACTAACTTCTGGGTCACTTAACACACCATCTTGTACTTTTCTTTTCCAACAAGCAGGATTCCCATTTTGCAAATCTTCTCTGATCTCTCATCTAGAGCAAGGGGAAAAGCCCATTGTTCAGCATCTCCAGAAAACTGAGAGTAAAGACCCCCAGAAGAGTCTTTGTTCAGGTAAGTAATAGAGAACCTGGCATTCCTTCCACTATTGTCCTTCTTTTGTCTCTTTTTACCATTGAAAGTTGGTCATATGAGCACACATGTTGAGGTCCGTTCCAATTCTGTGTCTGAGTAATTGATTTAAATGTTTTAAAAAAAAAGGAAAGGAAGAAACACTGCACTCAAGGAACTTACATTCTACTCAGGTGCCTTTGTGCACATAATATCCCACATGCCTGGGTTTCAGTCCCTTCTTAGATCCTTAGCTTCCTGTAAGGCTCAATTCAATTGTTACTTCCTACAGGAAGCCTATCCTTATCTACCTGTTAGTATTCTCTTCTTCCTGATGACATCTTGCACTCATTTATCTGTATGGGATTTGGCATTCCTCTAGTAGAAAATAATCTTCTTCAGGGCAGGGACTGTTTTTCATTGTCTGCAAACCTATTGCCTGGCAATTGGCAGGTGCTTGATAAATACTTGTTGAATTATTTTGAAGCTCCCAGAAAGTAGGACTTTATAGAAGTTCCAAATATTAACAAAGAGAATCTAAAAATGAGGGTATCCACCCTCCTACACCAGTGATCTATAAGAATATGAGTTCTTTATATATGATAAACATAGCCTGAGGTCTCTTTTTTCACATTTTCAGGATAGCAAAAAGCTGTGGATAATTAAGTCATTCTGAAAAACAGTTCTAGAATTATGCTAGAAAATTACTAAAATATCCATGCCCTTTGACCCAAAAATCCCATTCCTAAGTATGGAACCTAAGGAACCCAAAGGTATTAAGCACTTTAGTGGGAGCAAAGAACTAGAGCAAAGAAGTTGTGCATTAAAGGAGAGACAAACTGTACTACATTCCTGTAATGGAATATGCTGTACCACAAGAAACAATACATGTGAAAAAGAGTACTAATACCTTTCAAATGCAAAAAGGACATGACAATTATTTCACAGCTTCAACAAATGTATACTTGTCTTCCTACAGCAACAGGCACCCACTTTTGTTTCCAGCTTGTTGCCATCCTGAAAATATGCTACTACAAATATTTTCATAGATATGGGACTTTTTTATTTTTTACTTCCTTGGGGTATATTCTCAGGAATTTTTCTTTCTTCCTTCCTGGGTAACCATATCAGAATCCTGACTGATCTTCCTGACTCTTGGTTTTCATGCCTTCTTTCAGTCCATAACTTCTCCATAATTTTAAAACTTTATGCAGATGTGACATTGCCATTCGTTCCTGATCCGGTAACTTATTTCTTGTGCCTTAAGTAGTTTCCCTTTTTTTCTAGCAGAGTGAACAGTTAACAACTTATTTTTAATTTTTTTTAGGGTCAAATGTTAAAATGAGGATTGAAGATGAGGAATTAACTACAGAACAAAGAAATTTTAGAAATGCAGACTATAAAAGACTCCAGGATAATGTTTCCCACATACGTGTGTTTAGAGAAGCTAGTGAATGTGATGGTAAAATACAGAGTTCATGGGGTAAACTCAAGGTAGAGAGCCTGAGAGAGGAAAGATGCTTCCCTGCAGTGACTGCCCAAACTAAGAAAAACCTGAGGATAAAAATAGGGGAAAAAGGTAAATTTGGGATGTTTCCATCAGAGCTCTAAACAACTTTCATATCATAAAGTTGCTAGTAGATTAAGAAAATTCAGAAGTGAAAAGTATGACCACAGCTCCAGTTTACCACTTCCACTACATCAGGAGATGCACATCAGAAAAATACCTTATGAATGTAAGGACTGTGGAAAATCCTTCAGGCACAACTTGGGCTTTAGGAAACATAAAAGAATTCACAGGAGACTTAAATTCTATGAATGTGATGAATATTGGAAAGTCTGTTATATGAGCTCAACTGTTCAGAAGCATAAAAGAATCCACACTGGAGAAAAACCCTATAAGTGTGATAAATGTGGAAAAGGCTTCAGTGACAAGTATTACTTTATTGAACATCCAAGAATCCACATTGGAGAGAAGATTTGCAAATGTAAGGAGTGTGGAAAATCCTTCAGTCACAGTTCTATACTTATGCAACATAAAAGAATTCACACTGGGGAAAAGCCTTATGGATGTGATGATTGTGGAAAAGCTTTCAGGGGGAGCTCAGCACTCATAGAACATAAAAGAGTTCATACTGGGCAGAAGCCATTTAGGTGTGACCAGTGTGAGAAATCCTTCAGTGAGCGGTCAGATCTTAGACAGCATCAAAGAATCCATACTGGGAAGAAACCCTATGAATGTAAAGAGTATGGAACAGCCTTCAGCCATAGGTTTGGACTTAGACAACACAAAATAATCCGGTGGAGAGAAGCCATGTAAATGTAATGAGTGTGACAAAGCATTTAGTCAGAGCTCACACCCACAGGACAAAAAAAAAATCCATGCTGGAGAAAAGCACTATGAATGTGGTCAGTGTGGGAAAGCTTTTAGTCATAATTCACACTTTACTGTGCATAAAAGAATCCACACAGGGGAGAAACCTTATCAATGTAGTGACTGTGGGAAAACTTTTAGAGTGAATGGAGACCTGACTGTATATAAAAAAAAGAAAACATGGGGAAGAAATCTCATGAACTTGGTGAATGTGGAAACTTCTATAATTAGAGTTTATGTTTCCTCTGTATCATTTCATACCAATGTGAAAGCTGATAAACATAAATATGAAAAATAAAGGCAACAGCTGTGTATGTCAGTCATATACAAGTTTCCTACATCAGTCAAAAGAGCCCACAGTGGGGTTGCAGTAGGCAGATTCAGGGATGGGAGACTTACTAGGGTATACATATATTTAGTAGAAAGGAGAGGCTTTCCTCAATGTAGACAGTAGATTGTTGTAATTTTGGGAGAGTGCTTAAATGAAACTTAAAGTTTTAGAAGGTAGAAATCTGTAAAAATGCCAGCAAGACAAGTGAGAATATTGTGTTTCATGAGTTTGATTATACCAATTGGATTATAATCAAATGTACTATTAATGATATACTAGATATATAAATGTTATGATGTAAAAAGTGTTCCTCTTTGTGCTAAACCCTCCGCCTTGAAAAGGACAAGTAGTTGCATTGAGTTAAGAAGATGGACATCTAACCACATGCAAAAAGGACATGAATTTGAACTGAAACATTAGGAGGAGAACTGTTATCAGTGCCAGGCTTTGCCTGAGTGTACCTGTAGTTAAAATCAACCAAACAGGGCACTACAGTATATTAGAAAGAACACTGAAATCAGAAAACCTTGGTTGAAGTCCTTACTCTGTGCAAAAATGGGTCAAAGGGAATGGCTTTTTAGCATAATTCCATAGCTGGTTTTGAGAATGATTGAATTGATTTACAGCTTCAACCACTGTGTATTACTATGCTTGTCTTTCTGCAACAGTAGACTTTTTTCTAGCTTTTTTTGCTATCCCCAAAATGTATAACATTTTTCACATATATAGTATATAGTATATATGTGAATATATAACAGTTTTCACATATATAGGACCTTTCATGTCTTTGACTTCCGTAAGGATAGCATGTGAGACTTTACCAAATACTTTGCTAAAATCTAGGTAAACTTGTGATGTGCCTATCAGGTTAATAAACCTTTGAAAAAAGGAAATGAAGTTAGTCTGATGGCATGACATATTTTTTAAAATTCTAAAATATATTTTTGACACAAATAATCTTAATTGATTATTTTTACATCCTATATTTCCCAATTATCCTTCCTCTCAAAGAAAAAAGTTTAGCAAAATTTAGAAACTTAGAAAAAAAAAGGATAACTTTTGTACTTAGCACCTTTTATCCCCCACCTCTATAAAGAAACTAGGAGCGGTTCTTTTACCATATTCATATTTTATCACAATCACCATTTCTTGCAAGTCATATTCTGTTATATTCATATACTACACAATTAATGAGCATGTATTTTGTTTCCAGTTTTTTGTTGCTACAAAAAGTGCTGCTCTAAATATGATGGTGTATATGGAGTCTTTCCTTTTTCACGCCTGGCTCTTGATGAACCTATGTTGCTCTCTGTGGTTCCTTTCTTTTTAGGTATTAATAATTGACATTACACAGAGTCACAAAGTTTGTAAAGCACTTTTACATACAGTATCCACTTTGGGACCCACTACCCTGTAAGGTAGATAATGCAAGTAGTATGATTCTCACTTTAAGTATTAGAAAACAGGTAACATGTCTTGTCCAGTGTTGCTGGGCTAGTAAGCACCAGAAGCATTCTAATCAATTAAAGTCAAGTTAAGCAGTCTAGTTTTCAGACTCAGTTGTCTACCTGTCCTCCTCCACTTAAAAAGAAATCAGGATGTTTGCTAATTTGCCAACCAGCACTATTTCCTCAATTTTCCACATATTTTCAAAATCACTAATAGATTCAGTATTTCATATCTACCAGTTCTCTCAGTTCCCTAGAATGTGACTTGAATTCATCAAGAACAACCGTGTGCTCCCATCCTTACTCAATCTTGAGTATCAACTCCTTATTAGAAATATTTGTTTGTCCTTTCTAGTCCCAAAACCATTGTCTCTGGTGGAGAATGTTAAGCATGGTAAGAAATAAGCAGTTCTGCCTTCTGTCATTCTATTTTTTCAACTCTCTGAGCTTCAGTTTCTCTTTTCTAAAAGGAAGACATAATAATAGCATTTGTATAGTGCTTCAGCATTTTCAGAATGTTTTACATGTTATTTTAATCCGCACAACTCTGTGAGGTAGGTTGTGTTATTTTTCCCATTCTACAGATAAGGAAACAAAGTTGAGTGACTTACCCTGGGTCACACAGCTAGTAAGTGTCTGAGGCAAGATTCAAACTCTGGTCTTCCTCACTCTGCGTCCAATGTTCTGCCACCTACCAGCATTGTGAGGGAGCTATAAACCTTAAATCATTTAGAGCAAATTGGAAAGTTTTTAATTTTATTCTCATATTGCTTCAAGAGAACATCAAGAGAGCAAGTAGAATGTGGTAAAGACTGGAAGCTAGGAGCCATGAGTGCAAATCATTTCTGACAATTATATGGGTACCCCAGCCTAGACAAATCACATACAGTTCTGAGCCTCATTTTCTGAGACTTCATTCTACAAAATGAAAAGAATTATATTGCCACCACCAGCTTTAGGTCTGATGTTGGGAAAATGCTTTACAAAACCTTCAGCACCTATATAAAATGTGACACACAATACCTTAGTGTGCTATATATACTAGAATGATATTGGGAGGATATCAAATATTTGACCACATGTGTGTGTGTGAGAAAATTATTGAATTAAGGAATATTGGAAATAAAGTGCTCCTCTTTATTCATAGTTTCATAGACAAACATCGTTAATCCTTTGTTTAATTTTTTGGTTAATTGTTAAGTTCATAATTAAAAAGTACATTTTTATTTTCTGTGAAAAATATCTTTTCTGGCAGAACACTACTTGCATCCCTCTCAGATGTGAATTGGTTGCTAAATTTAGTGCTGAATTAGTCCAACACCTTTATTTTACAGATGAAGAATCTGAAGCACAAATTGGTACAGTGGTTTACCAAGAGTTACATTGGCAATGAGTAGAAGAACCTGGGATTCTGAATCTAAACTCCATACTCTTTCAATTGCCCCCTATTTTGTATGGCTAACTATTAAAAGCTTTATGTGGGAAGGCTTTGATTGATATCAAATTTGTTTTGAATTCAAAGAGAAACCTTTACCTTTGGGGGATAAAGAGAAAGGTGGCTAGGCAAAGAAAGTATGGCCAATCCCTGTATGGGAGAGGGGGAAGAACATCAATACTTAATATTTCAAACCTAAAAAATGAAAAATAGATTACTGAGGATAGTGTGTTTCAGAGCAAAATCTGTTCCTTCAAAAAGGGACAGAAACTTTAGGAGGAAAAATATGGTGCTTTAAAACAGTTTAAAACTCCTAGTTTTTAGTTTAAAAAATATTAACTACCTACTATGGGCAATTACAGACATCATTGGAAGGAATTTGTCATTCTATTTGTACTCAGACTTATAAATGTCATAAAAGTTTTAGGTATTAATCTGTATTTCATGGAAGAAATGAAATCTGAAGGATGGCAAGTTTTCAGTGTAATTCTGAGGCAGGTAGAGAAAAATATGATAAATGAGAGACAGCAAAAGGAAAGTAAGCAGTATAGCAAAAAACTTTTGATATCAAACTATTTGTGGATCAGTGGAAGAAACTGGAAATGTTTACCTGGGAGAAGACTGATATAGAAATAGATGTCTTTCAAATATTTAAAGGGCTGGTATGTAGAGAAATGATTAGAAGTATTTTTTATATCTGGTACCAGAGGGTAGAGCATGGGTGGAAGTGGCAGAGGCAGATGCAAGCTTGATGAAGGAAAGAAGCCGCATTATGCAGAGGAAAGAACAATGAATTTGGAATCAGAAGATCTAAATTTTGGCTTTGCCACTTAATACTGTGTGACCTTGAGCAAGTAGACCTGAATTTCCATATCTGTAAAATGAAGGGGTTAGGGGGATGGAGCCAAGATGAAGTAGGAAAGGTAGGGACTTACCTGAGTTCTCCCAAATTTCCCTCCAAACAACTTTAAATATGCCTCAAAATGAATTCTGTAGCATCAGAACCAACAGAAGGATAGAGTGAAACAATTTTCTAGCCCAAGACACATTATATGTTCAACAAGAAAGATCTGTCGCATTGGGGTGAGAGTAGAGCTCAGTCCAGCACAGGCTGCACCCCAGCAAGCCAGTAGCAGACCTTGGGAATAACTGATTCAGTAGTGGTAGCTTCTGGAGCTCTCAACCCACTAATAGTAAAGAGGTTTGACAACTTCTGGCACTGGGAGCAGGACTCTTGCATCATCCATACATTGTTCTGGGTCACAGTGCTATAGTGAGGAGAAGTACTAGCACACTAGAGCATACAGCCACAGGAGAGTGGAGACCTTGGTCACAATTCCAGGGTGAAAAGAGTACTTGTGATCATTCCCAGACCAGAATACAGGCCAAGAGAGCAGTGACCACACCTCTCCTTAGATCATACCACCATGGAAGAACTGAAAGCTTACAGACCCCAAGAATTAGATCTAGAAACAGCAGCATAAAAAACCTGAAGCCTGGGACAGTGCTCCTCTCCACCCCAGAAGCAGAGCCCAATTTTAACAAAAGTTAAAAGCCAAGAAATAGACTAGAAAAAAAGCAAAAAATAAAACAAGTACCTTAACATAGAAAGTTACCATGGTGGAAAGGAAGATCAAAACACACTCAGAAGAAGACAAAATGTCAAAACTGTTACATGCAAAACCTCAAAGAAAAATGTAAATTGGTCTCAGATCCCAAAAGAATTCCTGGAGGTGCTCAAAAAGGAGTATAAAAATAAAATAAGAGGGAAAAATCAGGAAAACAAAGGAGAGTAATGCAAGAAAATAATGAAAAAAGAATTAGCAGCTTAGTAAAGAAGGCACAAAAAATACTAAAAGAAAATAACATTTAAAAAAATCAGAATTGGCCAAATGAAAAAAGATGTGCAAAAATTCGCTGAAGAGAAAAACTACTTTAAAAACTGAATTGACCAAATGGAAAAGGAGGTACAAAAGCTCAGTGAGGAAAATAATTCCTAAAAATTAGAATTGGCAAAGGGGAAGCTAATTACTCTATGAAACATCAAGAAACAATAAAACAAAATCAAAAGAATAAAAAAAATAGAAAAAAATGTGAAATACATTGGAAAAATAACTGATCTGGAAAGGAGACCAAAGAGAGATAATTTAAGAAGTATTGGACTAAGTGAAAGCCATGATTAAAGAAAAGTGTAGACATCACATTTCAAGAAATTCCTAGGACTACTCCTATTACAGTAAAATGGAAATTGAAAAACTCCACCAATCACCTCCAGAAAGAGATTTCATGCTGAAAATGCCCAGAAATCTTATAGCCAAAATCCAGAGCTCCCAGGTTAAGGAGAAAATACAGCAAGCATTTAGAAAGAAACAATTCAAGATTACAATCTCCCTGATGCCAATGATAATGACTTTAAAAATAAACAAACAAAAACATTGTCCCAGAGTGCCTACATTAGTGCACTGAATACTAGAGTAATATGTTTTGGTAACCATTGAGATGACATCATAGAGGAACTAAAGGCATAGATAGTAGGGATACCAGGATAGGACATAGCTAGGAAATGGGGTTATCATATAGGTAGAAAAGTCACCAGATAACTTGGGAATCATCCTGGAAAACAGAAGTGTAGATCTTGCTCCTCCCCTAACAGTGGGATAATTAAAGGGAAGAAAACAGAATTCATATCATTTCTGTCTGACCTGGGCCACACACTCCATAGATAATGGCAGCTCTGAGGCAAGGTAGATCAAGTATTGGGCTTGGAGTAAGAAAGACCTGAGTTCAAATCTTACCTCAGACACTTATTATGTAACCCTGGACAAGTCAAGTAATCTCAGCCTCAGTTTCCCTACCTATAAAATGGAGATAATAATAGCAGCTACCTCACAGGGTTGTTGCAAAGATCAAATGAGAGAATATATGTAGAGTGCTTTGCAAATTTTAGAGTGTGATATAAAAGCTAGCTATTATTATGCTGAATTATATGTAAATATTCATAATAATATGTGAATATATATTCATAATAATATGTGAATATATATTCATGATCATAAGGATGCATGTTTCCATTCTCTGTTTAGAATGATAGAAACTCTCCTTCTAGCTAGTTTAAAAATATCAAATTCTCAACACTATATTTATGTGTATCATTCTGAAAAGATAAAGAAGAAAGGGGAATGGCAGGATGCTAAAAGATACCCTTGCCAGAAATTTCTCTGGACATCTCTCATCTCAGCTTCCTGCAAGTTTTGAACAGAGTTCCTCTCCTCACTCCAGTTGAGAGATCATAGCAGTTTTGGGAAATGAGAATCTTCTTTATATGAAAGATCTGAGACAGGAAGATACAGAGCTGTTTTTAACACTTAGCTTGTTGCCATGTTGTAGGGCACATAGGAGTGGGAAATATCTGTAGATAACCTGTAGGTAGTTTAATACTGTTCCTTAGAGGGCTGTATGGGCAATGACAAAAAGTCAGTGATTTGGGCCAATGTAGTCACAGATATACACTAGTTTTCCTAGGTTTTTCTCATTGGGAGAATAGGAAACTGCCTCAGGTAGGTAATCTACACTGTGATTCTGGAGAAAAGCCTCAGATCAGGGAGAGTTAAATATTGTCTGGTAAAAAGAACTAAGAGGGCAGGAATGATGAGGAATTCGGCGAGAAAACTGCACAGCTTAACTTACCTGGAAAAGGGAGCAAGGACCAGAGATATATTAGAAGAAATATTGGAGAGGATCTTTACCTAGTGAGACCACACTCTCATAGTTCTCCAGCATCACATATGTGTAGAGGTCCCTCTGAGCAGGGGACAGATGCTACCATTCCCTCTTGGTAAAGTAAATAGCTACATCATCAAACAGCAGTGATCCCTGAAACATGTTCCTGCTATCCTGATGACAGCCCTATATCTCTCAAAGGTTAGGACAAGGCAAAGACATTGGCTGTGTCTGTGCATACAATTTGGGTAAAAGTAAACACAGAAGAGACCTAGGGAGATGATATGTATTTTCTAGGGGACAGGAAAATACTTAATAGAGAAGCTTGGTAGCCAACCCTAACTAGCACGTACCATATGTATCCAAAGAAAGAAGGAACCATGACTCACTGGGACCCAGGCATCCTGGTTTTCCCTCCTGGATCAATACAGAATCTTGGGGGGAAAGTGGGTCAAAGTTGAGACTAGCTTCTCCCAGAATTTTGACTCTCAATTTTTCCCTTTCTCTAAAAAGAAACTCTACCCATCTATAGTAATGGCTAATTCTCACTTCTCAATCTACAATCTCATAGCCCCACATTGAAACCTGCTCCCTCTATATTTCCCAATTAATTTTTCATCACTTCATACCATTACTATTACAATATGAGCTGCTAGACGACACAGTAAAGTGGAATCAGGAACACCTGAGTTGAAATTTGGCCTCAGACACTTACTAGCTTTCTTGGCAAGCTACTTAACACTCTTTGCCTCAGTTTCTTCATCTGTAAAATAATAAAAGCACCTATGTCCCAGGATTTTTGTGAGAATCAATGAGATGATAATTGTAAAGCTCTTAGCATATAGTCACACAGCTGGCATATAGTAAGTATTACATAAATATTATCTATCATTATTATCATTGCCCCTTTGTTTCAGTCAAGTTAGTGTTGTTCATTATGAACAAACTGAAATGGGGGTGGAGGAGGGAAGAAAATAAACATTTATTTACATGTGCCATGTACTATCCTGAGTTTTACAAATATTATCTCTGACTCTAGTATCAACTCTACAAGGTAGGTGCTGCTATTATTCCCATTATATATTGAGGAATCTGAGGCAAACAGGGATTGTGACTTGCCTTAGGTCACACAACTTACTCCTTTGTTCACTCTCTCCATCCCATTGCCTTTACTGAATGTTACAGATGGAGAAGAGAAAATATTCTCCATCACAGAGAAACCTTCATAACTTTAGCCACTACTCTAATCACATCTTTCATTTTGTCCTATGGATAAGAGTTCTCTTTGCCCGGATGATTCTATAGAAATAAATTCTTAGGTAGAGGTTTCATGAGATGGAGCTGGCTCTTAGGTAATTCTTTTGCTGTTCACAAGATCATCTCTGAGAGTAGTACCTCTTTGTGAGCAAAGGCTACATACAGCCTGGAAACAAGAAACATCATGGAAGAAGGTTAGAAAAGATGGGGAAGGTTGGTCTTCTAAAACGTGGAGAAATGTCAGGAAATCACAAGAGATATTACAGTGAAATTCATCTTGGAAAAAAAAGACATAGGAAGGGGGAAAAAATCACAGTTTTATTCAGTTTCAAAAGGCACAGCCTGAATAATTTCCTCATCTATGAAATGAGTTAGAAGATATGGCAAACCATTCCAGTATCTTTGCCAAAAAAAATGTCAAATGGGGTCACAAAGAGACAGACATGACTGAAAATGACTGAACAGCAAGTAGATAGACACCGCTTAGAAGAAACTACAGACTAGCCCAGGGAAGATGAGCAATATGTCATCATCCATGTTTCAACTTGTTTTGAGACCATTTCTTCCCAATGAACAAGCAAGCACACATACTCATTCCTCTCTGCTATACTCCTTGGGAGTATCTTTTGAGTAGAGTGCAATAGACTAAGAAAATTATCTTTGATGTATTGACAGAGTATCTCGGGGGAATATAAAAAAAAATCATTTGCCCAGAGATACCCAAGCCTAAATAATTATCAGAAAACTCCTGCTCCCATATGGAATAGCTTACAATGTGATCCTATGATAGATACACTACACACTTTCCAGGAGAAGGGAAATTGTGTTACAGAGCTAAGGGGCTAAAAACTGCTCAGCAAAACGTGGGACTTTTCATGGGGTATTTGAATGGACTCCCTCAATCCACCTGAACCTCTGGGATATTATCATTCCCATTGTACAGATAAGGAAAGTGAGGAAGGCAAAGGCTTTGTGTTTCACCCAGGTTCACACAGCTAATTCTGAGGCAAGATTTGAACTCAAGTCTGACTTCAGGTTCAGTGTTCCATTCACTTGTGCCCCTGGAGGTGTCTCTGTTTAAGAATATAAGTACATAAGAATCTACTCATCTTTACATTTTTTTCTCATACCTCTCTTGATCAAGGCAGGTCTCCTATTTTTATAAGAAACAGAATTAAATATCGTAGTGACATCAGCAATTAACAGCTTCATAAACTTGTGATCAGAGGTGACTTTTTTGACAGATAAGGTAAATCGGAGGCTCATGAAGTTTTTTTTAAAGGACCTACACAAGGTCTTCTATAGATTGTCAAATGTGAGAGGAAGATGAAGTGAAAGGGGCAGGTTAAGATAGATCCATCGATCTATGTATCCATTGATACATAGTGTTTTGAGGGGGTAGGGGTTGGAGAGTAAGAGGATAAACTGAGGAAAGGGACAAGGAGATGTTAAAGGGAAACAATGGAAGCCCAGGCTCCTGTGAGGCTGGGGTCCTCAGCAGGCCCTTCTCCACGTGGGCGAGCAGGGAGGATGTACACGGCTCCCTCACAGAAAGAACAGTATTCCAGGGGGCTGCGGGGAGGGGTCAACGGAGGAGTTGTGGGGCAGAGGAATGCACGCGCCGAACCTCACGCACTCACCCTACCTGAGGACCATGCTGAGAGTGTGGAAGCTCGTCTAACATTTTCTTCATTTCTATCTATGATTTCCCTTCTAGGAAACCCGTAGGACTGACTCTTCAACTCGCTGGTTCTGTTCCATGGTATTTGGGCTTTCGGTGGATGAATCCTTAAAGCATAGGTTGCCAGCCTTTTAAAGCACCCCGACCCATACACACACACACACACACACACACACACACACACACACACACACACACACACACACACACACACACACACTCCTCTGCTTTCGGCAGACCTTATTGTACCCTCTTATTGAATATGAAAGGAAATAAATTGTAGCGTTTAGCCTGTATATACATGTGTATATGTATATGCATGTGTATATGTATATATATATTTTGCCAGCATATGTATATGCTGGTAAAATGCTTTAACAAGGAGCTCTCAAAAAAAAAAAAAGTTTGACAGTTTTAACTTTAAACATTGCATTATTCAGCATTAACTTTTTTTTCTGTCACTTTCCTAAGTCTAGACAATTAATGTAGTAATAAACCAAGGCTGGATTTGCAGTGTTTGCCTATTTCCAAGGTAAAAATATAACCAAAAATTTGTCAGCTCAAATTGGATGGGGTTCTAGTATATCCCTGCATATGGGGAATATATACAAATATATATTGAAATGAGAATAGAGAATCAATGGAAACATGAGTTTATGAGTAAAAGCAACTTCCTTTAACGGAAGCAGACCTGTAATTTATAGTTTTAGGGGATTGCCTGGTGATGGTGGGATGGGAAAAGGAACATTTATCTTTATATTTAGCACCGGTTTTATGTCAGACACTGTGCTAGGTGTACAAATATCATCTAATTTGATCTTTACAGCAACCCTGAGAGGTAGGTGCGATTATTATTTACAACTGAGAAAACTGAGGCAAGCGCAGGTTAAATGACTTGCCCATGGGCACACAATTAGAAAGCATCTAAGGCTATATTTGAATTCAGGTCTTCCTGACTCCAGGTCCACTGCTCTATGAATCACACAATCCAGCTGCCTCTGAGAAGTAAGTGACTGGCCCAGCCACTTTTGTCAAATGGTAAGACTTGAACTTGGATCTCTCTAGTTCAGAGGGACACTGTCTCCGCTGCCAGGCTGACACACACAAAAAAATGCACAAAAGAAATAAAGTAGATTTTTTCATAAAGAAAACTGTTTGATTATAAAAAAAAGTTGTTGAATGTTTATCAGAACACAAAATAGATTAGAGAGACCCTTAATTCTGTTTCTTGTGATCTAGTCATTTTGTTCTGAGTACTTTCTGGAACAGATACCCACATAGGTTCATCTTCCACTTTGTTCTTTAAATTTGGTTGAGAATACGACTGAGAATCTTGATCCAGAGATAAGTTGGAGAAATAAAGGCTATGTCTTCATAGGGAGGTTCAGAACATGCCAAAGTCTCAGTACAATGAAAGGTGGCACTGTCACTTATGGTGCCAAGAGGATAAGCCCTGGTTTGATGGCAAGTCACAACCCTGGTATTAGAGAGGAGGGCACAAGGAAGTCCTGCTTCAAGGGACTTCTGAGTTCAGCCTTTGCTTTCTAAGTAAAAGACTTTGGTCATACGTAGGGCTTGCCAAACTGCTTGTCATGGTTGGCTGATGTTTCTAAGGAGAAGCTACCACCATCAAAATGAGATTGGAGAGAAAGTGAAACAAGTATTTTTGAAAAGGACAGTGCAGGGGTAGTCAGAGAGGATGGATAATAGGGTAGTCTGCTGGAGTCTTGGATGGAGATAGGCTGCCAACATAGGTTAAGTGGACTGCGTTTTTAATAGGGACCTTATCTGGGTCAAGGGGCACCAAAAATCAGAAGCAGAGGGGCTTTTAGCAAAAACCATCAGAAGGCAAAATCCATCAAAAGGCAAAATCCCCAAATGCCTCATACCATGATTTAGCAAAAAGCTTTCCCTTTAAGGAAACAAACACGTTTCTTGAACACTTACCATGTATATTCAAGGCCTGGAACTATGAGGGAAATAAAGTTATAAGGAAATGTAAAGAAGTGGAAAAAATGATATATTGGAAGCAAGTAAGAGACAGGTTCACTTGTGATACAATAGCAGCTTTATTATTCGCAAATAATTTAATTGCTTTGAGTCTCAGTATCCTTATCTACATAAGAAGGATATTAAAACTTTCGTTATCTGCCAAGGGTTGTCATGAAGGAGACACTTTATAAACCTATTAATGGGAGTGATTGTATATAGTTTCTATAATGACTACCTTCAAGTAGATTTACTATCTAGTAGATGAGATAAGATATGCAAAAAAACCAAACAAAACCAAAACCCTAAAACAGAATGGTACAATAGGTATGAGTTTAATGAGTCCTGGAGCTTAGCAGAACAGAGAAGGCTGTAATAAAAGAGATGTCATTTCAGTTCACACTTGGAAAGATACTTAAGATTTCAACTGGTAGGCATCAGGAATTGAGGGGGAGGCTACTATAGACAAAGGAAATATATAGGGACAAGTGATGTGTGGGTGTGGGTGTGTCCAAGGTGTAGATGGGTGAGGAATATTGGATATGTGTGAGAGATAGCAAAAAATCTAGTCTGGATAGAACAAAAAGTATTTATAGTTGAGGCCTGAGATCTAAGACTGATGAATATTATTGTGATCATTGAGTTTCAGAACAGTATGTTTTTTGTACTCCCCATACCCTGCAATCCCTCCTCCCCTCCCCTCAGGTCTTTTCCAGTCCATCATTCTTGCATTGGCTACATTCTATTTTCTTCTCTATCTCTATCCCTTGGTAGACCAGTTGAACTTTATACTATCCTCTACATTTAGTCCTCTATATTCAGCCCCATTGTCCTATTACAGATCATTTCTTTTGGCCAAATCCCAACCTTTGTTGATTAGGTCCACTACAAATATATTATACGATCCCAATTGAACTTTTAGAGGAACAAGGTAATCTTTTTACAACTCCCTAAGCAATTCATTATCCCATTCACAGTGACAATCCCAAACATTTTCATCCTACCTCAACCCTCCCGTGGCACTACATTTTAACACCCTCTCAACTGAGGGCTTCGACTCGTATTTCACCACGACATCGAAAACCAAAAACGAAATCTTGAGTTACCTTTTGTCCTCTCCTAATCTCATATCTCTCCATACCTTCTCTTCCATCACCCCTGTCTCAAATGAAGAGCTATTCTTTTCCTTGCACAAATGATCCCAATCTACTCTATCTTTTCCAGAAAAATGCCTTCCAATCATCCCCTCACTAATGCTTAATCTCTTCCTATCTTTCCTGTTGCCTGTAAAACTGTCCATGCCTCCTCAGTCCTTAAAAAATGGAACAAAACCCAAATACACCAACATAATCCATCCTAGATAGCTATCATACTTTATCTCTTCTCTCATTTGCAACAAAACTCTTTGAGAAAGCCCTCTACCTTGGTGCTTCTATTTTTTCCCTTTTCATTTGATTCTAAACCTTCTATAATCTGACTCCCAATCTCATCATTAAACTGACACTATTCTCTTCACAGTTTCCCATATCTCTTCATTGCCAAAGCCTTTTCTTAATCATCTTTCTTTGCCACATCTCCTTGATATTCTCTTCTCTCTAGGTTTTCACAACGCTGCTTTCTTCTGATTCTTCTACCTATCTGACCATTCCTTATCAATGTCCTTTGCTAAATTTTCATCTAGGTCACAACCACTAACTTAGGGTGTCTCACAAGACTCTGTCCTAGACCCTCTTCTCTTCTTCCATCCTCTTCATCTCATATTCCTTTTCTATCACTCCCACTATCTCACCCTTTGAAGAGGTTTCTAATGAGGAGGAAGCCCTTCTCTTTGCCAAGCCAAACTCTCTACACTCACCTGAAATTCCATCCCCTCTTATCTTCTCCAGCAGAATGCCCTATCATCGTTACCTTCTCTTTAATTAATCTTCATTCTTTATCTACTGGATTCTTCCTTACTGTCTACAAACATTCCCCAGGGCAACTAGGTGGTGCAGTGGATAGAGTACCACTGCAGGAGTCAGGAGGAGCTGAGTTCAAATCCCACCTCAGACACTTGACACTCACTAGCTATGTGACCTTGGGCAAGTCACTTAACCCCAACTGCCTCATCCTGGGTCATCTCTAGTCATCCTGATGAATATCTGGTCACTGGATTCAGATGGCTCTGGGGAAGTGAGGCTGGTGACCTGCACAGCCCTCCCTCACTCAAAACCAAGTCAAGTGCAAGTCATGTCATTATTTCTCTGATAGCATGGTATTCTTCAGGCAACAAAGGAAGAACACACACAAATATTCCCATAAGTTCCCCACCCTTAAAAACCCTTTCTTTTATCCTACTATCCCAACTAGTTATAATCATATATCTCTCCTTCCTTTCCCAACTAGATTCTTTGAAAAAGTCATCTATACCTCCACCTCCTCTCCTTTCATTCACTTTTAAATCTTCTTTATTTTGGCTTTTGACCTAATCAAGCAATGAAAATTACTCTGTTCAAAGTTACCAGTGATTCTTTTGTATTTTCTACTTGGGTGCCAGATCATTTTAGGTGGTCTGAGGAAGCGCAAAACCCTTGTTACACTTTTTTTTTACATTTCCTAAATTTCCCCTGTATACCTCTACCTCCCCCACCCTATCCCCTTTCTAGAAAGTCATCTCTTGTAATATATAAATTTCTGAAAGAAAAAGAGGAAGAGGAAAAATTTCAGCAAAATTGGTCAGTTGTAAACAGCAGAAAAAACATATATCTGACAATATATACAAAGTTTCACACCTGTGAACTCACCTGTTCAAATAAGAGGAGGGAGGAGTCTTCTCATATTTCTTCTTCCAAGTCAAGTTTGTTTTTTGTGATTTTACAACCTTAATTTTTAATTGTTTTTGTAACTGTCATTCCTTCCATTTATACTGTTATGGTCACTATGTATGTTATTTTACTGGATTTGTTTATTTCATTTTGCATTTACTTCATTTTGTATCAGTTCATTTAAATATTTTTATGCTTCTTTGTATCCATCATTTGCTATTTCTTAAAGCACAGTAATATTCCATTATATTCATGTACCATAATTTATTGGCCAGTCCCTAATTGATGGGCATTTATTTTGTTTCTAATTCTTTGCTACCACAAAAAACATTGCTATATATATTTTGGTGTATAGGCATCTTTTCTTTTCCATAAGTGACTTTCTAGTAGCGGATTCCTTAGGCAAACCAATTATCTTTTAATTGTCAAATTTATCGGCAAATTGTCAAATTTATTTTCGTGGTTCCCATCCATCATGATCCTTTTGCAGCATTTGGCACTATTGATCACCTTCTCCTCCTGGATATTTCTCTCCTTTCTGGGTTTTCGTAATGCTGTTAACTTGCTGCTACCTGTCTGACAGCTGCTTCTTTTCAACTGTGGGTATATGCCAAGGTTCTCTCTCCTGAGCCCTATTCTTTATTCTCTCCCTACTATCTTATTTGGTGATCTCATCAGCTCCCATGGGTTCAGTGATAGCATCTATGCAGATTATTCCTAGATCTATATATGCAAGCCTCTTTCTTGAGCTGTAATTATCAATTGAACATTTGAACTGGATGTCCTATAGTTACCTCAAAGTTAATACTTCCAAAACAAATTATTGCCTTTCTCTCCAAACCATCCCCTTTTCTAAATTTCTCTATTTCAAGAGGGCCACCTTCTACCCAGAACCCAAGTTTTCAAAATCAGTATTATCCTTGACTCCTCACTCTCATTCACCTCAAATATCCCAACTGTTGCTAACTGCTTCTATTTCTGTCTACACAACATCTCTCTAAGTCTCCTCATCTCCATTCATGGATATATTTCATGGGTGCACTGAAGCCACTTCTAACCACAGTGTGAGCATTTGCACTTCTGTTACAAATCAGAGTTTGATTTTTATTTTGTTGAGGATCTAGATAAGAAAGGAATAATAATGTAGGTTAAACTTGAAAGTGTGTGTGCACATGTATTTTTTCCCAGAGAAGCCAGTTGTTAAATATTTCCCAGCACACCCCTGCATTACTCTATAAACACTGCTTGAGCTGGGCAGGAGGTCAGTAGAAGGTTCAGGGAATAAAGTCATCCTCTGCCTGGAGGCCTGGTGACTGTAGGCAAATAATAACAGTAATTGGCATTTGTACAGAGCTTTCAAGTTTGCAAAATGCTTTATATTCATTATCTCATTTGAGTCTTAAACATCCCTGGAGATATCATCACTGGTCTCTCTTTTCACTCCATTATGTCCTTCTCACAGCTGCCAAAGTGATTTTCCTAAAGACTAGGTTACACACCATTCAATAAATTTCAAAGGCTCCATATTATTTTTAGGATCAATCAACAATAATATTTTTACATATTTAAAAAAAACATTTATTTAGCATCATAATTAGGCTATTACATTCAGCCAACAGCATGGGTATAAAAAAAAATCTTCATTTAAATTTTTGTTGGAATGTTCCCACAGAACAGAAACTAAAATAACCCATTATAAAGTTAGTCACAGATACAGTCCTGATGTTTTGTGGGGTTTTTGCCCATTCATAAAAAGTATCATCTAAAACATGTCTTGTTTTAATTGCAACCTGTCACCTCTCTTCTAGGCTGAGTTGACAAATTTGTTGTAATTTGTAGCTTCCCTATCACTTCTTTGGCTCTCCTCTCCTGCTAAGCTTTGTTTCCTAACAGCAATTGAAGTCTTCTGCAGCTGTTATAACTACTGCTCCTACTGGAACCACCATAGCCATGTTGGTTAGATGGTTTTGCAAAGTATTGACCCCCCACCATAAGTGCTGGAGCTCCTGTCTCCAAAGTTTTTTCCCTTCATGGGACCAAAATTTTAAAACATTGTAGTTTCCAAAATTATTGTAGCTTCTACCACTTCCAAAGCTGTTTCCATCATTGCCAGATCTATTGTAGCCATCTCCCTTTCCACTATATCCTTCACCATACCAACTGCTGCCCAAACCACCACCATTACTGAAGTTTCCATCACAGTCAAAGTTATCTTTTCCACCAAAGCCACCTTCATGGCCACTATCAAAGTTTCCAGAACCACTTTGACCTCTTGGACTACATGAAGCACTGACTATTTCTTGCTTGGATAAGGCTTTCCTTGCTTCACAATTGTGGTCATTTAAAGTATGGTATTTTTGAATGAAAATCTGATCCACAGTCAAGGGTCATCTGAAGTGACAAAAGCAATACCCTGTTCCTCCCACCCCCCACTTTCCCCACTAACTTAGTCAGTCATGATTTCATTTTCCTATAATGTTTCAAGTAGTCTCTTATGTGATGCTCCTTCATGTCTGTCTTAATGCCACTCATAAAGATCTTTTTCACAGTTAAATGGGAACCTGGTCCTTGAGAGACTCTCAAAACAGCTCTTTGGTTCAAAACCTCTGCCATCAACTTTGTGAGGTCTTGCATTCATGGCTACATCTTCCTCTTCCTCTGTGGGATATGGAACAAAAACAAAGCCCTTGGAATACTTGGCAGTAAGATCTCTCATTTCCCCCCACTCAATGAGTGTGTGCCATGGGTCACAATGGCTCCTTAGACCCTCATCTGTCACCTTGAAGCTTCAAGCCTCTGGTGAAGAGTTTTCAGCTGCTTGAGCTTCTTGGGGGACTCTAAATTCAACATGATGAGAGTAGACTCTTCAGGGATCCTTTTCTACTCTTCGTTAAGGATGAAAAGCAAGTATTTACTAAGCACTGTGCTAAGTAATGGGGATACGAGTTAAAGAGACTAAAACAATCTTGCTTGCAATGTGTTTACACTCTACTTGGAAAGATAAGTATATGCACAAATATATGCAACATACATATAAAGTTAAATACAAACATCTGCAAAGTAGTTAAATACAAGATACTTTGGAGCAGAGAGCACTTGTAGTTGAGGGGAAATCAGGAAAGACTTTGGGTAGAAAATGGGGCCTGAGCATCTTAAAGGAATAAGAAGAGGATGCATTTCAGACACATGGAAAAGCCAGCGCAGTAGTCAGGAGACAAGAAATTGAGTATGTCATGTAAGTTAACCTTAATCACTGCTTGAGCATTGCCTCAGTCAAACTGACACCTGGGAAAGACTTTAACTTAGAAAGGTCAAGATCTCCCACTGCATCCCAGGCCATCTCCAGTTGTCCTGATCTATGGCTTTTCACTGGGCTCAGATGGCTCCAGAGGTGAGAGTGAGACTGATGACTTAGCACAGTCCTCCCTCGCTTAAATTCCATTAATTTGCAAGTCATGGCATGGTCTTCTTGATGTCATGGTCCTTTTTAAAGAAGGAAGGACAAATAACAATATCATGTATGAGGAACAGATTAGAAGGGCAGTTTGGTTGGATTGCAAAATGTGGAAGTGGGAGTCACATCCAGAAAACTAGTTTGGGGGATTGGTTAAGTAGAACTTTAAAAGCAAAGCAAGGGATTTTATATCTTAACTTGTAGATGATAGGAAGCCACTAGAGTTAATTGAGTAAGAAAATCACATAGTTCTGTGCTGAAGGAAAATTATTTTGGTGTAGTGTATAAGATGGATTAGAGGCATAAGCACCTTGAGATAAGGAAAGCAATTTAGGCAAGGGGTGAGGAGGGCCGGAGCTAAGTTGGTAGCTATGTGAGTGGAGAACAGGCATCGGATGTGAGAGATGTGGAGGAAAATATGGTAAGATTTGGTAACTGACTAGATATGGAAGGTGAGGGAGAGTGATGAAGAGGTTATCCTACATTTGTGTTTTTCATATTCTCTGCCCCCCTCTACAATCCATATTGTAGCCAAGCCATATTAGTCTATTTGCTTTCCCTCACATATAATAGTCCATATTCCCCATTTCCATGCCCACTTCTTGTCCCTCATGCCTAGAATGCTTTCCCTTCTTCAAGACTTAATTTAAACATTTCTTGGTCCTCTCAGCTGTTAGAGTTGTCCATTTGAAAGGTAACTTCTGAAACAGACAGACCTGACTTAAGCTAGTCCCCTATTTGTTTTGATTTGGTGTTGGAATGAAATGATGCATTCATGGGCCATTCAGTAATTAATAAAAGGAGGTTTATGTAGACAGCATAGAAAAGGATATTCAACAGGAATCCTAGCAATGGGGATGGGATCTGGATCTCTAAAAGAAAAAGACCATATCTTTGGGACCTGGACTCCAAATCTAGGTCTGAACCTAGATCTGTGGGGTCACCTGAGGTACCCTGCCCATCTCAGTTAATAATTCTTTTAACTCTCACTTCGTTGTGACTCTCCAGCCACTTAATTCCCTCAGTTGCCTGTACTTGGCCCTCCCTAGGCTACTTGCCATTCCTTAATCCCATCCAGATCTTCCCATAGACTTTCTGTATCAATTTTATCCTTATGAAATGCAAAGATTCCTTAAGAGTCTAGCAGGCTTGTATTGCTGTCACAATATCTCAGACTCACTAGGAGTCAGGCCTGCTTGATATTACAATATATTCGCTACTTGGACTTAAGGAAGGCTTGAGTGGTCAATTTTTTATTTTTGAGGCAGACTCCCTCTCTGTATCCAAAATTCTTGGATTTTGGGGTTCCCATCACCCTAGACCACAACACTAGCACCTTGCTTGTTATTTCTAACATGATCTCCTTAACCTCCATATGGAAACACATCAAGTCAGTAGGGCTGGGCAACAATCACAAAGGTGATTTGCATAGTCTTGGTATATCTGCCAAGTCTGAAAGGCACTGACTCCCTGTAGGTGGACCTTTTCATGCAATTAGGTGGCCAGAAAACTGTGCCAGTTTGGTTATAGGCCACTAAGAAGCTGAATTAAGGAAAATATAGCTTGTGCCTGAGCTCCTTGGACCAATCAATTCTTGGGGACAGTCATCACTTTTCAGGGGAAAAAACAAATAACAAAACTAGTGTAACTCATGTATTGGGGAAAACGGAGGGGAATAGTGGTAGATGGTGGTCCTATCATACCTTGCATCTGCTCTTGTTTGTATATCACATCTGTAAATAGATATTTACTGTTGTTTCCCTCCTTAGAGTATAAATACCTTTAGATAATTTTTGCATTTCTTTTTTTCCCCAGAACCTAAAAGAATATCCAAAACACAATAAATGCTTTTTGATTGATGATCTTCAATTTCTCCATCCTAAAATTATCTCGTCGTATGGTGGAAAGAGATGAACTCTGAATCAGTAGACATTGATTCTAGTTCTAGTTCTGCTGCGTAACCTTGGTCAAATCCTTAAAACCCTCAGGTTATCAATTTTCTTATTTATAATCATTATTTATAATCATTTATAATCAACAGTTCTTAAACTTTTTGGTCTTAGGACCACTATACACTCTTAAAAATTACTGAAGGCCCAAAAGAACTTTTCTTTATAGCTGTTGTATGCATCAATATATACTGTATTGGAAATTAAAACTGATAAAACTTTAAAATATTTGTTAGTTCATTAAAAATAACAATAAAAATCTATTATATGTCAACATAAATAACTTTTATGAAAAATAACTTTATTTTCCAACAAAAAACAATAGTGACAAGAATGACATTGCCTTACATTTTGCACATCTCTTTTGTGTATGACTTTGTGGAACATTACTGCATTCTTATATCTATTTTAACATTCAATCTGTTGTGATGCTGTTTTGGTTGAAGTATATGAAGAAAACCCAGACTCACAGAGATATGTAATTGGAAAAGTGCAGAATTTTCACAGCCTTTTCAGATAATTGGGGATATTTTCTTTGATACTATACCAAAATTTGACAGGTAGTAGTTTCTTAAAGGTTAGATACCTTGTGGAATCTAAAAGCATTTCAGTGAACTTTTCCTACTGAAAACTGTGAAATTTTACTTCTTTTCATGTAGGAACCTAAGGCTTCATCAGTCCAGTTCTAGGAGAAATGCTGTTTGTGGATATAGGGAGCACAAGGATTTTGTTGCAGAGCAGAAATAGAAGAAAACCACAGGCTCCACAATGTATTATTGTGGGTACACGGGGGCAAGTAGAGCAAAGGTTGTCAGTTTCATCATAAATTTAGCCATACCCTTTCAGTATTACACCTGGGGGGTTGAACAACTCAAGATAGAAACAAAAAATAAGAGGGGATTCATAATATATTATATGTAGGGTTTGGATTCATTTTCCCAATCCACACTAGGACTGATGGGTCAAGGCCCCACAGCTTTACTGACTACGTCTCACCTCAGAGTTCTAGAGGTATTTGTAATGTTAGGGTAATTTGAAGATCTTCCCTGCCCCTTAATAGGCCCATATGACATACTTTGGGCTTTGGCCCAACCCACATCCTGAGTCATATAAAACCCATGGTGGGAGGAAGCTGCCCAGTGAGGTGGAGCAGTAGGAAGAGAGAGTGAGGTGGAACTGAGAGGCAGCAGGCACAGCTGTTGTGAGCGAGGAAGGTTCTGATTTTGCCTAAGAGAGCTTGTTTGTAGGGAGGCCTGACAGAAGAAAGGCTTGGGGATGGCGGTCCTCCCTCATTGGTAATATATACAAACTTCCTTGTTACCATGGTGGAATTGGTTTTCTGCTATCTAAATATTTTGGTTTTGTCTTTGAGGAAGAGAGTTTATATTTTGCGAATTTACCTGGAAATATGCCTGCATATCCACCACAACTGCTGTGGATTTCGCATTGGTGCTATAGTACCCTGAAAGGGATTGACATTGTCTTTCTCTTATTTTATAGCTCATGAGCCCCATTCCAGGGTATTCTCCCAATATCATTTGTCCATTTACCATCTCAATATCATCTAACCAGTATATACTGCCTTGGTAGCAACTGATCAATTATCTCTTCAATATAATTAATAACCAGTTGACATTAATTAGTTTTTAACAAAAGGATGTTTCCTCAGAGAAAGGTAGCAAGAGTAGAAATACAATATTCTAGCACCAATGTAATACCCATGGCAGCCTATGGATATACATGTGAATTTGCAGGGTAAATTTGCAAAATATAAACTATTTTCCTCGAAGCCAAAACCAAGATATTTATTCAAACACTAGAAACCCAAATCCATCATAGTAACAAAGAAATCTATACATATTATCAATGCAGCAAGCAAGGCCATCCCCAAGCCTTCCCTCCATCAGCCTCCCTTCATACAAGCTCCCTTAGGCAAAATCATTACCTCTCTCACTCACAATAGCTGCTCTGCTCTGTCTCAGCTCTGCCTCTTCTCTCTCTCTCAGATCCACCTCACTGCTGCACCCTTTCTGTTCCGCCCAAGCTTCTTCCACCATTGGCTCCATGTGAGTCAGGCTGTAGGCTGGGCCAGAGCTCAAAGCAGGTCACGTGGGCCTATTAAGGGGGCAGGGAAGATTTTCAAATTCCTTTACCACTACAAATACCTCCCAAACTGGGAGCTTACTCTCCTTGAGCACTTGAGTCACTGGGGAGAGTGGGCTCAAACTTAACAGTGATTGCTTCAAATATTCCTGCCACAAAATTCACTTCTGAGTATGCCACAGCATATGGATGAGTTCAGTTCTAGCTTTCAGGATATCATATTTCAGTGGTTAGGTAAATTCACTGCTGTGCTGGGTCAAGCAGTTTGGTCCTTAGGATTGGCTCAGGCTCTGCAGTGGCAGTGGAGAGGCTCTACTAGGAACTCCAGCAGCTGGGTGGTTCTTTCAGCTTTTCTAAGTTCAACCTGGTCTGGCTAACTTGTTCACCTAAAATTAAGAAAGAATAGACACAGCAAGGACAGAAGAAACAAAAACATCATGTGTTCTTGGCTATGTGGCTATCTGGTGGAAGAGGTGCTCCCCCATCTGAAGAATTTATAGCATTTCATCCTCTTCACTTGAAACCTGCCCAGAAGAGTGGTACACATTCAATATATGCTCAAATTTGACTTCAACAGCCAGTTAAGAGGTTTTTCATCACCATTAAGCAAGCCACAAAATGACATAGTCACAGAATATTCATACATGTTCTGAATTTTGGGTAGGGGTCCCTAATATGGTTTATAATTATAAACCATCATAAAGCTCTGGAATCTGGCTCCTTGGATTGCCAGCAGGCAGAGCATACTGTACATGATTCAGTGACCAGATACTCATTGGTCTGGTATGTATATATTCCATTATATTAGAATCATAAGATCATAGATTTAGAGCTAGAAGGAACTCAAGGGTCATCTATTCAAATCTCTTCATTTCACAGATTTGGAAACTGAGGTCCAGGGAAGTAAAGTGACTTGTTTGAGATCACACAGGTAATAGGAGGGGTTTGTTATAAGAGAATTTGTGGTCCAACTTTATTACAGTATTTTGCTTGACAGGAGTGTTGCATAACTAGCTATAGCTCCAATGTCAATGGTTAGTCTGAAAATTCCAGCTATATCCTCCAGATTTACTGTCTAGTTTATTATTTTGCCTAATATAGATCTTCCCCTTCTGCTATCTGTTCTTTGATTTATAAATCATTATCTTCTGTAAATTTACATTGTATCCTTCCTGCTGAAGAAGTCAAAACCGATATAATATAGTTTAAACCTGTTGTTAAGGATCTACTGGTTTTTGTATATCATGGGTTTATGCTCCAAGCATATACCAAACTAGGTTTTACATGTTTCTGCATGTTGATAAATGTGATAGGTGGCAGTCTCTATCAGTGAACCTCTGGACAATTTCTGTCACAGGTTTAAACACAGGTCCTCTGGGGAGGAATTTTTATATCACAGCTTTCAGAACTTTCAGTTCTACTCACAGGATAATTTGCAGGGACTCAAGCTAGTGAACTAAGTATGATAAGAATTAAAACGATGTTCTCTGGTGTTGTTCAGTTACAATTTCATTTGGGGTTTTCTTGGCAAAGACACTGGAATGATTTGCCATTTCCTTCTCCAGCTCATTTTAAAGATGAGGAAACTGAGGCAAACAGGGTTAAGTGACTTGCCCAGGGTCACACAGCTAGTAAGTGTCTGAGGCCAGATCTGAACTCAAATGATCTTGACTCCAAGTCTGGTGTTCTATTCACAGTGCCACTTAGCTGCCCTATAAATGTACTTACCACAACCTAAAATTTTAAACTGGGAGAGTCTGAGTGGCAAATGTGGAAAAGCAATTCAAAACACATATTTAAATGCCTAAGGGGTTCTCTGGTCAGCACACTAGGTGTGGTTTGATACGGTCTCAAGTCACAGAAGAATTATGAGGGGAAAAGAAACCACGCTAGGTGGGAAGGGAATAAACATTTATATATCATGTTTGATCCTCAAAACAACCATTTGTATAGTCGAGAAAACTGAGACCAACAGAGATTAGGTGACTTGCCCAAGTTCACACAGCTAGAAAGTATCTGAGGTCAAATTTGAACTCAGGTCTTCCTGTGACACCTGGCTGCCACCAGTATACTCTTAGTTCAGGCTCAATTTGGTGATGTCCTCATAAGTCATCCAGAACTTAGCAAAAGTTGTTTTGTTTTGTTTTGTTTTTTGCCTTTGAAGCAGCTAGGTGGCACAGTGGATAGAGTGCTCGACCTAGACCCAGGAAGACTCATCAAATCTGACCTCAGATACTTACTAGCTGTGTGATTGGGCAAATTCCTTGACCCTGTTTGCCTCAGTTTCTTATTTGTAAGAAGGAAGTGGCAAACCACTCTATTATCTTTACCAAGAAAACTCTGAGCAAATTAATTTTTTATCCTATTTTTTGTATTTAATTTTTTACTATGACAATCTGTCAAGTCTGAAGCCTCTTCTCTGAGGTTTAGGTAGAGAAGCATATATATGTTTAAAATTCAGTTTCTCTTTCTCTGAAGAGAGATTCCAAGGGTAAATTGCTTCTAGTAAAAGAAAAACTTTGTTCTCAAAACTGTTATAAAACATGGTCTCAGCATTTCCTGCAAGGTTTTGGGAGTATCCCTGAGAAGCTAGGATAACCTGACCTTGTCCCATCTTTAACAATTAAGGTGGTTTTATCTAATTCTCCAGTCCCTAGTAAGTCGGTCCTTATCAGGGACCTCGGGATATAGCCAGGATCCATACATTTATAAAAGTATTCCTTAGAGATAGAGAGATGGTCTTCATGATATGTGGGGGCTATATCTATTTCCTTTGATTCATCCAATAATGATCTTTCATCTCTGTGATGCTGGCCATTTGGATGATTTCTGTTTTGTTCTTTGTCTTATACTTATAAAAATGAATTGTACTCTTAATTAGGAGTCTTTTGGCCAAAGGCAGGGCCATTAGACCAATCTTTCATTATAAGGTCACATGTCCCTTATATTAAATGACATCTAGATCAGAGATTTGCCTCAGTTTATCCTTCTGGTAAATTTCAATGAAAACAACCCCAAATGGGGTTATAAAAAGTTGGACATGACTGAAAACAACTAACAACTTACTTTGCTTTAATGTAGCAAGGATGTGTAATAGATACAATGGGACTTCTTCTCAACTTGGTTAGATGAGGTGAGATTCCTTTTCTCCTCAAGAAAACATATCTGATCAGCAAGTTTTTAGGGATGTCAATATATGTATGCAAGTCTGAGAGGCCTTCATTCCAAATATCAGGGATTTTTGATACCCCAGGGTGACATCAGGGAAGCAGAGCAATCAGATCCCAGGGGCAACTTTTAAGTAAACCCTCCCTATTTCATGGGTGGGTGGAAAGAAGATGCTTCAAGGAAACAGGTTTTTGTTTTTTTTTTTTTGGTCCCAACAAAGAAAATTAATGGATTTGCTGAGGATCAATTTATGGTAGGACCACTACTTTAGTAGTAACTAGGTGGTACAGTGGATAGAGCACTGGGTCTGCAGTAAGGAAAACTTCATCTTCCTGCGTTCAAATCTGGCTTCAGGCACTTACTGGTTGTGTGACCTTGGGCAAGTCATTTTACTCAGTTTCCTCATTTATAAAATGACCTGGAGAAGAAAATGGCAAACCATTCCAGTATCTTTGCCAAGAAAATCCCCAATGGAATCATGAAGAGTCAGACATGACAGAACCAACCTCCATCCTTTCCATGCTGAACTGGGAACCAAAGTGTGGGGAGGTGGTATTTTGGAAAATGAATGGTGAGATGGTAGCACTGTATTCGTTGTTGTTATTTTTTTCCATCAGCTGCTTTGTTTGGCTTTGACTCCAGGAAACAACTATGCCAAGCACTTTACAAATATTATCTCCTCTTACAACCTTGTGAGGTAGGTGACATTGTTAATCCTATTTTATACTTGAGGAAATTGAGGCAAACAGAAGTTAAGTAACTTGCCCAAGGTTGCATAGCTAATGTCTGAGACTGACTTTGAATTAAGGTCTTCCTGCCTCCAGGCCCAGTGCTCTGATGGGGAAACAGCAACAACTGATGACCAATTGCCACCAGCAGGTATGTGTTTGTCCTTTGTTGCCCAAAGAAGACCATGCCATCAGAGAAATAATGACATGACTTGCACTTGACTTGGAGTGAGGGAGGTCTGTGCAGGTCACCGGCCTCACTTCTCCTCCAGAGTCATCTGAATCCAGTGACCAGATATTCATCAGGATGACTGGAGATGACCCAGGATGAGGCATTTTCGGTTAAGTGACTTGCCCAACGTCACATAGCTAGTGAGTGTCAAGTGTCTGAGGTGAGATTTAAACTCAATAAGCATAAAAACCTAATCCATTGGTCTTGCTTCTAGTCCAACCTTCATGGATGTCATGCAGGGAGTGTGTTAGTGCATTTTTTTTCCATAATGAGATCTTTCCCAACCATTAATGTGCATGTGAACCTGCTTGAGTCACATGGAAGCCTAGGTCACATGAATCTGTGGTAGGAGGAGCTTGCCAAAAGGGTGGAGCAGAGCCGAGAGGAAGTTGGACAAGGTAGTTAGAGCTGAGGGAGGGGAAGCTCTAGCAGGAGAAAGAATGGTGGTGCCCCCTGCATTGTTATTGAGTATAGATTTCTTTGTTGCTATGATGGATTTGGCTTTCTGATGTTTAAATAAATTTTTTGGTTCAGTCTTCCACATGGAGAGTCTGTTATATATTGTGATTCAGAATTATGCCAGCATATTCATAGCCACCATAGGTGCTGTGAATATTGTGTTGGTGCTACAGGGAGGCAACTCTTGTGGAAATGGGGCCAGTCATCCATACAAATTGCCAACCACTCACTACCACTCATAGAACCAAGTAAGCCAGCCTAGTTGAAGAAGCATGTTTTAGGCAAGTCAAACAGCTACCACTACCTTGATCACTATTTTTTCTCAGATCCTGATGGAGCCCAGGATCCCAGGCCCAAGAGAATTGGGATAAGTCATGCTTCCAGCCCAGTACCCTCGGTCATTATCCTGGGAAGCAACCCTTGTGAAGATGTAGCCCTTTAATAGCACAGGTGCTATAGCTACAGCTACTAAGGACCCAGAAGGGAAGGTCTTGCCACCAAAGGCATTGGCACAATCAAATGGTTTACTATCAGATCTTATTTTTTTTCCTGTGGAAATGACATTAAAAAGGCATTACCATCTATTTTGCTGTTGAACCCTAAGGACCATGGGCCCTTTCTCTGTAAATTTCGGCTGAAATATGCCATGTGTTGCCTTCCCCTTTAGAGCATGAATTCCTTGAGAGCAGGGGTTGTCTTAATTTTACACTTTGCATCCCCAGTGTACTGTTGTTTCAGTCTTGTCCAACTCTTTGTGACCCCATTAGGGGTTTTCCTGATAGATACTGGGGTGGTTTGCCATTTCTTTCACTAGCTCATTTTAGACGAACTGAGGCAAAGAGGGTGAAGTGACTTGCCCAGCATCACACAGTTAGTGTCTGCGGCAAGATCCAAAGCTCAGGAAGATGAACTCCATGCTCAGCCCTACATCTATTGTACCACCTCATTGCCCCTCATTGTGTTGTACATAGTGCTTAATAAATGCTTATGCTGCCTCTTTGAACGTTACTCTCTTCAGAAAGAAAGTGAAATGTTTTTACCGTCATGTATTCAGTGTTCTTTCTTCTGTCCCCTTTGCAGAATTCTACTATCCGATTGTCTAAAATTGGTCAGAAATTCCCTTACCCTTCAAATCCTCCCCATGTCCCACATCGATAGGCCCATGTGATCCAACTCTGATAAAGAAAATGTCATTGTCCCTGAAGTCTTCATGTGGCATTTGAGTCCCTTCATTTTTTAGGCCTTGATTTTTTAAGCATAATGCATGTCCATTCAGATTATGATTGGCTCCCTACCAAACAGATTATAAACTTGCCATGCTATAATCTGGGTCTGAAATACCCATTTGGCCTCATCTCACAATACTGACCCAAGCTGAGGGTCCTCAGACTCTATGTTTACATAAATTGAAGGCTGACCTTAAAAGGGTCAGTTTCTTCCTTAGCATATTATTTCCCAACCCTCCAGCTGCAGTTATTCAGGAAAATCTCTAAAGTTCAGGTATAACTTGAGCTAAAATAACTCAAAAGATGAAAACCTGGGTTGCCCAATCTCACACAGGCACTCAATGTACAATATTGGTACTGGGTGTAGAAAGAAGCCTTTATTTCACTCACCATAGAAAATGTATAAGATGCAAAGAACTCACAGGAACCCACAAACAACAAAAGAAACAAAGTATTCAAGTAGCCCATCAGATTCTCCTGAAGGTGGATATACACTTTGGGGACAACTGAAACAAGTATGCTCCATACACCCTGGATCTGCACTGTCTGTGTAACTCATAGGCCTGGGACACAGGGTGGACAATCTCTTGTGCACCCCCACCTATGACATAGTTTCAATCTTCCAGCTTTTTAATCTCTGCAGATTTATTTTACAGTCTATTTGTTTTAAAATATTACAAAAGAGTTAAGCTGATAAAATGCAATAGATAAAATCAGTATGATTGCAAGAGTCTTCTACACCAAATCATTCAATATTCAAACCCTCAAACAAAACTGTTTCTTTAAATAACTTTTAGCATATTAAAAAAAAGTTCTTAGATATGTCAAAGCAATCCAAAAACAAACTAAGAAATTTAAATTATTGACTTGCTACCTATTTTAAACTTATGGCAGATGTCATTATCAGGTAGCCTGGAAAATCATGGCCCTCAAAAGTTAAGCTTTATGTACTAAAACTAGAAATGGCAAACAAATATTTTCAAATAAAGAGATCACATGTCTTTTAGTGAGAGAAGTGATCCAAGAGGCAAGTCAAATGTACTGTTGGTGTACGAACCACGTTTTATAATCAATAATATATTTAAATATTTTGCACTGGCCTTCCAAAATCTACTTTTTTGGTGGGAAGAGATAAAGTTAGTAGATGTGGGAGACAAAAACAGTGCCTAACCTGGAAAAATAATCACTTTGCAAAGATGGTTTACATTTATCTAAGTCCTCAATACAATCAAGTCTTAAAATATATTTTTGGCCAACTTTAAAACTGTCATGCCAACTTAGTTTAACAAATCATAGTCCCTTGGTGATAATTTCAAGGGGCATTTAACAATGTAGTAACTAAATTTAAGATTCTGATACAGATGACAGGCAATTATAAAAAATTAAAATTCTTTTACCTCTCTCTAACAACCACTTCCAAATTTATATAGTAGGAAACGATATGTTTTCAATGTATGACAGATTTAAATAATGCACTAAATGTAACCATTTTTATCACCTTCTAGTCACTTCTAGCTACTCAACCTGAACAGGCCTAATAAGTTCTCTAGGCTTGAGATTTGCCCAAGCTGCATGTTAACAGTAGTGATCACAAATCAGAACTCTAGTTAGAAATACCCATTTTTATTATTAATGTGCCAAGAAAATCACCACATCTTCAGATCAAAGGATACGTGTGTATGTAAAATTAATACTACTTTGTTGATGTAGGTTTACAGAACTCTTAAAATATCCAGATCCATTCTGATTATTAGATGATTCAAATACCCTTGTAGGTTACAATGAACATACATCACAAAATCTCTTATAATGAAGTAAACAAAATAACTTTTTCCCTAAAAGGCAATTTTTTTTTTTTAATTTTAGTCCATTCTATCAGGACTTGCACTCCTCCGAGGACTTCCAGAAGGTGAGTGACTTCTCTTTGGAGAGGGTGATCTAGACTTTGATTGGCTGCTTCTAGGTCTTGATGGAGATCTGGATCGGGATCTTGAACGGGATGATCTTGATCTTTTTAAAGAACCTGATCGAGACTGAACTGAAGCAGATCTGGATCTACGCAGAGAGCCAGATCTTGGTCTTCGAGGAGATGCAGATCTTGACCTCCTTCCCCGGCTCCTGCTTCGTGATCGAGAATATCTCCTTCCTCGGGATCTTGAGTGAGACCTAGATCGTGACCTGCTTCTTCTTCGCCGGCTGTAGCGGTGACAATCATAAGCATAATGACCTTTCTCACCACACTCGTAACACCTGTCATTAGGATCAAATGGGCAGCGTGCAGGTGGTCTATCATACCGAGATCTTCGAGGCAGGCCTGTTGACAATTCGACTCTTACACGGGAACCACAAATCACCTTTCCATCTAGTCCCTGGACTGCATCTTCTGCATCTCTTGGATCTTCAAACTCCACAAAGGCAAATCCTGGAGGATTTCTGGCAATCCACACGGTTCTTAAGGGACCATAATAACTAAAGGCTCTTTCTAATTCTCCTTTGCCAGCACCAGTTTCCAGGTTGCCAACATATACTTTGGTCTCTCCTCTGTACCTCCCATAGCATGACATGGTGCCTGGCTTTTGGCTCACTACACTTTCTAATAACCTAGTTTGACTGAAGTGCTGCTTTCCTACAATGGGTGTAGTTCCAGCAACTACCAAGAGTCCTCTTCCTTCTTCAGGGGGCACAAGTAGAGGAAATATTATTTCTGTGAGGATGGTGCTTGAAGAACTCTTAAACTTGGAAACTTTCAAACTCAAGATTATCCACGAGATAATTTACAAGGCTGAAAGCTGAGAAATTCCATTCTGGGGAATTCCAAACTCTGACTTATTCTAAGAAAAGAAAACAGAAAATCATAAGAAACATTTAGGAACTAGAGGTCTAAAAGATTCCCATTTGGGCTTCCCATATATTTCTCCCACCATTCTTGCTCTTGGTGGAAATTCCTCCCTCCTACCTTGAAGAACCCTGGCCTGCAATAAAAAAAACTCAAGACCTTCCACAGTTTGTTTTTATAGTGTGAAGGGAGGCACGTCTGCAAGGATTACCAGAGGGATTCCTTCAGTTTTTCAATAAAGACAAAGTTCACGTCTGTCCTGTGAGAGGAACTATTCAGACAAATGTTTATACCCTATAATTTCATTAAATTGATTGAAGGGCCCACCAAACTGACTAGGTTTCTGCAATTAACACCCCACTCCTTATACTAGTCTTTCTCATTTATTTTATGTTTCAGCCAAACAAGACTGTTCTTGAACTATCTTCTACCCCTTTATCTGTTTCTACCATTTCCCATGCTTAGAACAGTCTCCATCTGCTGAAATCTTTCTGTTCTTTACAGCCTAATTTAGGTGTTACCTCTTTCACTTCCTTCTGAGATGAAAATGATCTTACCCTCTTTCAGTTTCATAGCACTTTTCTATCTATGCATTTATCTCATCCTCTTGTATATCACAGTTATATGTATTCTTCCCCTATTCCATTAGACTATAAATCGCAAAAGACACACAACTGTCATTTTTCATCTTTATATCTTGAGAATTTATACATAGCAAGTATTTAATCAATGTTTATTGAATTGAATGGAGTTATAGTCCAGGCTCCATTCTATCTCTTAAGTTTTATGATTCTTTAATTTTAAGATAGGTGTTTGGGTCTTCAGAAATTTTCTCTAGTTAGAAAGAAAAGCATAAATATGATGTTAAATAAAAAGGAAAAATTTAAAATTATGAAAAGGAAATGTGTGTAACCTCTCCTACCTTGGGTTCAGTGAAAGTCTCTTCATAATTCTAATTGAGCAAATCACATTTCATCTTCCAACCCTCTGACTGCACACCTGTTACTTGCAGATACTGATGCCACAAATCCAATAACTACTATTTATATAAGACACAGTAGTAAGCAACAAGCTCAAAATAGTGATAAAACAAAGTCCTTCTTAGCCCACCATGCGCGAAAAAGTTTAAAGAGAACTGGATTTGGATTCTGAGGACCTGTGTTAAAATTTGGACAGTTGTGGCAAAATATCTAAATAAGGATATAGGAAGAGAACACTTAGCTATGAACTTGTGTGTTGTTACTAGTAAAATGTAGTCCATCAGTGGGAGCTCATGAGAAAATCTGGCCTGAAAGATACCTTGAGTAGAGGTAGAGGTAGAGGTAGAGAGGTAGAGAGAGAGAGAGAGAGACAGAGAGAGAGGAGAGAGAGGAGAGAGAGAGGAGAGAGAGAGAGAGAGAGAGAGAGAGAGAGAGAGAGAGAGAGAGAGCGAGAGCGAGCGCAGGGAGGGAGGGAGAGAAGGAGAGAAAGAGAGAGAGGAGAGAGAGGAGAGAGAGAGAGAGGAGAGAGAGGAGAGAGAGAGAGAGAGAGAGAGAGAGAGAGAGTGTGTAAGAAAAACAACCATAAAGTCCACTGAATGCAGATTAATTGTAACTACTTATCTCAATCCTGGTGAACTAAAGATGAGATACATCCATCAAACTTCTATTATTTTTTACTGTTCAGGGCCTACAGGATTGTAGTGTATACACTTTGGTCTTTTCTGAATGGTAATGCAAGCAAGGATAGTTGTCAAGTGCTGATAATCAAACTCTAGCTGGTTGTTAGTACTTGCCAGAATAAGAGTTCATTATTATTTGTCCATGACTGGAATTGAGTTCAGTGCATATAAAAATAGCAATAACAAAAGTGTTTAACATATGTAAATGTGGATTCAAGCTTGGATTATTTTTATAAGACACTGCTCTTTTGGGATTGATGCTGCATGTGGGGCAGAAGTGGAATGAGAGCGTGGGGGGGGGGGAGGGACCTTTTCCCTCCTTTCTTTGAGAGAGGACACACACATGCTTCCATTTGTTCTCTTTGGGGTGAGAGAAGAGACTTGAGAAAGAGCAGTTTTTATAGAAGAGTTCTTTAATATGTTTTTCCAATATGATTTCTAGCTTGCCTTTCTAGAGATCTGGGGGAATTTCCTCTTAGGTGAGATCAGAGACTCCTTCCCTTCTCCTACCCCACCACTGAGCTATTTCCTCCCTACGTAGGAGGGCTCATGCGCTATGCACATAGTCTGCTATATTCTAATCTGTATAATTTAATTTCTATTTATCAACTGTTCAGATAAATTAGTTTATTCACTATTCACAATTTCTGATGGTCTTTCGTAGTAACTAGCATTTGGTAGGAAGGAACTAAGCGCTGGGTATAAATTAGCCCAGGGGCAAGCTGAAGCAAGCTCAAAAAACCTTGAGAGGGTTAAATTGTCAATAGGAATATTTACACCTCAGAAATCAGCAAATGCTAAAAACCAGGGTTTGGTTTACTGTTTTGTTGACTGAATACATTCAAGAAAGTGATCAAAAAAATGTTAATAATGCAGATTAAACTTTTTAAAAAAAATTTCTCTAGAGAGCCAGTTGTTAAACATTTACCTACACATCCCTGGCTATCTATATATCCCTTCATCTGTAAGAGATAACCAAAGAAGCAACTCAAACATAGGAAGTTATTTTCCCTAAACTGTTGGGGTGGGGAGAAGGGGCAACAGATAGAGATAATATCTACCTAATGTATATAACATGTAATTCTAGTCTAAGATGTCCTCTCTGGGAACTAAGCAGTCAGCTTAATGGCCTCAACCTTCACTTCCATCGTAGGTAGGAATGATAATAGTTAGCATTCCTATAGCTCTTTAAGATTTGCCAAGCCCTTTACAAATATTATCTCATCTCATCCTCACAAATACCTTTACAAGTAGGTCCCGTAATTATCCTCATTTTACAGATGAGAAAACTGTAGGAGACATAGTAAATGACCTGCCCAGGTGTATGAAGCTGGATTTGAACTCAGGTACCATCTAGCATCTCCCCTGCAGAGTGGGTGAAACATCAGATATACCAATTCAAGTCTCCTTTTAGATAGAATGATGTGAACAAAACCATATCCAACATGAGCATGCTCATACATTCTTAACAACAATCCTGAGCTAAGTTCCATTTTTATACTTATTTTACAAACTAGTCTCAGAACTTATCAGTGGTAGCCTGCTTCAAAGAAAGAATTATAATTGACACAGGATACTGAATTTAACTGTCAGGGAGTCCTCTATGATTAAGGAGCAATAGGTTTTGATACCCAATGCTCTCATGGAATATAACTGAGGCTCCCAAGCCACCTAAACAAGTGTTGCTATATACTCTAAAGTGTTTTTTTGAATCTATAAAAGGGAGTAACAATTTATACGAACAAGTCCTTAAAGGACCACTTACATTTATTTTTTTATTGTGAACTTTATTCTCAAAGACAATATTTCAAATTACATTGTATAAGAAACTTTGGAACTTCTGTCACATGATTTTTTAATAGGAAATATGTACAGTAATTTAAACACCATTCATTAGAGCAGAGTACCCCATTTTCAATCCTCACTGTCACTGCTACTAGGAGGGAAGTTAGAGCGAACTCAGGAAAGACTGATGAGGTAGAACTTAAGTTTTTTATAGCCTAGAGTAGCCTCCAACTCCATCTACCTTTCTAGATGTTAGTATGGTGAATTTTAGCTTCTGGAAAACCTATGCTGGGGCTGGGTTCCCTATTGTAAAATCAGCCTGGCCTTTTTGGCTACCCCATGTTAGTGATGCTCCCAAAGTAACGTGCTCTGACCTCTGGTTCCAAGTCTCTTTAGTGTTTTGGGAGGAAGGCTCCACCCACTGGTCCATTATCCAGCAGGCTTGATTAAACCTTTTTTCCCCACATGATCTGATAGATCTGAGTTAGTCTCTTGAGGAGAAACTCTGTAATCTGCACAGGGACAATTTAGCTTCTGTCTACTCTCTCCATTACAGTAGTCTTTGACTAAACATATACACTCTGCATACCTGAAGGGCACCTTTTGCTTACACACAGAGCTCATTTCACTTAGAAGGCTCATTCCCTTGATCTCTTGGCTGTCTACTATGACCCAAGTTATCCACAAGTATTGCCCTTTTTCATTACTGCACTCTGAATCAGGACCTCTCTTCTCCAATTTAGTGTGAAGATATTAAGAAATTTCATAGAGCTGCCATATTTATTCTAAGAACCATCAAAGTGGCCGTCCAGACTCTGCAAATATTTGAGTTCCATAGCTATAAGAGATGGATGTTCAAGCAGCAATGGCAATTAATCAACAAGTACTTACTAAGTACCTGCTCCAGGCGAGGCACCGTGCAGGGCACTGAGGACGCAAAGACAGAAGTGAAAGAGGCCCCACGATCTAAGGGAAGATAACACATATATAGATTTAGGAATATACAAAATCCATACAAGATATTTTTGGGACAGAAGGCACTCACCACTGTGGGAAATCAGGAAAGGCTTTTGGAAGACAGTGGCACTGGGGTAGGCTTTAAAGAGGGATTCTAAGAGGTGGCTGTGAGGATCAGCTTAGGGGAGAGAAATTTTCCCAAGTGGCTATTCTGAGTGACTGTAACTGAAATTGGAACTTTTCATTTACACTCCCTTAATCTGAGTAAGAGGAAAACAAACGGACTTAGGGATCATTATTTTGCCCCATAAAATGAGCTAATCATTCTAACACTGTTACAGCATAATAAGGCATAGAAGATAAAAGATAGGTCCCCTGAGACTTTCCATTCATTTTCTATGTTTCTTTGAATCCCTCCCCTTCCAAATCCTGTATTACCTTCCAGGTATATCCTGGTCAGGTCTCAGTGTGCACTCCTGATGTTGGGATATCCTCCTGAAAAAGAAAGTTGTTTTCAATGCTGAGTCTATCATGATACAACAATCTGTTCCCCAGATTACTCTTAATACTGTTTGTATGGCTACTGAAGGGGGCATCTTTTGTCCCAGGAAACCCTTTACATTTTTATCAGTTCATTCTATTCTTACCAGGAGGGCCTTAAACTCATTCAACAATTATTAAGCAGTATCTCTGTTGTGATAATAACAGAAGGTGGCCACTAATTAATTTTTGAGAATTTTCAAGTTTTAAGCAGCTCAACTAATGCTATAAGCCTTCCTATATTGTATAACTGCCCAGAGCTGTATTTCCCCAAAGATCAGAATATTCTATCTTTAAAATATCTTTGTGTTCATATTCAATGGGTATCCCTCAAATCAATAGTCTCTGATGAAGGTCTAATCTCACCACTAACAGCTACTTTTCAAATAAGTGAATAGACATAGTTATTCACCGGTGTTCAGATGTGCACAGTACAATGAAAGTTTGACAATGTCATATTTTTTTACAAGATTTACAACAAGACCTCCAAGTAGGCAACAATTCTTCCATTAGGCATTTTATAACACTAAAAAAATGACCTTCCATTCTCCTTTCCCCAAACAAACCCAAACCCTACATGTAGCAAACAAGCATGGAAGTTATTAATGTAAGTAACTGACTCAATTCTGGGTAGTTAGTTAGCAAGGACCATCAATGCAGAAGATTCTAAGGAGGTTCAAAAGCTCACTGAAGAAAACAGATCCTTAAAAATTAGAATGGAGCAGATGGAAGCTAGTGACTTTATGAGAAACCAAGAAATTACAAAACAAAACCAAAAGAATGAAAAAATTGAAGATAATGTGAAATATCTCATCGGAAAAACTGACCTAGAAAATAGGTCCAGGAGAGACAATTTAAAAATTATGGGTCTATCTGAAAGCCACAATCAAAAAAATGAAATTATCAAGGAAAACTACCCTGATATTTTAGAACCAGAAGGCAAAATAAATATTGAAAGAACCCACCGATCACCTCCTGAAAGAGATCCAAAAGGAGAAACTTCTAGGAATATTGTAGCCAAATTCCACAGTTCCCAGGACAAGGAGAAAATATTGCAAGCAAGCATCTCAAAAGAAACAATTCAAGTATTAAAAAAATACAATCAGGACAACACAAGATCTAGGAGCTTCTACATTAAGGGATCAAAAGGCTTGGAATATGATATTCCAGAAGTCAACGGAACTAGGATAAAAGCCAAGAATCAGCTACCCAGCTAAACTTAGTATAATACTTCAGGGGAAAAATGGCCATTCAATTAAACAGAGGATGACTTTCAAGCATTTTTGATGAAAAAACTAGAACTGAATAAAAAATGTGACTTTCAAACACAAGAATCAAGAGAAGCATGAAAAGGTAAACAGGAAAGAGAAATCACGAGAACCTTACTAAAGTTGAACTGTTTACATTCCTACATGGAAAGGTAATATTTGTAACTCTTGAAACTTTTCTCAGTATTTGGGTAGTTGGAGAGATTACACACACACCCACACCCACACCCACACCACAGGGTGAGTTGAATAGCAAGGGATGATATCTAAAAAATACAAGTAAGGGGTGAGAGAGAAATATATTGGGAGGAAGGGAGAATTGGAATGGGGCAAATTCTCTCATAAAAGAGGCAAGAAAAAGCTTTTTCACTGGAGGAGAAAGGGGGGAGGTGAAGAGGGGAAAAAGTGAAGCCTACTCCCTTCACATATGGCTTAAGGAGGGAATAACATGCTCACTAAATTTGGTATGAAAATCTATCTTACACTACAGGAAAGTAGGAGAGAAGGGGACGAGAGGTCAAGGGGATGACAGAAGGGAGGGCAAATGGGAGAAGGGGAATTAGAAGTAAACTCTTTTGGGGAGGGACAAGGTCAAAAGAGACAATAGAATAAATGGGAGCAGGATAGGATGAAACGAAATATAGTTAGTCTTACACAACATGACTATTATGGAAATCTTTTGCAAAACTACACATATATAGCCTATATTGAATTGCTTGCTTTTTCAACAGGGATGGGTGGGGAGGGAAGAAGGGAGAGATGTTGGAACTCAAAGTTTTAGGAATGAATGTTGAGAATTATTTTTGCATACAACTGGGAAATAAGAAATATAGGTAATAAGGTACAGAAATCTATCTTGCCCTACAAGAAAAGAGAGAAGATAGGGATAAGGGAAGGGAGGGGTGTGATAGAAGGGAGGGCATATTGAGGGAAGGGGTAATCAGAATGCAAGGGGTTATGGAGTGGGGGGAGGGGAGAGATAGGGAGAAAATCTGGAACTCAAAATTTTGTGGAAATGAATGTTGAAAACTAAAAATAAATAAACATAAAAAAATAGCTATCTTAGTAAATGAAATCAGTTGGGAGTCAATCCTTATAGGACTGCCCCTTCTACAAGATGAGACATAAATGCTCTGAATTGTGACCACATCTATAGCAGGAATGTAATCTCAAATTTCTTTCCCAAACTAAATTCTCAAAAAATACCTCAGTTTTTAAATATCACTTACCACTGACACTTAGAATTTTCATTCAGGTTCTTTTAGTCACTCAGATTCTTTCACAAGTTTATAAAAAGGTCTATACACTGTGCAGAATTTCTCCCTAACCTTTACCCTGGGTGGTTTGTCCTTATGACACACCGCGTAGGTTGCTTTTTCAATACAAATACAGCCTTTGGCAGAAAAAGGCAGAAAACTAAGGGAGGAAATAGGAAAGGGAAACTAGGGTGGGAGAAAGTGAGTTTTCAATTTTTTCAGTAAAAACTTGCTTTCCCACTTCCAAGAAGCTGCCAAGGGAAGCAGATTTCATGTCTGAATAGAGACAAGAACAAATAATGGAATTCCAAGAAAAGAAATGAGGCAGACTTAAAAAATAAGTCTGTCATTTTCAGTTGTGTCTGACTCTCTGTGACCCCATTTGGGGTTTCTTGGCAAAGATGCTGGAGTAGTTTGCCATTTCCTTCTTCAGTCCAAAGCGGAATGTACATTTACTTCGATGGCTAAAAGCTGCCTTTTTCCTTTGGGTTTAGTGGCTAGATTTCTTGCTCAAACACCAAGCCGTAAGTCCAATTCACTCTGGAGCTCATAGTCTGGACAACAGGTCTGTACCCTCCTAGAGTGAATGTCTAACTAAATAGTGACTCTCTTTTACCCTGAGGGAGGGTCTTCCCCTCCTAGTTTATTTTTTTTTATTAAAGGTGCCATCCCTTGAGTAACTACTTAAAGAAGACTATTCATTGGATCTCACTCAAAATGAGAATCTTTTAAGACCTTTTAAGGGTCTGATAAGATCTAGCTTAAAATGGCCAGGATCTCCCATTGCATCCTAGGCCATTTCCAGTAGTCCTGATGAGTATCTGGCCACTGGACCCAGATGGCTATGGAGAAGAAAGTGAGGTTGGTAACCTTGCACATCTCTCCCTCACTCAAATCAAAGTCAGAACTGCAAATCATGTCATCATCCTGATGTCATGGTCCTCTTTGGGAACAAAGGGCAAACACAACAACAACACAAAATGAGGAAAATGGCGCAAATAGGGTTAGGTGACTTGTCCAGGATCATACAACTAGTAAGAGTCTGAGGCTAGATTTGAACTTAGGAAAATGAGTCTTTTTGACTCCAGGCTCTGGCATTATCTACTGTGCCACCTAACTGCCCACAAACAAAATAAAGGAGAAAAGTAAAAGGGAGAGGGGAAGCCTTGTGGGAGAAGTTCAAGAGAAAAATTGAGGTTAAAATAGACAAAAACTGAGTCCACTTATCTGCTTGGTGGATTTTCCACAAGTAGGATGGGATAAGACTGCTTCACAAGTACAGATCTTTATAAGTGAAGGGAGACAGAAAGATTCTATTTTAGAAGTTACTTAAATTTACCAAACAAAAAGAATCACCACTTTTGAGCTCTTCATCTATAATGTGAACACATAATCACTACAGCAAACCTTGTCTTTTCCTTATGAAAAGTGGAAAGATATCAACTCTACTAGAGTTATTCCCTCCTCTCCACTTAACCAAATACAAGAATTACAGATTACAAGTCAATGCTCTATATATCCCTTTGGTGAGATCGCAAAACTCATCCTGATTCCATCTCCCACACCACCAGAAATTCTAAACTTTCCCTGTGAATACTATAATCTTATCTCCCTTTCCATGCAGATCTATATTAACACTATAGTAGAGGCAAAAATAAAACCCAGAACAACCTTTGGGTTTAAGTCTAATTGTTTTCAAGAAAAAATACTATGGAACTAAATGAGATTTCTTTGGAAGTACACTGTTCAGAGAAAATATTAGTCTTAAACTGAGTTTTCAAAACTCTTCAAACCACACTGCAAAGTCCATCACTGCAACTCCCTCTGAGTCTGGTCACTGGCAGGTCTTTACCCCACCCTCTTTTCTCAGTTCCATTCACCTGGTTGGGAACTAAAAATATTGTGGAAGACATCTGTCTTTTGTCCTTGGTCAGTACAGATGGGGCTGAGGAAAGTCCAAGGCTTTCTGCTGATGGGAATGTTGGAGTAAATAGCTTTCTGTCACTAGCCAGGTCAATGTGGATAGAGTTGAGGGTGAAGAAATGTTTTCTTCTCTGGATGCTAAGTGATGTGTTTGAGGAAGAAAGAAGTCTTCTACTCCTGATAAGGCTCTGAATGGTCTATTACTGACCAGTAGGTAGATAAGAACTTTGAAATACAGTCAAAAGAAATCTAGAAAGCTAAGTTTATTTGAGCAAGTGAAGCAGTTGTATGAAAAGATGTAATTCAAACATTTTAATAGGTAGAGAAGAAACAAGTGGCCTTTTACAACCTTAATGTTTTCAAAGGATAATGATGAACTTAAATAAGAAAAACAGGATCTAAGGGTAGATTGGCCTGTTCTGAGTTTTAAGAGAGAAAAGAGAAGAGAGAATAAAAGATATTAAAAGGTAAAAAGATATAGTGTAGAAAAGAGTAAGAAGGGGGCAAACTTACCTCCCCCCAAATGCCAACTGAAGGGCCTAAGAAGAAGAATCGTACACAAACACAAAAGGGGTGGCACGAGAAAGGGGTGTCATATGAACCTCACTGGTATCTGTAATGGATAAAGGAGGATTGAATATACACACAGTTCGGTGAATAATTACATCAAGCTTAATAGGGAAACAAGTGGGGATGGAGTTGTAGATAGCATCTGGTTTAGGTCAGGCTTGTTTGTGGTTTCTGGTTTGGAACTGGAACAAAACAAGACATTTGCATTTTACCTACCAACAAGGATGTAGTACTGATGAATTTCGGTACAGCTTCTCTGCCTCTGTGTTGGTACAATTAAATGTGAGAGAGAATACAATTCTTGACCCCAAGTGGACTGGCTTTTTCACTTATGTTCCAGAAAGCTATGCCAATCACTCACTCCTTAGACCTTTCAGTAAGTTAAGTCCCAAGATTGGTTTCATTATCTTTTGAGAGAGAAGTAGCCTATCCTTCAGGGCAGATATTGTTTCTACCAATAATAATGATAATAGCTAATGTTTACATAATGGTTTAAGGTTTGCAAAGTGTTTTACAAATATCATCTCATTTTAGCCTCACAACAGCTCTGGGAAGTAGGTACTATTATTATCTCCACTTTACAGATGCAGAAACCCAGGCAAACAGATGTGAAATTGATTTGCCCACACAACTAAGCGTCTGAAACCAGATTTGAACTCAGGCTTTCCCGAATTGTAGCCCAGTGCTTTATTCACTGGACTATCTAGCTGCCAAAGGAAGGCTGCTAATTTCAGAGCAGGTATTCTAGTACTTATAAAAAGGGTGGGAAGATCTGGAGTGGAACACTATGGGGTTAGGGTTCTGGTAGATGGGAGTTAAAAGAGTAGCAGGGAGTTGGGGATGGAAAACAAGGTTTATGTATTTGCAGCTATGGTTTGGAATCACTAGGATGGAAAGAGTATAAAGAAGTAGAAGTGTGTTAACCACTGAGTGAGTCTATGTGAAATATCAATGTTTGGAGAGAAGTTCATTTTGGGATGAAAATGACTAGATAGTTTCAAGTCCTCCCGGGATCTTGTGGCAGGTGATAATGTTGTGTCTTATGAGGCCTTTAGGAGACCGAAACCTAGCTTACAGCAGACAGGAACAGAAGAAATCTGCAGATAACACAAAGTTGGGAGAGATGTCAGATTCAGACTCTAAATGGTTCTTGACAGATTAGAACATGGGGATGAATCTAATAGAATGAAGGTTAATAAGGTTAAAAATGTAAAATTTTAGACTTATTTCAAAAAAAATCATAGTCACAAGCACAAGATGAGAAGGTGTGGTTATATAAACTTTCCTTTTAAAAAATATGAGCCTGAGTTCAGTGACTCAATAATATGACATGGCAATCAAGAAAATGAAAATGATCTAGGTATGCAGGAAGAGAGCAGGAAGGATGTGACAAACTGTGCTCTACTCCACTCTGACTCTGTTCTACATCTAGATAGTTGTGGGCACCATATTTAGAGGGAGAATTGGTAAACTGAGGGTGTCCAGGAGAGTGCAATCAGAATAGTGAAAGGCCTCAAATTCATGCCATATGAGTGTGCTGCAGAAAATGAGTATGCTTAGCCTGAAGATGTGGGAGACAGAGAGTGTACATAGTTGTTTAAAAGTATTTACTAAGTTGTTATGTGCAAGAGGGATCAGATTTATTCCAAGTGGTACCAAGAGAAATAATCTGGAATTCTTCCTTACTAGAACTCTTCAAGTAAAAACTAGATGATCATGTATTATATGTGTTGTAATGGGCAATTTTTTAGGGTTATGGGTAGGACTAAAATGGCTGTTTAGGTCTCTTCCAAATCTGAATTCTATGATAGGTCTGAAACTTACCACCTCATAATATGACTATTACAACAGCAGTAACAATTGATCTCCCTGACTCATTTCTTCTCACTTCAATTTATCTTGAATACTGTTCAAGATGAATGTAATCTTAAACAAGATTTTCATTATTTCACAACTCTATTTAAAAGTTTTACTTTGCCTAACACAGCAAGGATAAAGTGGTATTAGGGGAACATGGTCATCTCACCATCTCTGACTCCCCCAACTTCATACAGAAATTTGTCTGTTCATCAAGGCAGGATGTAGTGAAGGACATGTGACTCATGAGGACTTTAGAAATCTACTACATTAGAGAGGGCTAGTGGCCAGAACACTTTATGCCTTTGGGCAAACACCAGGAAGTCAGGGCCAATCATGTTCTACGGACAACACTGACTCCTTTTAGGGAAAGCTAATCCTTGACAAGGGGCAGTCATCTAGGCTGGAGTCAGGAAGACCTAAGTTCAAATCTGACCTCAGACACTTACTAGCTGTGTGGTTTTGGGCAAATCACTCCAGTACCCTATGCCAAGAAAACGCCATGGACAAAATGAGGAGTTTGGGTTTATCCCATGTTATGGGGGGGAGGAGGAAGAGAAGTTAAGGGGAAGATTTCAGTGAAATGTTGCTAAATAAAATATTAGTCCTATAACACCCATCTCTTCACCATGTCATCCCTCTCAGGAATGTTTTGCTCTAGATGGCCAGATTTATTTACTGTGTGTCTTACCCCAAAATAAAATTAAGATTACATAAAAAAGACTTGTCAATTCCTACATCCAAGCCTGGGTATGCGATACTCTCCAAGTTTTGTATATTCCTTCTCCTTCTACCCTCCCCCTCAATTCTCCCTCCAGGTTTTAATCACTGGATCACCCAAGATCTGTATCTTCAGAGATCAATCTAATGATTTCTTTGTTCTTGGAAAGACTATAATGAAGGAGAGTAGCCTGAGGGGCTATTGTAGGCCAGGCCTGAATCAGGTCCAGTGGTTCAGGTTTAGGACTAAAGACATGAGACTCCTAGTAGATCATCTAAAAATTAAAAAAAAAAAGTACATTTAACCATAGCATGGAAAAAGATATTCAACAAACACACAGCACTGGTCCCTGCCTTTGTCTGTACCTTGGTGACCCATCAGTTTCAAGTCTAGGGAAGGAGTTCCTGACTTCTCAATGGTTCGATTGTTAGTTTCCTGGGTCAATGAAAAAAAAAATCTAGGGCAGTTTTAATATGTTTTAGGGAAAAACTAGCTTAATATTTGTCAGATGGTTGTTGTCCAGTCATTTCAGTCATATTCAACTCTTTGTGACTCCATTTTGGTGTTTTCTTGGCAAAGCTACTGGAGTGGTTTGCCATTTCCTTCTCCAGCTCATTTTACCGATGAATAAACTGAGACACAGTTAAGTGATTTGCCCAGGGTCATATAGCTAGTGTCAAGTCTTCCTGGCTCCAAGCCCAGAACTCTATCCATCTGGCCACTTAGCTGCCGACTGGGTAAGAGCTTAGGAAAAGCTAGTCTAAATGGCAGGGTCTTAGAAAAAACTAGCTGAACTATGTAGCAGATACCCTAGGAGATAATACTGCCAATACATGTGCAATAAGCTTGAAGGGCTTTAAAAGCCAGGAGTCTTTATTTTACTTACTAGCCAAGAGGGAAACATTAGTTTCTTGAACAAAGGAATGACATAGTCGGATGGGTGCCTTCTACTATCACAGTCTGCAAAATGTTCAGAGCCTTTGATTTGCTCTCACTCATATCCATATATTCAATTAACTGCCAAATCTTGCTGTTTCTACCCTCAAATGTCTCAAATACTCCCTGCCTTTCATTCACACAGTCACCACTCCAATTCAAGTCCTCAGCACCTTTCACCTGTACTGCAATAGCTTCCTATTGGTTTTCCCAAGTCTATGCTCCAAATCACTCTCTATGCAGCAGCCAAGATTCTTGGTAATCTAGAACTAATTCTGACCATGCCACCCTTCCTCTACACTCAATAAACTCCAATGGCTCCCTATTACTTCTGGAATTAAAAACAAAAACAAGCCTCCTCTAACTTGCTTCTTTTCTACTTTTACACTTTACTTCCCTTAACACATTCTACAGTATAGCTATGCTGGCATGCATGCCGCTCCTTTCACACAACCCTTTATCTCCTGTCTCTCAGTGGCTGTCCTCAAAGCCTGAAGGGCTTTCTCCTCACTCATGACTCTTAAATTTAACTGCCTTACTTCAAGATTCAGCTCAAACCACTTTTAGCAGGAGGAAGTTTCAGCTCCCTCTCTCTCTCCAAGTTATTAGTGCCATAACCGTCTATCTACTCTATAACTTGCTATTGTCCTCTCGCTCAAGTTAGCAGCTTGAGGTCAGAAAGCAATGTTTTTACCTTTCTTTGTACACTCGGCACTTAACATTACAAACCTGTTACACAATCTTTAATAAATGCTTTCTGATTGATTCAGATATTTCCCTGTGAAGAATATACCCCATCCTAAGGGTCACTAATAAAAACCAAGTCCCCATACACACCAAAACATTTCTAGCAGCACTTTTTGTAGTAGTAAAGAACTGGAAAGTATACACCTATGGACTGAAGATTGGTTACATGGTATGTGAATGATATGTAATATTGTACAGTAAGAAAAGATGACTGAGCACAAACTTACCAAAAGCCTTATTCTGGGGTGGGGAACCTTTGGCCTGGAGGCCACATGTGGTCTTCTAGGTCCTCAAATTCTGACCTTTGACTGAATCCAAACTTGGCAGAACAAATCCCGTTAATAAAGGCTCTGTTCTGTAAAACGTGGACTGAGTCAGAGGGCCGCACCCCAGGAACCAGGTTACACCCAAGGAACCAGAAGGCCACACGTGGCCTTGGGGCTGAAGGCTCCCCACTGCAGCCTGTACGAACAAATGCAACCTGAAGTAAAAAGGAAAGTAACACATACACACTTTGGAAAAAACGTGGTCCGGGGCTCGTGGAACTGACTTTTAGCGCTTGCTCTGCTTAAAATTAAGTTCCTGTCTAAGGCCAGTTTCCTCCGAGCGGGGGTGGGAGGAAGTGGTGGTTTTATTACACGAGTCCAGATTCCTGAGCTCATTTATACTCAAAGGTCAAGTAGGCAGGGGCCTATGCAGGCTTAACAACCGCAAGCTCTCTCCCTTAACAGGCACAATTTTTTTTTTCCACAGTAGGGTCACCTTTAGGAGCAAAAGTAAAAAAACAACAGTAAAGTCTGAGCTATTCGTCTAAGATCTCCAGTCCACCAGAAAAGGGCCACTCAGATCTCCCCTAACAGGCAAATCCTCCTTTTATTGCTGTAAATTGTTCACTTCTTAAAAAATATACAGGGGGGCGCGCTGCCGTGCAACGCGGGAGGGACGCAAGGGGAAGTCTTGGAGGTGTCTCGGGAAATCTGCAGGCCGCGGGTTATATTCACAACAGAAGCCAAAGAACTTTAAAAAGCACAAAGGCCTAAAAGCACAGGGCCACGGCAGCCCTCCGCACCGCAAAGACCCACGCATGCGCTCTTCCGCGAGCCCCTCGCCGGGCCCAACAGTCCCATCGCCACCCCAACCTCCCCCGGCTTTTCGGGGCGGGGGGGAGCGCATGCGCTCCTTTTCAAACCCGGCCGGACTTGCGCAGTTGTTTACGCTCTCGGCCCTTCGCTTTCTCGCCGCCTCCCGCCAACTTCCCGGCCCCGCTTTGTGTTCCCCACTTCTCACTCTCCGCCCCCCGCTCCCCGCTCCCCCGCTTCCCGCTCCCCACACCCCACACCCAGGCCCCGAGGGAGGGGGAAGGTCAGTCAGCTACTAGCCTGTCGGAGTCTGGACCGAGGGGAGCATGAAGAGGCGGGGCTCCGCGCCGCTGCAGTTGCCCTGGATTCACTTCCGGCGGACCCAGGCGGAAGTGGCTGTGGAGCATGGTGGGAGGGGGAGTGGAAGGCGAGGGCAGGGCCTCCTGGGGGGGGCGGGGAGGGGTGGCCGGGGGCCACGGGCCGGGATTGGAGGGGCCGGGACCGGAGCTTAAGAAGATCCCGAGGGGCCGGAGAGCCTGGCTTGGAGCTAGGGGAGGGGCAGGGACCAGGTAATGATCCGGTGGGGGGAGATGATAGGGCGTTGTGGACCTGAGGGCTGGGGTTTGGATCACTGGAGGGGGCAGTGGGAGTAAATATAGAACTTAGACGTATATATACATGGAAAGAAGGATTTATAACATCGTAGATGGAGGAGTTATATCACGAGTGACATATACAAAGTTAGAGAGTAAAAGGAAAATGACAACTGGGGAGGGGAGGTGAAATGAATTTTAAGGGTATATAATAAGAGGAAGGATGCCTAGGATAGTGTCACAGAAAGACTTTGGGCCTAGTTTGACGAGAGGGTAAGGATTTTCTCATAATCTTAAAGGGAGAGGGAAGGAAAAATCAACTCAGGCTGGAGTTATGTTATATATAAAAGGAAACTAGAGCACTGTGTCACAGGAAAAAAAATGTTGACATAAACATCCAAAGAAGAGGTGTTAGGAGGTATCATCCCACTGAAAGGGGTTGTGTTTTTCTAATAGAGATAACCATTTTCTTCACCAGTCCTGGAACGTTAGAGCTGGGAGGGACGCTGAAGGTCATATTGTTTTAGGATTTTAGATTCAGATGCTTTGTTCGGTGAATGGTTCAAGAGTCAGCATAACTTGAGTCCAACCTAATTTTATTCATCAGGAAACAATCCCGGTAGAAGTGATTTATCCATAGTCCCACAGGTGATAAACCTGAGCCTTGAACCTGGCCTTTTGACTCCAAATCTAACACTCTCAACATTGTACTACACTGACTAAAGAACTTAAGAAGAAACAAGCTGGGAAAGGTGAACTGATGGCTCAGGTCACAAAAATAGCTACGGATAGATCCAGGATTTGATGCCAGTTCTCCTTTTGGAGATTTATGGGAGTTTTCTTGTATCCCAAAAAACTGAAGCCACTTAACTACCTGTTGGACTTTGGGCAAGTCAGAACTTCTTTGGAGCTCAGTTTTCTCATTTGTGAGTTTCGGGAATCAGAGTACCTCCATGACAACTAAGGTCTCTATCTTTAAATCCATCATCCTAAGGAAAGCAGGTAGGAAAAAGGGAGAAAAGAAACCCATATTGGATAGTACTGTAGGATTATAGATTTTTAAAACTGGATTTTAGAGTGTCCCAAAGTGCCAATGGACTTTTGAGGACAGCTAAACTGACTCTCTTATTTTAAAGATGAGGAAAACGAGGCCCAGAGGTTAAGTGGCTGTTCAAGGCCCTATAAACAAAAAACAAAGCTAGAATTCGAAACATTTGATTTCTAATCCACCACCGTTTTTTCTACTGAAGTCAGTCTTCTTTTTAATCTGAACCAGATAGTCATAAAATGATATTTGTTATATGCTTAATAAATATTTGTTGTTTTAGTTTGTAGTCTGTGACTAGGTAACAGTGTCTTCCAGATGTAACATAGCTAACAGGTGAGACCTAAAAGTATCTGAGTAAAAATAATATTTATAGTTAACATATAGAACCATCTACCAGGCACTGTGCTAAGGCACTCTTTACAATTATTTCATTTGATCCTTACAACAATCCTGGAAGGTAGATGCTATTATTGTCATCCCTGTTTCACAGAAGAGGAATCTGAGGCAAATGGGTTAAATAATTTACCCTGGATCACCCAGTTAGTTTCAGAGGTGGGACTTGAACTCACATCTTCCTAATTTCAGGCTCTGAGCTCTATCCACTTCACCATCTAGCTACCAACTGAGCTAACATATAGACTGTTGGAAAAAAAAAAGCCAAACAGGAATTTTGTGTAATTGTACAGTTACATTCTGCAGAATGGAGAGAGGCATAAGTGGGGATGTGGGAAATTGGTGCCTCGATAATTTGTCTTAATTAAGCTTTGGAACAAGAAGAGGAGCCTGATATTGTTTAAATGTCCAACAGGTGTCAACAACCTGTATCAGCTCTTCACTGTGTGCTGGCTCTGAAGCCTACCTCTTCTGATGCCCTTGAGGAGAAGACAGACATCATTCTTCATCCAGAAGAAGATACCCCTGCTCTGGAATAGGAGATGGGATAATACCTCAATACCATCGACTCACTGGACGAAAAATTTAAGATGCCTGTTGAACTCATAATACTGACCTCTGGGAAAGACATTGAAGCCAGAGGTTGGGGGGAGGGGCTTAGGTACACCCCTTTGCCCCTAAGCTCCACCCTTTCCTTTTCCCCTCCCTGCCAGGACAATCCTATTTGTTCTCTCTCCACAACACACCTTGCATTTCTTTGCTCTCTGGACTTTGAACCAAAGGAGAGGGAGCTGCACTTTATTTTTGTGGGTTCGGATTTGGGGCTGTCATCTAAAGCTTTGAAATGGGATTGATGATGCCCATTGGAAAAGTGTGCCACTGAGAGAAGAGAAGAGTGGTAAGATGTTATCTCCTTTTCCTCGTGGGGTCTTGAGGTCCCTGGTTCCAGAGAAGTGTCAGCCTACATTGGGTCTTGATGTCTGTGTGGGGACTTTGTACTGGTGTACAAGTCCTCTTGAAAGGGGATTCCATACTACGTTCCTAGTTAACCTTTAGCTTTGTAAAGGATGGAAACAACTAGAAGGTGGTTTCCAGTTCTCTAGTATATTCCATTTAATTTCCCCTTCTACTCAGGCAGAAGAGCTACTGTGTGAAAGTGAAGAACAACTGAGTCCCATTTTCTGCTCCAATCAGGACAAGGTGAGAATGGGCAGTGGGAAAGATTTAGGTATTAGGAATTCTTCTACTACCACCACTTTAGAATGAGACTGTTAAAAAAATCAGGAACTGTCTCTAAAGATGTTTAATAGAAAGTGAAACAGATGTTTTTGAAAAATTATGATTGTTTTTGTGGCACTAGGTGTAGAGGGTCAACTACAGGTTCCCCCTATGGCTTCTAAACTTGAGAAGTTGCAGTGTGATGGTATAGTGGGAAGGTGAGGACCCTCCACTAGGAGTCAGGATATACATCTCCTACCATTCTCATTATAACCAGTTTTATGATTGTAGGCAAGTTGCTTAACTTCTAAAACTAGTTTATATTATCTATACAGTGAGACCAACCATACCTGCCCAACCAGCCTCATGGAATCAAGTGAAATAATACACACAAAGCATGTTTAATAACTAAAAAGTGCTATACAAATGTACTGTTACCATTTAATGTGAGGAAAGGTATTGTGTAATAGGTGACAAGGAAGATAGGGAGATCTGGGTTCAAGACCTACCTCTGACACATATTGTGACAGTGCACAAATCACTTAACCCCATTGTGCTTTAGGTAAGCCATTCAGTTACAGACAAAGTGCTGACCTGCATTGATAAAGAGAGTTCTCTTATCTGGGAGTTCCCTATAAAATGAAATTATATGTCTTCTCTGTATCGCTGTAGTAAATATGATGCTGTGTTGAATTCTTAGAGAAGAAATCTGAATTTTCAAAGACTCTTGTTACTTTAACATTTTGGAGGTTATCCTATAATTAAAAGCCTATATTGAGTTTGGCTCTTCCTATTTCTGAATAAACCCTGGAATCTGTTGGACTTAGAAACAGTTGTCTTCTCTGTTAGATGAATAAGCCCCCAGGAAAATTAGAATTTAATAACTATATAAGATTAATTTATGACAGCTTTCTTTTCTTCTGTTAGTTTAGTAGCTGATATGGGGGAGGGGGAGATTAAGTCAGATCAGATTGGGAGTCATTCAGCATGATTTAGTGGGGATCAGGATATTGGAAAAGTGATGACATATAATACAAAAGTGTTATGGTACAGCTTTGTACACTTTAACTCTGAGCTAGTTGTTTTATTCAGTGGGCACTTAATAAATACTTTCAATAAACTGCAATATATGGTATGTGAGAACTCCAGGGTAAGAGTTTCATTTTTATTTGTTAGGGGGTTGCTGAAGATTTTCAAAGAGATTGTCACGGTAATACTATGAATAATGGGTACCAAAGAAGAAAGGAGAGCATTAGTATACCTCTTAAAAGGCTGTTGCAATAGAGCCTCTCTGTTCTAGGCAGTGGGAATAGAGAGGAGGGTTCAGACATGAGAGATGGTGTAGAGGTGAAGCTAGTAGGACTTGATTACTTACTAGTAACCAGAATTAAGAGAGGGAAAAGTCAAACATTAACATAAGGTTTTGAACAAGGGCAACAGGAAGAGATAAGTTATAAAAAGCAGGTTTGGGAGGAAAGAAAAGAGAGCTCAATTTGTGATAATATTGAATTTGAGGTGCCAGTGAAATATTCTTGTGGAGCTGCCCTGTATGCAGTTGGAGAAGTAGGTCTAGAGTTCCACAGAGGTTAGGAATGGATTTGTAGATTCAGGAGTAAGCTACCTCAAGGTTGAAGCTGTCTGTGGAGTAAGTGAGATTGACAGGGTAAAGGAATTATAAAAGCTTTGGACCGAGCTTTGAGGAAAGGATTGAAGGGCCAGAGAAAGTGATAGAGGAGCCATTAGCGAATTAAGAGGAAAAACTAGGAGAACATCTCTTAATTTGAGGGAGGAATAACTATCTTTTAGGTCTGGTGGTTCTCTCAGTAGCTGCAGAGAGAATTAGGAGGGTGTGAATTGGAAACAACAAAACATTTGGTGATTAGGAGGTTGTTGGTGGCTTTAGAGAGTGGTTTCATTAGCCTGGTGGAAGTGAAAACCGAATTGCACTTGAAGTGACTGAATAAATGAATGAAAAGCACATATTAAGCACTTAACTATATGCAAAGCACTATGCTAAGGTCTGGGGTTACAGATATAAAAGTATGCCAAAGAGTTCACATTTTAATGGGAAAAACAATACATATAGGTAATCAGTAGACAAGTCACATGAAAAAGCTCCATAGACCTGAAAGTGCAGAAGCAAAGAAGTTATTAATGTAATTTCTTTAATGTCACTTACATAGAGACAATCATATCCCTTTTTGTTTTTGAGCTCTATGACAGTGCTAAGGACTTTGGTGGCAAAAATTTTTTTTTCCTGGATCTTCAGTAGCTGTGGTTGCTGGAGGAGGTAGGAGTTTTAGTACAGTACTAATAGAAGCAGTTTCTTGGTCACATCTCCACAAAGATGTTTCCTGTGATGATGGCTCTAGGGGCTGGGCTGGAAGCAGAATTAGTAGTCTGCCGCTGCCTGGCCTTTCGGTGGCAGCTGGTCAGTAGGCCATTTCTTCGCAGTGATTGTATTCTTCAGTGATGGTTGTGGTGTCCAGGTTGGAAGTGGCATTGGAGGTATGGGAAACATTGACATTTCCATGGTTCTTGAGTCCTGGGCTGTCTCCACTGGGGACAAAAAGGAGGTGGTGGGGAAAAAAAATACTATATGCTATGTTTTGACCGCAAGTTTGCCCGAGATTAATTTATTAATTAAAATATTCCAATTCTAAGCATTTCTGCTTAGAGGGGGAGAAAATCTAGAAAGACACAGCAATCCATCCTGTCTGTGAAAAACTCTTAAACCATTTGGAAGTTACTGTTTATAGAATTCCCAGAGATATAGAGGCTTGGTGAAATAAAACATTTTCAGAGCTCAGGTGACAGTTCAGCAATCTGTACACTCTTGGAGAATCGTTTAGGAGAATCATTTCCTAAAACCATTCAATGTTTCTTTATCCATTTCTCCAAGAATTCTTTCTGCTTGATCAAAGGTGAACTTGAGCTGCTTCTGTTAGCTGAATTAATCAGACTTCTATTTTCTCTTAGTTGACCATTGACCTAATCACTTTCAGGATTATCTAGCCTTTCCTGGTAGAAACTGGTTAAGTCCTCAATAAGAGGGATGTAAAAAGTCCTCAGTGCAGAACGTTTTTGGGAACTTGATAAAGACTGATAAGATATTTCATTCTGATTGGAGCAAGGACTTCAGATTAAAAGATTGTCCTAATATTATTTTGTATTATATACCCTAAAGAGAGAAGGAGGATGACTAGGGTTCAGTATGCTTCTGTAGTCATAAGTAGAAAAATGAAGCAAAGACAACTTTTCCCCAGAACTTTATCAATGAAAGGGAGAAGAGGAATGGGCTAGTAGTTAGATGGGGTTAGGATCAAAGGAAAAGTTTTTTGTAGAGTTGGGGAGACCTGGACATGTTTGTAAATAGATGAGAGGGAGCCAGTCAGTAGGAAGAGGTAGAAGATGTGTGTGACACAGGGAATGACTACTGAAGAAGGTTGTGGAGTAGGCAGGCACAAATAGAATAAAGGGTGCAGGTACAAAGATTAGCCTTAGTGAAGAATAGGGATACTTCCAGAGGGAAGCAGATAATGGGTGAAACAACTAAGTTTTAAGGACACAATATCAGGTCACTTAAGATCCTCCACAGTCTTCCTCCTGCCCACTTTTCTAGATCTGTTTCATATTCCTCATCTACATTCCAGCAAAACTAAATTACTAGCAGTTTCTGAAAACTCAGTACTCCATCTCCTAACACAGGACTCTGTGGATGGAATGCACTTCCTCCACATCTCTATCTCTATGAATTGTTACATTCCTTTAAGAATCAATTCAGATACCATCTCTTGAAAGCATTTCTTGATTTTCCCTAGGGTGCTAGTAGTCTCCCATATTTCAGTTTTTCTTACTACTTAATTGTGTATACACTTTATCTATCCATTAACAATGTAAATTCCTTGAGGGTAAAAACTTTTGTTTTTATATTTGTACTCCCTAGCACAGTGCCTGGCACATAGTAAGTACAAAGTAAATAGTTGATTAGAGTTTAATCATGTCATTTGGTTTATTGGTTTTAAATTCCAGACACAGAGAACAGAAACAGAACCTCTTGAGTTGCAGAAGGAGAATATCGTACAGATTTGAGAATTGTAGATAGAGAGTAATGAGAAGGCAGAATTCTTGGGTTATGGGGGAGAAAGTATCTGGATTGAAAAGCAGAACATGAGGGTCTTGAAGCCTTAATTTGGAACTGTGAAGGAGATAAAGGAGAAGAGGGTACGTGAGTCTGGTTGCTGAATAGTGGAGGGGAATTGAATTGTGAATACCAGACAGGTCATATGCCTACCTTCTGGTAGCAGCTTAGGGGTTCAGGTGTTTAGAAATTGAAATGTTAGAAGTCTTATAAAGGTCATGGAAAGGGAGCAGAATTTGGAGTTTATAAGAGAGTAGAAGTGAAGAAACTCACTCCAGTTCAGTTTAAAGACATGCAAGGAATTTTACCATGCACTAGAGATTTAAAGAAAAAAGCAGTATCTACTCTACATTCAGTTGTGTCTGACTCTGACACCATTTGGGGTTTTCTTGGCAAAGACACTGGAGTGGTTTGTCATTTCTTTCTCTATTTCATTTTACAGATGATGAAACTGGGGCAAACAGGGATAAGTGACTTGCCTAGGGTCACACAAGCAATAAGTGACTGTGTCTAGATTTGGACTCAGGAAGATGAGTTCCTGACTCTGGGCCCAGCACTCTATCTGCTGTCACCTCACTGCTCAATCTATTCTATAAAATAGGTTCTTAATCTTGGGTATAGATTTTATTTCAATATAATTGAGTTCCTTTGTGATTCTGTATATTTTATGCATTTAAAAACTTTATTCTATTAAGGGATGCATGCCATACAAAATGGTTAAGGCAGACCAGCACAACTTGTAAACTTCTTTGGGCCACAGATAGGTTAGACCAGAGATAGACTGACGAAGGTTGGTTGCCAAGGGTCACATGACAAACAGGAGAGTGCCAAGTGGCAACCCTACATTTTTCCAGGGTTGCCCGAAATCCTTTTGCAGGTTTGTTGTGTAAGCCTAGGTTAAGGACTCCTGCTTTGTGAACTTGTTGTGTTCATCCTTCATTTAAGAAGACCATGACATCAGAGAAATGATGACATGACTTGCACTTGGTTTTGTTTTGAGTGAGGGAGGGCTGTGCAGGTCACCAGCCTCACTTTTCTCCTCCTGAATCCAGTGACCAGATATTCATCAGGATGACAGGAGATGGCCTAGGATGCAATGGGAAATCTTGGCCTTTTTAGACTGGGCCTTTTCACATGCTCACTTAGGGGGAAGTAATGATCTTTGAGTGGATAGGCTTCTTTAAGAAATGGTCAGGGAATGGCCTTTTTAATGACGCAAAGAAAAAAATAACTAAATCAAACTGGGAGGGAAACAGAAGCTGTTACTATTGATAATCTAAGTCAGCCATTAAGTGGAGGTTGGGCAGGAACCGATTGTTGTTGAACATATGGGCTTCAGAGTGCACTGGGTTTAAGGTTTGGGGAATGACAAGGAAGGAAAGAAGGGAGGGAGGAAGGGTAGGAAGGATATTTAGCCAGTAACCCCAAAGGAAGAGGAGAGGAAGACAGAAGGGAGAGGATGAGCTGGGTTATCCCTGAAGCAGTTCAGTCTCCTCACAGGTTGTGTTCATCCTTCATTTTTGAAGAAGACCATGACATCAGAGAAGTGATGACATGATTTGTACTTGACTTTGTTTTGAGTGAGGGAGGGCTGTGCAAGGTCATCAGCTTTACTTTCTCCCTTTGTGAGCTTACATTCTACTGGAATGATGTAATGTGCATGCTAATAAAGGCTGTTGAGAGAGAGTACAACACCTGGGAGGTGAGAGGGAAGACTCAGGGAGGGATTCTTGGAGAAAGTAACACCTGAATTGAACCTTGAAGAAATTGCTGAGAAGTTCAGCAGCCTTCGAAGGCATTGACTACCATGTCCAGCTGGATCCTTTCTTCCTCAGTGAAGGGAATGTTGTATTCCAAGATTTGGTGGTGAGAAGGGAGAACATTCCAGGCTTGAGGGACATGGTGCTTGTGCAAAGGCACAGCATCAGGGAATGTACTATCATATACACAGGATATCAGGTATGTCAGTTGAGCTGGAGAATAGTGTATGAATGTTGGTAATGTGTAATCAGCCCAGAAACATTGGCTCTCAGAAGACTGAGAAGAATCTTAAATTTCTAACATATTTTAAGATGCATTTGTACTTTATTCTAGAGGCTCTAGGTAGCCATTGAATGTCCTCAAGATAGGGAAATGACTTGCTTAGGTTTGTGCTTTAGGAATAGCAATTTGGCAATTGTGTGAAGGGCAGAATGAAGAGGGGAGAGAACAGTTAGGGAGACAGAAGCAATATTGGTAATCTAGGGGAGTGATAATGAATCCTTGTAAGAATGAGGGTGTGTGTGTGTGTGTGTGTGCATGTGCAGATAAGTAGGGTTAGTTCTGAGAGACTTAATGGAGGAAGAATTGACAACACTTAGCAACTGATTGGATGAGGGGAATGTGAATGTGAATGCAAAGTCAAACATGGCTACTCTTTCATATCTGAATGTCAGGAAGGATGATGATATCCTTGACAGAAATAGGGAAGGCACTGCTGAGAATTTGGGGGAAGAGTTGGTGAGTCCTTCTTTGGATGGTCTGTGTTTGAGATATTGATGGGTCGTATAGATGGAAGCAAAGAACTGGAACAGTTGTCATCTGCATAGTGTGAACCCTTAGAAACTGATGACATTCTTGGATGAGAGGAACCAATGCAAAGCCTGCAGATGCACCTGTACCTAGCAAGAGGAAGGGCTGTAGATGATGATTCTGAAAAGGAATCTGTTAGAGAGGTTGAAAGAAAACCTAAAGAGAATGAACAGTGTGACCAAAACTCAAATAGGAGAGAGTGTTCAGAAGGAGAGAACGTTAACAAGAGAGTCAAATGCTACAGAAAATTCTCGAAGAATGAAAGCTAAGGGGGGACTATTGGATTCAGCAATAAAAAGATCATTAGTGGCACTGAAGAGGGAAGTTTCAAGAGGTGGGGATGGAAGTCAGATTACAAGGGGTTGAGAAGTGAGTAGGTAGCTTTTTCTAGAATTTTGGCTTTGAAAATGAGAAATAAAATTTGGGCATAGTTGTAAGAATAGGGAAAAAGCTAATGGAAGGTAAATAGGGAGAGAAATTTAGTACAAAACTTAGGGAGAGAGGGTGGATGATCAGAGGAACAAGTTTCTGAAGGAGATGGGGATACAGGATTGAGGGCATAAGTAGCAAAGAGAATAGCCCCCCTTTGCATCTGATACAGAGCAATGGAAGGGAGAATAGGGTGTGATGGAAGAGAGGGAGCTCATCAGGAGGTCTTTTGTTCAGTCAAGTATAATTCAAGGCTTTCTGCTAAAGAAGGGGGAGAAAACAAAAAAAGACTTTGAAGAATGAGAAAATCTAGGCAAGAAAGGGATTGATAGCACAGTAATGAAGGCTTAGACAGATTGGATAATTTAAATTTGTAGTGGTTCCTATTGGCATTAATGCATATTTCCTCCAGCAGTGGTCAGCAACAAGGGAGTAGGAGTGGAGAATTCAGATGCTGGGATTTAGTGCATGGAGTACAAGACTTGGAGTTAGGAATATTTGAGTTCAAACTGTTTCAGATGGTGATAGCTCAAGTCACTGTCAGTGACTTTTCTCTTTTAGTATTAGTTTCCTCATCTGTAAAATGGGAATGTAAAATGGCACTTTCCTCACATGATTGTTACGTGGATGAGATAAAGTAGAATGAAGGTCCAGGGGGCTCAAACGTAGAGGATGTTAAAGTTGAATTGATTAATCTTAGAGGACAAAACAGATGATAGAATAGCATACAGGGAAAGACAAAGTGACTGAATGCTGTGTTGAAGACCAAAAATAGACTTAGGAGGGTGAGTGTGCGGCATAGGAAGAGATGTAAGGAGTACAAGATGATGGTCAGAGCAATTTCAGACATAGGGGGTTGAACACTTGTAGGTGCTGTTGAGATCAAGAATATATAATTTGGGTACACAGTTAAAGTGATGTGAATGTGCAGATCATAGGAGCTGAACTGCGAAACAAGGGATATCAACATGTGAAAAGTTTATTGGGAGTAAATAAAATTGACTAAATCAGGACAAATACTCATCTCCCTCTTCCCTGTCTCCTCTTCAATCTCTCTTTCTTTCTTCCTCTAAGTAAAACTGGTTTCTGGAAAAGGATCTTTTTTAAAGACATTAATTTGCCACATCAGTGGGAATTTGATCTCCACCTTGAGCTTTTTTTTCTATTCCACCTTTTCTTTTAACAAGTTGATTCCAGGTTCTTTTGCTTTGGGTCTTGAGACAAGTGCTTTCTACCTTCAAAAAAGGTAGCTTTAGCTTTAACAATAGGGTTTTTTGCTGAGAATATATAACAAGAGTAGAGCATAAACATCCTTTTGAACCTGGAGCACACCCTTCCTCTTTGGCCCCATTAGTCCTTGGGGAGAGTAGGCTCAGATTTAAAGGGGTTGTTACAAAGCATTTGCTCCACCAGGTTCACTTCTGAATGCAGTAGTCACAGGAAGAGTTGTTCCCTTGCTGAAGAGTATGGTTTTTCATTTACTGAGGTTCCACTGTTACAGAGAGTTGATCCTCATGGAATTCAGTGACAGACTCTGGCAAGGACTACTGTCATTGTACATCTGCTCCTTTAACCTTTTGAAATCTCACAGGAGCAGAGGTCCCTCCCCAACTTGGAGGCCACCAGCTGTTCATCCTCCTCACTTCAAAGTTGTCAGAAAGAGTATTTCTGCCCTTTTTCAATCTATGGAAACTGCCAGTTTCTTTGTTTTGGCACACTGGCAACTTTAGTGGGATGGGGTGGGGGTGGGAACACACAAGCCTACTAACTTGGATTATAATGAAGCCTGCTTAGGCATGCCTTGGGTTTCATCTGCAGGACAAGGAGTTGGAATAGAGGTAACTTCCAATGCCAAGATTTTATAATTCTTTGATTTAAGAGAGGGGTCAAGGTGCAATGAATTTTGTAAGAGGTACAGATCAGATGCTGTATTCTCAGTTTAAGAGCTACAAGGCTCCTATTCTGCATTAAAGGGAGAAAAGCATGGATTAAGGGAGAAGGTCTGGGAAAATGGAACTAGTGGTAACCACATAGGCAATATGGTATACTGAAAAGATTTTATGAATTCAGGTTCTCCAGCCCCCTAGTTCAGGGAGCTTTCTACTGTGCCAGAGGTCATTCCCTTCCAGGATCTAAGCATCCTGTTTACTCTTCTCTTAAGATTTACCTCCTAAACAAGAACCCTCGAAGTGCCTATACCTACTCCCAGATACACAGGTCACAAACTAGAAACTCTCTCATTTTGGCTACAGATGTTTCCTCTCTGCTTCTCTTTCTATGTTCTCAAGTTCCTGTTTTCACTTCCCTTCCCTAATCTTCTCTTTTCCTTCCCCTCCTACCCCCTCTTCCTTTTTCTTCAGCCTCTCTCCCAGATTGGAACTAGAGCTGGATCTAGAGATCTAGTTCAACTCCTTCATTTTACGTATGAGAAAACTGAGGCCCTGAGACGTTGAGTTACCCAAGGTAAGTGATGATTACTTACCCAAGTAGTAAGTGGCAGAGCTATGATGAGGTCTGAATTACACTCCTTTGTATATAACAAGCCTTGGTGCAATGGAAAGAAAATTGGATTTTGAGTGAGAGGACTTGGGTACAAACTTTAACTCTGACACATACCCAGTGACCTTGGGCAAATCATGTAACCTCTTTGGGCCTCATTTTCTTCATCTGTAAAATAAGGGGATTGGACCTTGCCAAATTCCAACCTTTAATTAAGCCCATCATCTAGCATCTCAGATTCTGCTTATACACTGCTAGAGCAATCACACAACCTTCTATTTACTATATGTTTACTTATTTAATTGCTAATTAATCAAAGCTGAACCCTCAGTGCCAAGACAATCCTTTTGATTTTCTCTAAGTGATTCTTGTGTTCATCATAGTGACTGTTCCAAACCTCTTATCTCCTCTCTTCTCTTCTCTCCTCTTCCAAACCACAGCTCTCTCCTCTCTCACAGCAAAAGACCCTGGCTCATAATTTACTGAGAAAATAATGGGGTAGTCTTCGGGAGCTTCCTCTTTCCTGAAACTCTACATCTCACAACTCCTAATCCTTTCCCATTCATTCCTCCTTTCCCCCATCCTATGGCTTCTTCTCCCTAAGGACAGCCCCCTCTACTTGTACCCTTGTTTCTGGTCTCCTTTAGCTGCTTGCCTCATGGTTATTTCTAGTTTATCCAGTCTTCATTCTTTTCACATACTAACTTCCTCTCTGCTGCTTATAAATAAGCTCATATCTTACCCATACTTAAAAAACAAAACAAAAATTTCTGTAAGCCTGTCATCTCCTCAAACTATCATCCTATGTTACTCTTCTCTCTTTTACCACCAAATTCCTAGAAGACCTTATCTGTTCTCTTTGCCTCTACTTCTGTTCTTGCTTGCTTTTGACTCCCAGAAGTCTGGCTTTTTATCTTAGCACTCAACTGAAACTGCCCTTTCCAAGGTTGCCAGTAACTTCGGAGAGTCCAGTGACCATTTCCTAGTCCTTTTCCTTCTTAATTGTCTCTGTTGTGTTTGACCCTGCTGACCACACTTTCCTCCCAAGTACTCTTCCTTTCTGGTTAGATGACATTTTTTCTCTTGGTCCCTGTACTAGCAGTCTGATTGCTCCTTTTTAGGATCACCTTTGTTGGGTCATCATCTATGTCCTGTGCCCTAACTGGGTGTGTAGCCTAAGACTTTTGCCTCTTTCCTCTCTGTACTTTGTGGATTTAATTATCATCTCTATGCAGATAGCTTCCAGCCCTAATCTGTATCTGGAGCCTCAGCCCTATGTTATCAGCTGCCTAGCATGTCTCAAAAAATATTCATTAAGTTTTCCCCTAACCCACTTATCTTCCTAACATTCCTAGTTCTGTTGAAGGTACCACTGCTGCTGCAGTCTTGAAAATTGAAATTTTCAGTTTTGAAATTTTCAAGTTCTCCTAGACTCTTCGTTTTCAATTCTCCCCAAATATCCAAAGTCAATTCTACCTCCATTACACCTGTGCCCTCTCTGTTAAAACACAGCCACCCTAGTTCAGTCCTGAATTATTTTTTTTTTCTTTAACTGTGCGGCTTCTGAACTAAGAGTTGGGTTTCTTGCCTCGAGTCTCTTTTCCTAACAATGGATCCTCCATATAGCTACCAAACTGAAAATCTTAAGAGGTCTGACCATGTTACTTCCCTGTTCAGAAAAAAAAAAAGCTTCAGTGACTCTCGATTGCTTCTGTGTTTTCCCTTAAGAATAAAACACAAACTCTGCAGTCCAGCCCCAACCTATCTTTCTTGGCTGGGAAAAGATTTATTCCCCTTTATGCCCTCTACATTCCACCCCAACCTTCCTGTTTGCTGTTCTCTGCGTACACAGCCCTGTGCTGCCGTTCTATCTGCTTCCTTTGCTTGGAAGTCCCTGCGGCCCTCCTCTGCCTCTCACGGTGTCTGGCTTCCTTCAAAGCTAGTGCTTCCGTCTCTTTTTTCTTTCCCCTCAAAAGCACACACCCGAGTTGGCTTAGGTGTTATTTCCTACATACAGTGTAAGCTTGCGTGCAAGAACGTAACTGTTCCTTTTTGGTTCTCCGGTGCCTGGCACACACTGGGCACTTAATAAATACTGACTTTATCGCCTCCAGCGTCCGGCGATCCTGTGACCCGGCTCTCAGGCCCTAGTGGAATGAATGCTTCGAGTGGAATGAGAGGTGGAGGGGAAGGCGCTTGAAGCCTGGGCGCCCCGCTGCAGCGAAATGGGGGGAGGGCGGAGGAGGGGAGCTGGGGCCCGGCCTGCCTTGGGATCACATGGTTTAGCTGAGGAGCGGAGGTTTCGAAGGAGAGAAGGGGCAGTTCTCCGCCCCAGGACGCGGCCTGCGACCCCTGTTGGCGGCCTGCGGGCGGCTGGGTCGGCTCCGGGGCTGCGGTTCACCGCCCGGGGGCGGCCCCGGCCCCGAGACCCCGCCTCCTGGGCGGAACTCCCTCCCTCCCCTCCCCTCCCCTCCCCTCCCCTCCGTCCCCTCCCCTCCCTCCCCTCCCTCCCTCCCCTCCCTCCCCTCCTTCCTCTCCCCTCCCCTCTCCTCCCCTCCCCTCCTCGGGGGAAGGGCCACGTTGCTTTGCCGGGGCGGGCCCAGCTCCAGCCTCAGGAAGGGGTGTCCTGGGCGGAAGGCGCTGGCTGCCGGCCGTCCTTCGGTGCTCTGTCGCTACTGGAGTCGGGGTCGTGCGGGCGAGCGGCCCCGGCCCTCGGCTGGCGGCGGCGGGCGCGACTCTTCGGTAACTGGGGAAAGTTTGCCGTGGCAGGAAGTTTAGGGCACCCGCGAAGGCGGCTTGGGCTGCGGGGCTGAGAGGGAGGGACCGAGGGACTCAGTCAGAACTCACCGGGACCCGAGGCTGGGAAGTGCCCGCGGCACTGGAAGCGGGCACCCGGGGTCCCCGAGGCTGTGGAGGGGGCGTCACCGAGGGGAGGAGGGGCAGCGTCTGTTTGGTCCCCGCACTCCCCACCCCCACCCGTCCGGGACCAGATGACCAGCCCCAACCGTAGCCCGCGCGGCGTGGGGTCCGACCTCCGCTGGCTGCTAGTCCGGGCTGGGGCGGGAGCTGTGCGTGTGCTCGGGGCGGTCAGGCAGCGGGAGCCGCGGGTGAGGGAGAAGCAAGCTCGTGGGGACTTTGCAGTTTCTTTTTTGAGGGCTGGATTTTATTTACTTCTTTTTTTCCCCTGAGGGAGAGTTCAGGAAAGTAGGAACACTGAGTACTCTACTTGGAGTTCAGGCGACCAGATGTGGAAAGGATCCTTTGGAGCAAGGAGGGAGTTACTGTGAAACTGGAAGGGAAATTGTGTGTTGGAGAAGAGAGCCTGTGTGTGTAGGGGAAAGAGTAAGCCTTTTGGGGAGGGGGAGACAGAAGGGCGGGGTAGGTGTTGTTAAGCTTGGCTTAACATTGGCTTTTAAGACCAGGAGTTAATATTGGGGGTGAACATTTGTTTGACCTTTTCCCAGAACCCCGTATTTACCCTTGTCCATATTTCTAGTTTTGAAAGAGCTGATAATTTGTGAAGAATGAGGGGGATCTGGGGCCGTGACATAAATGAATTTTGAAGTTGGAGAAAAACTAGAGAGAATTCTCCTCTAAAGCTATGATCCCATATAATATTTTGTTTGGAAAGGGAAGAAGGTCTCTATATCCTGAGGAAGGAGGAGCAAGTAATTTGGAGAGAAGGAAGGGGAGGGAGATTACTACTTTGTGGGACACCAGGTTCCTGGAAGGGACTTAGGGCTGGAGAGAGAGAGGAGGAACTAAAACTGATGTCACTACAGAAGTATTGTGCTTGGAATCATTTCTGAAATTTATTTTTTTTCTGGTAATTATTCATACTTATTTAGTACATTATAACTTACAAATACTTTTTTCTCCCAACAGTTTTGTGTGGAATTAGTAGTACAAGCATTATTGTACCTCATTTACATATGAGAAAAAACTAGCTTTCAGAAGTTAAAGTGAGTTACTTGCCTGGAGGCACAGGACTGATAAGGATCTCTAGTTCAGTCTCAAACCCAGGCCTTTGGAAAACCCTATTACCTTATTAAATGAAGCAAAATCAGATTTTCATGATTATAAAGGAGCACCAAAAGCTGTTTTAGCTTTTGGCCCTATGTAGTACAAGCTTCCGGGCAGTACATTACCATTCTTTTTTTTTTTTTACTTAATTTTTCCAATTACATGTAAAGGTAGATAGCTTTCAACATTCACTTTTATAAGATTTTGAGTTCCAATTTTTTTCTTCCTCCTCACCCCCTTCCCTAAAGTGGCAAGCAATCTGATATAGGCTATACATGTACAGTCATATTAAATATATTTCTGCTTTAATCATGTGCCATTTCTGAAATTTAGTGCAGGTAGAGAGGGACTCTCTGAGATGGGGTGGTTGGGTTATGGAGAAAATAGACTGAGGAGTGGATGGTATCTAGGGGCAAGACACTTTAATTCTGGAGTCCAAAGAGCTGGTTTTGCATATTGGCCCTATTTTCATAAATACTTCCTTTTTCCCCTTTTTACTTGTTTATTTTACGGTATAGTAGGGGAAAAAGACATAAATTCAAAATTTAGGTTTATTGATTACTCACAAATATGTATATGTATTGTGATGGAGTACTGCACTTGCAGTCAAGAAGGCTAGGCTTGTATCCTCTCCCTAGATAGCCCTTACTTGTGCCTTTAAGTAAGTCAGCTTTTCAGAGCCTCAATTTCTCCATCTGTAAGACTTGTACCAGTTTATGTAGTCATACATAACCTGCATCAGTGAAATGAAGGGTTTGGGCAAGGTAGTCTCTCAGGACCCTATCCCAAGTTGCTAATAGCTCTCTCTAAAAACTTCCCTCATGTTTATTTTTGTACATGCCTTCTCTGATATGGAATGTAAGTCCCTTCAGGTCAGTGACTCCTTCACCTTTGTCTTTGTATCTCCACAATAGTATGTAGATCCAGCCTTCTAGGGCTAATAAATGTTCGCTGACTGATGGATCTTACAGTTTTGCCTGAGTGTTTTTGTGTGTGTTGGGAGAAGGGAGAGGGTGGGGCTTCAATTCTATAAACTTTTGGCTAAGAAAGCCTTTGGAGAGATCATCATCATCTTCTTGTCTGTTTGCTTCCTGACAGAATATACCTCTCTTTCCCAACCCTCTCCCTTTCTATTTTATACCCCAGATCAGATTTTTTCTTCTCTTCAAAGCCCTTTCTTACAACCTTCATTACAACTTTTCGTAATTCACTTTTACTAATGTCTTGAAGTCCTTACTGTTGGCAAGTGCTTTCTGCTTATCTAAGTGCTTTGTGTTAAGTGCCAAACCTGTTTCTAATATGTTCAAAGTAATCTCAAATGAGATTTCTGGATTATCTGCTATTTGGGGTTATTTTATCACAGGGCTTTTGTTTGCATCTTATGTCTATTTACAGGCTATTCTTTGAACCCTTTTCTCCTTGTGGGTCTGGAGAGACAAATGTTACCATAATAGCATAGAATATTAGTAATGAAAAGGATTTATTTCAAACCCCTTGTCCCACAAAGGAACTAAATCCTGAAAAGGTTAGGTGGTTTGCCCTGAGGTCACATATAACCCAGGTCCCCTAATTTCTAGTATGTTTATTACATTCACTTCATACCAAAAGAATTTCAACACAGTAAAGTTAAGTATTTAATAACACTGTACCACTGGATAGAAAGATAGAGTGCCAGGCCTGAAGTCAGGAAGGCTCATCTTACTGAGTTCAAATCCAGCCTCAGGTACTATTACTATTTCTGTGACCCTAGGAAAGTCACTTAGCCCTATTTGCCTCAGTTTCCTCATTTGTAAAATGAGCTGGAGAAGGAAATGGCAAACCACCCTAGTATTTTTGCCAAGAAAACTGGACTCGACTGAAACGACTGAACAAAGGTCTAGAAAGTGAATTCATCTTACCTCATGTTTCCCATGTTCCCATTATTGGGGATGAGAGGAGATGGGGTTTGGATTGAGGGCAGGGATCTTATTTGAGGATCCAGGAAACCTATGTGACTAGAAAAGTATGATACAAGTTGCATCTCTTTAGGGCTAAAGAATTAGTCGTGGGTCCTGGAAGACCTTCAGTGGCATGACAAGTGAGTTCATCCTCTGCCACTACAGATATGTGTCTGAAGTGCTGGTTTGGAAAAGAAGAGGTAGAGGGAAAGGGAAGAATTAGCAGACCACATGGGGTTTTGATTTAGGCCCTCAATACTCTAGAGGACTTAAGAAATTTTCCTGTTAAGCCCTGATAGTTCAGAATTAACCATTGTGTTTTGGCCACTCCTTCCTCCCCTTTCCACTCTTCATCTCTCCAGGAGGTTAGGTTAATTCAGTAAAAGAATTATGGGATGGGGAAGTAGCTGCAAGTAGGCTTCTTCCTGGTATTTACCAAGTAGGCTGTATCACCAGTTTAGCTCCTCGTTATTGGGGAAGAAGGCACCTTGATGGTCTGGAATCTGCTCACTGCGCTGTCAGCAGTTGAGAGGATAACCTCCCAGACAAAGCATAATACCGTATCCTTGGAGCTGGGGCTGGAGGGAAGCTGCAGGAGAATATTATGAAAGGAATGGACTTATAAGTATGAATAAGAGCTGTGGGCAAATGGGGGTTGGGGTGGGAGGGTGGGAAGGAGGAGGACAAAGGGATATTTATCTAGTTTGTTATGTAGAAAGCAGAAGTCCTGGAAACTTGTGAGTTGCAATAAGAGGAAGTTGATGTTAAAGTTAAAATTTCTGGGAAAATTAAAGTGGACAGTTGGGGATGTGAACGATAGGCAAATTATAGGGGCAGTGATGGAGAAGTCTTTGATGTGGTCACTCTAAAGATCTTTTAGGAAGGTATTAAAGTTCTGAAGAGATCTAGGTAAATGAGAATCCAGATACTTGGCAAAGGAGTTAAAAGAATGACTGGATAGGTTAAATAGCTAGTCAGGGTAGTAATAATACTTTACATCATCCATTAACTGCTTTATAGTTTCCTGTAAAGTACTTACGCCTACTAGATCCCATTTGATCTGTATATTATCCTATAAATTAGACTATTTTGTACAATATTCTACGATGATATTTTGAAGTAGAAAGAACAGGTATTAAAATCTACTTCATAGAAGAGAAACTTAGACAAGTTGAATGATTCAGCCAAGATGATAGTACATAGTAAGTGTCAGAGGTTAAGATTTGAATTCAGGTCTTCTGACTAATTCCTGACATTCAGTTATTTGAAGGAGCCTGGAGCAAAAGGACATTCTAGTGGAGATCTTGTGGAATGTAGGGGGAGAGATGGAGTGGAAAGAAGGCAATGAAGTTAGCTGGGGATGAGGAGGGACCTCATAATGAAAACAGACTCCTCTGTTGCACAGACTGGCTTAGTTATAAAAGGTAATTTGTTGCAGATTATTGAATCTGTAAGAAAAACTACCACATCAGTATACTAGAATGTTCAAAGTTGTGGACCATTATCCTTTTAATTTTTAAATAATTTTTTACACTGATTTTTGAGTACTCTTACTTGAGTATATCAGAAGAGAGGAATTGAGGTGTTTGGAGGCTCCCAAAGAGAGTGGAGATCGTGTGTGGATTTGTTAGTATAGAACCAAATGATGACTGTACTTCGGACCTCATGCTTCAAGTCTATCCCCAGACCAATCTATCCTTCAGGCAGCTGCTAAATGCTTATTTTCCTAAAGTGTAGCTGTCTATGCTGTCTCCTCTATTAAAATAAAGTCTCCTTGAGAGTACAGGTTGTTTCTGCTTCTTTTGCTTGTCGTTTGGTTCTCTCCCCTATTGACTGTCTTTGAAAACTTGCTTTTTAGGGGTATCCCATTATAATCTTTTATCCTATATATAGGATGGCCAGATTTGGGATAAATGAGAGGGAGACTTGTTCTGAGAATTCTTCAGGGAAGGAGACAGATATCTTAATATCCTTCATTCCCTTGCTTCTGTTCCTCTGCCTCTCTGGCTTCCATTCTTGAACTGTGTAAGATCTTGAATTAACATTCATTTTTTTATATTTACTATACTTTTCTCTTTCTCCAGGTCCATGGCTCCTGTCTGATCCTCCAGACTACCAAAAGCATCTTCTCAGACACCAAGCCAGTGGGCTGAGCAAAGGGGGTAAAAGGTACTCCCTCCCCAGCTTCACCCCTCTTCTCCCATATCATCCCCCCCACCCACCCCAGTCCCTTCTGCAGCAACTTCTTCTAACCCCTCTTGTGAGGGGTCAGGATGCTGAAGAAGCAGTCTGCAGGGCTGGTGCTTTGGGGTGCGATTCTTTTTGTGGCCTGGAACGCCCTGCTCCTCTTCTTCTTCTGGGCCCGACCCTTGCCCGGTGGCCCATCATCTGAGGACCCCTTTGCTGATGACCCTGCTGGCCTTACCCGACGAGTGATCCGTCTGGCCCAGGAAGCTGAGATAGAACTGGAGCGACAGCAGGGGCTGCTACAGCAGATTCAGAAGCACAGTGTATTGTGGAACCGGAGACAACAGGTGGCTACTGCAGGCCCTCCTGCTGTCTCCCACCCAACCCTAGCCCCTACAACATCTGTTCTCCCCATTTTAGTCATTGCTTGTGATCGCAGCACAGTCCGTCGTTGCCTAGATAAGCTTCTCCACTACAGGCCATCAGCTGAGCGTTTTCCCATTATTGTGAGCCAGGACTGTGGACACAAGGCAACGGCCCAGGTCATTGCATCATATGGCAATGCCATCATGCACATTAAACAGCCTGACCTTAGCAGTATACCTGTCCCAACTGAGCATCGAAAATTCCAGGGCTATTATAAGATTGCCCGTCATTACCGTTGGGCCTTGAGCCAAATCTTCCGTACCTTCAAATATCAGGCAGCTGTAGTGGTGGAGGATGACCTGGAAGTGGCTCCAGACTTCTTTGAATACTTTCAAGCAACATACCCACTTCTGAGGACTGATCCATCACTGTGGTGTGTTTCAGCCTGGAATGATAATGGCAAAGAGCAGATGGTGGATGCGACAAGGCCTGATCTTCTCTATCGAACAGACTTTTTCCCAGGCCTGGGGTGGCTACTACTGGCTGAGCTGTGGGATGAACTAGAGCCCAAGTGGCCAAAGGCCTTTTGGGATGACTGGATGCGGCAACCAGAGCAACGTCGAGATAGAGCTTGCTTAAGACCAGAGATCTCTCGGACAATGACCTTTGGTCGCAAAGGGGTGAGCCAAGGGCAATTCTTTGACCAGCACCTTAAGTTCATCAAGTTGAACCAAGGTTTTGTGCCCTTCACACAGTTGGACTTGTCCTATCTGAAACGGGAAGTCTATGATCGGGACTTTTCTGCCCGAGTTTATGCTGCTCCCCAAGTGCAAGTGGAGGAGCTAAAAGGCAACCAGAAACAGGAATTAGGGGAGGTTCGGGTTCAGTACAGAGGACGGGACAGCTTCAGAGCTTTTGCTAAGGCTCTAGGGGTCATGGATGATCTCAAGTCAGGTGTTCCCCGAGCTGGCTATCGGGGCATTGTCAGTTTTCTGTTCCGGGGCCGCCGGGTATACTTGGCACCTCCACAAGACTGGACTGGTTATGACCCTACCTGGAGTTAGCAGTGGCAACCACTCTCCGGTCCTCTATAGGAAGAGTTGGAGAGTCTTATCTATAGACTGCATTGTTCTGTGTGTGTGTGTGTGTGTGTGTGTGTGTGTGTGTGTGTGTGTGTGTGGTTTTTTTTTTTACAAGTTCTGATTTTTTTTCTTTTTCCAAGTGGCATTCGAGTGCATTTTCTCCACCTGGGCCAAGAGTGTGAGATACTTGGTTTATATACTGTCAGCAATGGGAAAGCTTTATTGTGGAATATTGGGGCTCTGGGCAGGAGTTTTGTGAGATGGAGAAAAAAATTCAGTCCCTTACCCTACAGAAGCTAGGAGACCTAGTCTTTCCTTTAGATGGTTTTGGCTTTCTCATGAAAATCTTAAGAAAGTTAAATTTTTCAGAGGTTTTTCTCTGGTTGAGACTTCTTTATTATGTGCTGGCTTGATTTTTTTCCCTCTACTACTGTCCTTTCTAGCTAGGGTTTGCTTTCCCCCGTCTGGGCCTCAGTTTCTTCATCTGTTGATTGAAAAAGTTGGACTAGTTGATCTTTAACAGTTCTAACTCTAAATCTATGATGTTATGATCCCTCCCCCTGTTCCTCCCGCTTGATCCATCCCCTTTTCTAAGGGCTTGAATTGGGAACATACATGTGCTTGTGGCCAAAACAAGAACACACCAAAGGGGAGCCAGGGAACACATTACTGAATTTTAGGTGTTTGTACATTTTAATTTTTTTTGACCTTTATCCTGTCTCATTCTTTTTGTTTCTGTATGTGCAGTGTGTGTCATATGTTCTTATTGGTATAACCTTTTATGAATATGTCTTTGTTTTCTTCATATTTTTTTTTTTTTTTACATTTCTGTTGTCTCATTTTCCCGCTTCCTCTGAAGTTTAGTAATTCCCAGTTCTGGAAAGAAAAGTTGAATGAGGAAAAGTAAAATCTCTCCAGTTCTTTATTCTCAGGACTAGGGGGAGATTGTGGGGTGGGCTTAGGGTTGGGAGAGTGCTCATTTGAATTGGAGGAAACTCTTGAAGGTGACAGCCTCTAGCCTCCATGAAACTAGTTCTCCTAGATTTTTTAGGAGGATGTAGCTTCTAATGGGTGAGGGAAGAGTGAGAGTCTTGTCGTCTGTGCCCCTTGCATTTTCACCAGGGTTCAACTCCCTTGTTGATTATGTAGGTTGTTTTCTCTCTGGATGTGTGACTTTTCTGTTTTCCCTCTTCCCCAGTGGTGGAATCCTGAGGAGCAAGCATGGTCAATGCCATTAGCAGCTAGCCCCTCTTCTCCACTTATGTAACTGTTTTTCTAACACAGATAAGGGAAGTTACACCCTCCCTTATCTCCAACCCCTTTATTTCTTGGGAGATGAAGATAGTGATGATGGTTGGATGAGAAATTTGGTCATTTATATTTTTCTTTCCTGCCTGACCTCAACTTCATGGAAGGAAATTGAAGTTGCCTAATTATTTTCCAGAATAAAATAAAGATTGTTATTTGAAAAGCTCTTGTCTCTCTGTTCTGAAGAAGGATGGGGGTGAGAAGAATAGCTGAGGGATAATGGGAGAAAAAGAGAATAGAGGAAAAAGCAGCAAGAGAGAAGAGAGGAAATAAATGAAGGAATGTAGAACACAAGGGATGGAAAGAGATAAAAAGTGGCATGAAGGGAAAAGGGAGTGCTAGGAAAATGAGAGGAGAAAAACCTAGGGAAAGAGGTTATGGAAATGGGAAAAGAGCTTTCAGTCCTATGGAATAAAATGGTTAATTCTCCCCAAGGGAGAGACCGGAAAGGTTGAAGCTGTCAGGAATCCAGATTCCCATACATTTTGAAGGTTTCGGAAAGTATATTAGAGCCTTAGGCCTTGATCTTACCAAACTGAAGATAGCAAAATGAGAGTGGTGGCTTTACTGTAAAAAGTAATTTACCTGACAGGAAGACTTCCAAAGGTTAGTAGAAGTGGTAGAGAGAAAAACTCTCAAAAGAGTTGAAGAGTTTATGAAGAACCTGTCATAAATTAGATGGAGGTGTCCTTAAAGATGCTGAGAGAACTTGAGCAGAAAGACACTAGAAAGCCTGAAGAAATTTCCAGAATCAGAGTTTGGAAAGGGATCATTAGAATGCTGGTGATGAAAGAGATTGTGTGTATTTGCGGGGAGAAATTAATGAATTAAACTTTTTTTTTTATTCTAAAGACCTTTAATTTTTTTGTGGAAAACAAGTCCAGAAGTTTATACTGACTTTTCAAATTACTGAAACACTCAACAATTTTAAATTTGCCTCCCCCAAATTGCCTCTTTGCAGTTGCTAGACTAAGCAATAGAAGTGGTTCTTTTTAAGGTTGCCTTAAAATCTTTTACAAAGGATCTTAGGAGAGCATTTTAGAGGCATTTAAGTAGAAGTCTTAACCATATGCTTTACAAATAATTTTTGGGCACAAAATCTCATTGTGTATCATTTTCTATTTGATGCTTAGCACCAGAGTGATTACATTAGCCTGGCACATAATAGTAAGTGCTTAATAAATGTTTAGTGACTATTTCCCCAATGAGAATGTCACAATCACCTACCCACAGTCAACTTAACATTTTCTGTAACATTTTTTCTTGTGAAAAAACTGAGAAGAGTTCCATCTGCTAACTAACCTTCCTCCCTAGGGACTTTCTTTAATGTTTAGGGTAAGGGGAAGAGGAAGAGAAAGGGTGGTGGTAGCAAAAATAAGCATTTATTTTGCGCCAGGCACTAAGTACTTTTCCAAATACCTCATTTGATCCTCATAGCAGCCATGTGAGGCAGGTGCTATTATTCACATATTACAAGACAAAATAGTTAAGTAACTTGCCCAAGGTCACACAGCTAGTAAGTGTCTGAGGCTGAATTTGCTGAGCTCTAGGGTTCTTAACTATTGTACCACCTAGCTATTTATTTCTTTTTACCCCTTGCCTTATGGGAGTTTTTAATGTATGAGAAGTGCTCTGGAACCTAGATCTTTCTCCCTTTATGAAACAGGTGAATGTACATAAAAACACTTTATCCATGAAAAAGTGAATTGACCAATTACAAGCTCACAAAAGAGTTTTTGAGAACCAAACTACTAAATGTGTGGAACGTGAATTTTAATGAAAACAGACAATACAACAAAATGGAGGTCTTTAACTGGGGCAAGGGAATTGCAGCTCAGGGAACCATGCAGCCAGTGCTGGGATGCCCTAGGAGGGAGTTGGGAAATGGTTTATTTGTAAAAAGTGCTAAGGCAGAGAGAATGATGAGGTTGTAAGTGGGAGGAATTAGGCATCTCAGTTTCACAAGGTTATGTTGTTTTACATAGCAACCAAGTCCATAAAGAAAGCTTGGGAATCTGGAGAGAAGAGTTTGGGAGACCTACAAAGTAATCAAAGGATGGAAGTGACAATGTATGGTCAGTTTTAGGCAATTCATTGGCCTGGGAATGGAGACCAGGACAATTTCAGTTCTTAGTCAACTGAGTTTGTAAAGCCAATCCCTTTTATGAAAGAGATGAGACCCTAGTTTCAGATCAGTACTGTAGAACCCCCACCAATTACATGTGATAAACAGCCCATTTACTCTAAATTCCCCCTTTTTGGACCCGAAAAAGATCTTGGGTTCTTTAAACTTCATGATATTCACAAATCATTCCACACTTATTCCCACAAGAAACCTGAAGTCCCCTCTTGTTTAATTTCTTTTAAATTGTACTTTTTTTTGATATGCACAGGACCAAGGACTAGACCCTGCATGCCTCTCTCCCCTCCCCATCATACAGAAAAATTTGCAGTCATTTTAGAAACACAATGGTGTTAAAAAAAAATCCACATACTGGTGTCAAAAAGATTCTAATGTACTAAAACATGAAAATTCCAGATCCTGAAAGGGAATGATAGGAATGGGCAGAAGACCCTTGATAAATTGGGGACTGCCTTCCCTGTGTGAGGGGAAACAGAGGAAGGAGTCACCATTGCCTCTCATCAAACCCATCCTTTTCGGAGGCAGCTCAGCAGTCTTCAGGAGATGGGTGTGGTAAAGGGAGAGCTTCTTGGCAGAGATTGAGCTACCCAGGGCAGACTGCAGGTAGATTCTTTTGGAAGTCTCTTGCTTAGGAAGGCCATCAAGGATAAGAGATTTACCTGAAAGAGGTAGATTTTCTTGGGGGTCTTTGCTTCATTGGTGCTGATGATGGACAAAGAGGATAGAGAAGAAGCAGCTACTGATATAAGAAGACTGCATTGCTTTGAAGAAATCTGAGAGGAGACCAAAGCAAGAGCTGCACGGTCAATTCCTTTTAATGTTGTATAATTGCTGATGTATTTTAATTCCTTTGTTAAACTACTGATACTCAAAATAATAGAATGAGTAGAGAAGAGACATACAAAAAAACCAACCAATTGATGAATAAAATGGATTGGGAATAGAAGGAGAAACATTTTCTGAGTCAGAGAAAGGATGTGTCCATAGTAAGAAGTTGTCAAGGATGATCTTGCCAATACTTGGAAATGAACTAGTCTTCCTCCCAGACCCCTCAGATGCTGGGTTAACAATATCCTGAAGCAATGTGGCATTCACTTTTGTTATTTAGTTGTTTATCAGTCATGTCTGACTCTTCATGGTCCCTTTCTTGGGGGTCTGGCGAAGATACTGGAGTGGTTTGCCATTTCCTTCTCCATCTCATTTTACAGATGAGTAAAATGAGGCAAACAGTTAAGTGACTTGCCCAGAGTCACACAGTCTAAGACTGGATTTGAACTTAGGAAGATGAGCTTCCTTATTTCAGGTCCCCTACTCTCTCCCCTTTCCCACCTAGCTGCCTATTCTCAACTTTACTGAGTACAAACTGAAGGAGTATCCAGACAGTGCTGAAGACGGAGGTGAAGACACTCTCAAGCCAGGACCAGATATCTCTACAAAGAAGGGGATCGGTAATTTGAGAAAGGATACTCAGCCAGAACACTCCTTTCCAATCATAGAAATGGAAAACTCTGCTCTGTCTCCTTGGTTCACTTTCATGTTTACATTTCTTACTCTGGGCTCCTCTTTGTGCTTGAACACAACATGCTCTTCAACGCTGCTCTTCCTCTTGGATTCAGGCATCCAGTTTGGTGATGGTTGCAGAGCCCCTAGATGGAGTCATAGATTCCCCTGGCAAGGTCATGGAGAAACATTGTGACACTGTCAGCCTTCCATTCCTTGGGCAACTACTTAAAGAAGCCTATTCACTGAATGGGTGTATCTCACTCCAGGTGAGAATGCTGTAAGACCTTAGCTCGAAAGGGTCAGGGTCTCCCATTGCATCCTGGGCCATCTCCAGCCATCCTGATGAATATCAGGCCACTGGATCCAGATGACTCAGAAGAAGAAAGTGAGACTGGTGACTTTGGGCAGCCCTCCCTCACTCAGATCAGAGTCAATTGCAAGTCATGTCATCATCTTGATGTCATGGTCCTCTTAGAGAACGAACATCAAACACAACAACAGCAATTATTTCTGCCACACAAACTATTAACTATGGTGAAAAGAGAAGGACCCTTGAATTTGTCATTGTGAAGAGCCTAGAATCACAGAGGCTACTCAGCTGCCCTGACAAAAAAGCATTTTTAAAAATCATCATATGCCATACATTTGCTAAGGTGCTGAGGGTAAAGATACAAAAGTGAGACAATCTGCTCTCGAGGAATTTATATTCTTAACTGGGTCTGCTAAAAATTTATTACATAATTTCAACTAGGCCCTCGCTGTAGCAAAGCAACCTTTTGCACTGCCCTAATCTGCTTGCTCTCCTTCTTACCATAGTGGCTATTCCAAACCTTTTTATACTTAGTCAGACCTTCCATGGTACTCTCTCTACTCTGTCAGCTGAGGACCTTGCCTCATACTTCACTGAAAAAACTGAATCCATTCAACCAGATTTGAGCCACAGTTCTGATTTATATTTCATACACTAGTATTGACGAATTGAAAATTTGGTGTCTAAGAATGAAATTTGGATTTTTGGACCACGGTTTAAAAGAAAGAAAAATTTATACACACACATACCTATATACATATGTATATGCATATAAGTGCATGCACATATATGTAAATACATATGCAAATACAGACATACCTACATGCATAAGTTTGATACCATAGAGAATAGTTTTATTATAGGAAAATGGATAGCAATATTGTAGCTATCAGTGCTACCTAGTGGTTAACACCAGCAATTTACAAAGACTCCTTCTAGATTCTGAAAAATTAGACTTTAATTTGAAGTGTTTATACATATGGTTTTTCCCTCAGTCTTTCCTTTTTATTCTGGATACATTATTTTTGTTGTACAAAACATTTTATATTTATTTAAATCCTCAAATTCTTCCAATTTCCAACAATTTCTTCTATTTATTGAATATGCTTTCCACCTCTCCACAATTAAAATAGATATAACATTCCATTAAATTTTTTTGTTAAATTTATACTAATATCAACAATCCATTCTAAAATATTTCACTATTGAGATACACAACTTATCAATTTTTTGGGCTATCCTTCTATCCAATTTTCCCAACAATTTTTTATTATAAATTCTTTCCACATTGTTTTGTATTCTTAAATTGGTCAAATACCAAAAATCTAATGTATTATTTATATTAGTTTTCCCACTTTTACTCTTCAGATGACTAGCCTTTGTTTGACAATTAGCACTTTTGTGCCAAGATCCCAGTACAATCAGAAACTATTTGGCAAAATTTAAATCATAAAGCATTTGAAGAGTTATTCCCAGTTGTATGTCCCAGAGTTATTGCCCCAGAATTTGAAACTGTGTTTAGCACATTGGTGCCTTAGAGGAGCTAAATGGGATTTCTTCAGTAAATACTTTTCTCTCCCTTAATGATGGAAGTAGAGCTTCTGGATTTGCTTTGGTGCAGAGATTGGTAATGGGTGACTGATATTAAGTATGAATGATGCAGCCACTCCACAGAATTTATTCAAGTGGAGCAATTATGTTTTATCTTCATTCTTTCAGAGCAAGGGCTGTCACATCTTCCTAAGGTTCTCAGGGTACTTTAAGAGGTGTGAGGTCTGTAATACCGTCAGCTTGAGCCTCCTCAGTCATGTCAGTCAACAAACATTTATTAAGTGCCTTCTATATACCAAGCATGCTGCTAAGAACTGAAGTACAAAAGGTAGTTTTTGCTCTCAAGGAGCTTACAATCTAATGGAGTAAGATGACACAAAAAGGAAGCTGAAAAGTTGGAGGGAGGACAGGGAAAGATATACTTGGCATGTAATGGGGGGAGGGGAGTGCTTCATGTGCAAGGAGTGCAAGCTGGTGGGAAATGAACAAATGCTTGGGCTGGGTGCCTTTTTCAAATGGAAGCTTTAACAGGAGTTCTTTACTCCATTCTCCAGCTCCCCAATCAGGAAGGCAGAAGTTACTGAGGGTACTGATGGGGTATGAGTCCCAAAGTTGATGATGTTTCCTAATGAAGAATTTTCCCGGGATATGGTAGTTTAGCAAGAATACAAGTTGTGACTGATGGCCCAGTTTCATTTAACCGTTAGCAAAGAAATTTTTCTTTAATTCATTAAAGAAATTTAAAGAAAATTAAATTCATTAATCCATGAACAAAGAAATACAAACTTTGAAAATATAGCAAGAACAAACACAGTCACATTTCCCTCCATTACCTCAAACATACACTCTACTTTACATTGGTCTTTGGGGATAATGGGCTCAGACTTAGCTCATCTAGTGTCTCCATAGCATTGATTCCTATATAACTTTGAGTCTCTATTCATGTTCAGCTGTGACAATGTCCAGACAAGTTCTTGTATCTATTCGTTGCATGTAACAAGGTCATTCAAGAAGATCTCTCCTTGTTCCTTAGGGGCATTGATGCCAGGCTGACAGTCAAATCTGGATTTTAGAGTGTCAGGATTCAACTCTATTGACCTTTTCAAACTTATGCTTAAAATGGAAGAATAAAAACCAAGGGAGGCAAAGTGGAAAGGAACAATTAATGGAGAGGGCCTGAGACTTCTCCCCTTACAACATTGTCTCTCACCAGACTACTAGCAAAAGAAATAGATTGATAAAGGCTGGAAGGGGGAGGTTGGGTACAGGAACTCCAAGCCTGGAGCTCCCTGCGTGGGTCTTCTGGAGACAAATTCACAGACAAGCATTGTTGAGGTCAAGGTGAAGATTTATTACACTTTTCAGTGGGTAAGAGTTCTTAGGGAACCTGCAACCTTAGAGGGAGGGGTACAGGTAAAGTTTATATAGGATATTCTATAGGAAACATGTGCCAAATATGCTAAGTAGGTGATTCAGGGTGGGATTAGGGAGTGGTTAATTATTAAAGGAACATGTACTTCTGGTGTATACTGTGCAGGTATTTTACCCAAAGTTCATCCAAAAATAGCCCAAGGGTGGGGAGGGGCTGCATGGAGGTGTGGTTTTTAGACCTAAAACATCACTAAGTCCACCAGCGGTCAGGGCTGGCACAGGAATACCAGGTTGCTCTCATCAATGTCTCATTAGACAAGATAAATGTAAGGGAGTATAGGTTTGTCTAAATTTGGGATACATATGATTAGTCAGCAAGTAGTAAATGTTGTTATAACCCAGTGCACAGCCCGTTCAGCCAGTACACAGCTGGTTCAGACTAATAAGTTCTATAGGTACAGCTAGCTGCTCTATCAGGAAAAGAGGTAAGTATTCCTGGGGCAGGCTGTGTCCTTGGGTGGAGGAGAAACTGCCTAGGATATTGTTTTGAGGCTAGGGAGAAATATGATTTTTAAAGAGAAATGTGATTTTAGAATTGGGGCCCAAGCACATGTACCCAAGCACCCCATCAAAATCAAGAGCACAGCAGCCAGAAAGAAAATGGCTGAGGTTGTTCTTGTTCTACAATTTCATTCAAAGAGTTTGCTATCTATCATGTGGATGATAAGCAGATAAGAACTAGTTACACAATACATATGCATGATTTAAGTTCCCCATGAAACACTTCCCTTACATGCCATCACTACTCTAGAAGCAAGCTCCCTAGCCTGTAGATGGGGAGGCTAGAAGTGTAAGGTAATCTGTCAGATGTGTTCTATTCCTTTACCAGATGTCTATTATACTAGTTCTACATGGAAATGAATGAATGAGTGAATGAAAGAATGAATGACTGAGTGAAATATAACTATATCCCTAGAGAAGCAAGGGAAGTGAGGTGGCATAGTAGATAGAGCACCACACTTGGAGTCACGAAAACTTATCTTCCCGAGTTCAAAATCTGGTCTCAGACATTTACCAGCTGTGTGAACCAGAGAAAGTCACTTAACCTTGTTTACCTCAGTTTCCTCATCTGTAAAATAAGCTAGAGAAGAAAATGGCAAACCATTTCACAGTATCCATGTCAAGAAAATACCAAAGGGACTTGAAGAGTTGACATGACTGAGATGACTGAAGAACTAAAGAGGCAGTGTAGTGTAAGGTAAAGATGTCCAGCTTTGGAGACACAAAGAGCTGGGGTCTAATCCTACGCCTAACACACAAAACTAGCTGTGTGATTATGAGCAATTTACTTAACTTCTTAGTGCCCTGGGTAACGTACTAAGACTATAAATTGCAGAATAGTCACTAACTTGCATAAGTGAAAGAAATTTCCACATCAGGAATTCCCTATACCAATAAAATCAGACCTCTGTTTCAAAATAATAGATTAAATAATCTATGGATTATGGATAGGGATATGCATCATAAATATTTTGCCTTTAACGAAAGGTACATGATTAGAATATGGGAAGGTGAGGAATAGTGGAAGAATTGGCTCTATGATTGAGTGAATGTAAGCCTTTCTAGACCACACTGTAGTTAGGAGACGGACTAGATCTATAGTTTAATTGTTCTAGAGAGCTGGATACAGAAATTCCCTCTGTGAATCTAGGCTGGCAACTCATCTTCAATTTATAGTATTAGAGGTCTGACTAGCATACTCAGGAGATAAGTAATTTGCATAGGGCCACATGGCCAGTATACATCAAAAGCAAGACTGAAATCTAGGTCTTCCTGAGTTCAAAACTAACAATCTAAGTCAAGCAGTTCACAAGATGCCTCAAGGTCACATTTTTCCCATAGGTCAAAACTTTTTGTACTTTTGCAAAGGTCAGCTATGGAAATCTTGAAACCTGTAAATATATAGCATAATGTAGCAGTAAGCACCCCAGCATACACAGGAGGGCCTGCTGCACAGGTTCTTAGATCTGCTTTTCTAAAAGGAAAGCAACTTTTGAAGGGTCAACAATCACTTTAATAAAAATGTATACTAACAGAGAAAATACAAGCAGGACCAACAGACAGGGCTTCCAGCTGTCTGACCATAGGCAACACATACATCAATACCAGAGAGAGAAGCACCAACATCTGGTTTTTCAAAGCTCAGCAAGCTTCTTAAAATGGATGTCCAGAGTCTCATCTGGCACATGAACCTTCTTAAAATTAAGCCCCAAAGCAAAACCTCACCTCAGAGAATATATACTCTTTCCAGAGACAGAGGGCACTATTCTGGTGACCCAGTGCCTCATTAGCAATCAGAAAAAGTGTGGGCCTTCATAGGAAACAAGCCTCCCCTAATCAAGCCTCTCTCAATAGCCCTACCTGAGGCCTATCAATTGGCAGAAAAGATTGGTAACTCCCATTGTACATAAATAAAAATACCATTTGTGTAGAAGGATTTGAACCAAGTTCTCCACTGAATTGCTTTAAAATAAATCCATAATGATAGAAGAGTCATGAATATTATTATTAAAAGCACATAGCTAGAGCATAGGAAAATGAGGAACAGAGGAAGAAATAGTTCTATGATTGAGAGAATGCAAACTTTCCTAGACCACTGTAGCTAGTCAGTCCCAAATCAGATCATATTTTACCTGCCACCCAGGTATTTACCCAAGCCATTTTATAGTTCATTCTTTTTCCATTGCCCTGATTTTCTTCAGCTTGTCCTTTTCTCTCCATATCGTGGCACTAAGTTTCTCAGGAAATTAATGTACTCAACTTTGGAATTCCAACCTTGGGGCTAAGCCAACTTGATTGGTGATTTAGGGCACACTTACCTAGCCCACTCAGTCTAGTTGGCACTAGATAAGACCATACTTCATGTACCATCTCATCCTCTAAACTAAGTCTTTATTCTTACTGTGACCCCAGCTACTTGATCTTTTACAGTTCTCCCTATCTCCCTGAATGTCTTTAATTTCATTGCTACAAGTGATCCTCCTAGAATCTCAGAAGTATGTAATTTGGGGTTGTCAAGGATCTAAGACAGGGGTGGGCAACCTGCAGGCTTGAGGCCACATGTGGCCCTCTAGGTCCTCAGTTGTGGCCCTTTGATCGAATCTAAACTTCACAGAACAAATTCTTTTATTAAGGATTATTATGATGTTATTATTATTATATGAGAACACTTACCCGGTTCCAAACTTCTTGAAGTCCCATTCTTACCCAAAACATGAATACTCACTTCTTCCCCAACAAGTGGTTGTCTAACCTCCACTGACATACATCCAGAAATGGAGCATTCTCTTCTTCAGACTGTCTCCAATATTAAAATCGACAATGAAGCATTTTGATTATAACCATTTTGATAACAACCAGCTCTGTGTTAACAGATTGGTTTAATGTTGGGGACCCTCTCCTCCTCTATACTCTTTCTCCTCTGAATTTTTGTTAACACTGACCTCTCAGTTTTCCTTCTACCTCTGGGACCACTCCATAACATGTGTTGCTAGTTCATTGTTCATATCATGACTCCCTGTGTTTGTCCTAGGCCTCATTCTATATGCTTTTTAATTCAGTGATCTCATCAAAAATCTCATCATTTTATGGATTTAATTATGATCTTTATTCAGAAAATGTATGTATATATATATATGCATACACATATATGTGTGTACATGTATGTGTGTAAATAATCCTACTCTCTCTCCTAAGCTCCAGTTGTACATCTCAAATTATTTAATGGATATTTCAAATTAGATATCCCTTGGACATCTCAAACTCAACAAAATTCAAAGCTGAATTCCTTACCTTTCCCCCCAAATATATGAAATTTGAAACTTCTCTATTTCGATCAAGGGCATTACCCTCCTCACCATGTTAGTTTAGGTTTGCAACCTTGGTGTATTCTTAACTCCTTACTCTCCTTAACCTCATGTAGATTGCTACATCTTATTTCTGCATTCACAAAGTCTCTCACAACCATCTTCTTCAATCTACACACAAAACCAGTACCCTTATTCAGGCCCTTATCATCTCTTACTTGAACTATTGCAAGAACGTTTTTATGGTAAGTCCTTTCCCTCTCCAGTCTCCAGTCCATCTAGAGAGAGGACAAAATGGTTTTCCTAAAGTACAGGTCTAACCATATTACTTCCCAGTTCAATAATCTTTAGTGACTCAATATAAACGCCTCCATTTTACTTGTAAAATCCTTCACAAACAGCACCAACCTACCTTTTCAAATTCATTATATTTGACTCACATTCTTGTACTTGTTGTCACAGTCAAACTGGTCTTTCTATTCCTCACATGCAACATTCCACCTGCCAATTCCAAAGCTTGGCTGGCTCTAGTTGTCTTTTATGCTGGTAGTGCGCTCCTTACCTTCTTAAAATATCCTTTCCCTTCAACACTCTGTAAAAGCATTGTCTACTATATGAAACCTACTAGCGTCCTCTCCCATTGTTTTTTATTGATCTTATATCTATATATTTTAAGAATTTTCAAAAGGAACTTTATAGTCATCAACAAACATGAACATTTCCATATTGTATGTACTTTGTACACATCTGTGTATATGTTGTCTTCCTGGATGAATATAAGCCTTTAAAATAAGGAACTATTGCCTTTTAGCTTTTTCTCCTGCTTCTAACAGAGTCCCTGACACATCATAGTCATGTACTAAATGTTTGCTAATTGAGTTTTTAAAAAACAATTTTATTGGCATCTTTTATTGTTTATATCACCAAACTTTCTCCCAGTTATCTCTTTCCCTCCCTCACTCCTGCCAGATCCATTCCATATATATATATATATATACACACACACATATACACATATACATATATGTATACACACATGTATATATGTAATGCATGTATATATAATGTATGTATATATGTATATAATGTGTATATGTATATATACATGCATGTATATGAAATGGAGAAGAGGAAGAAGAGAAAAAGAGATCATAGGAAGTAAAATAGATAATTTAATTACATGAAATTAAAAAGGTTTTACACAAACAAAACTAAAGCAAACAAATTAGAAGGAAAGCAAGAAACTTGGGAAACTTTTTTATGGCAAGTTTCTCCATAAAGTCCTCACTTGCTTTCATTTTTTTCTTTCTTTCTTTTAAGCATTAATTTAAAAAAAAATTTCCAAAGTCTCTCTCCCTTCTGCTCCTCCCCTACTCATTGAGAAGGCAAGCAGAGTGCAGTTGTGTTTATATGGTGGAATAAGGAAGGAAACTGTCTGGTTCTCCCAAATTCCTCAACAAATAACTTAAAATAATGCCTCAAAGTAAATTTTAGAGTGGCAGAAATAATTAAAAGTTAGGGTAAAGCAGTCATCTACCCTTAGACAGTTTGGGAGGATTTTAGGAAAGATCTGACCTTTCAGGGTGGTGGTCTGGTCTGATTGAAATGCAGATACCTCTTGGCAAATTCCTCTGAGTCAAACCTCTGGGGGCAGCTGTGTTGGTTTCAAGAACTTTTGACCTGCAGACAGTGTGGGGGTTGGGTGGCTGATCAGAGTAAGATTATGACGGTCCTCCACTGGTGCTGGATGGAATGGCCCAGGTATGTTGACCAGACAGGGTGCCAGGATGAGTGAGGAAGAGAGAGTACACACTGGTAAGTGTGGTCACAGAGGAGTAGAAGCCCTGCTGGTTGTGGTCACTCTCACAAGAGTGGAGGCCCTGTTTCAGTTCCAGGTCTGAGATGTGAGCTAATGCTTTCAGTCACCTAAAGGACCACAAGGAGCAAGAGCATTTGCAACGGCAGTGGTGGTAGGGACCCTGGTCTCAGCTCAGGGGAAGAAAGAAGTACCTGAAGTCACTTATAGATCAAGGCTTGAACTGGAGTAGTGACCACACCTGGCCTTAGATCGTAGAATATTGGAAGAACAAAGAGGCCCCTCTCACTCCCTAAGATAAAGCTCAGAAAACAACAGGATGAAAAACCTGAAGTTGGAGACATTACCTCTCACACCCTGGGAGCAGAGCTTGACTCTAACATAAAGTTAACAGTCAAGAGACAGGCCATGAAAAATAAGTGAAAAACAGAAGGAACCTGCCCTTAGAAGGTTACTCTGGTGACAGAGAAGATCAAAGTTCAAACTCAGAAGAAAAAAAAGCAGCTTCTTGTAAAGCTTCAAAAAAAAAAAAAAATGCAACATGGTCATTTACCTGAAAGGGCTCTTGAAGAATATTAAAAGGATTTAAAAATTAAATAAGAGAAGTTGAAGAAAAATTTGGAAAATGAGTAAGAATAATGCAAGAAAAGCAAGAAAATTATGAAAAGAAAGTCAAGCAATTGGAAAGGGAAATTACAAAAAAAAAAAAAAAAAACCTCACCAAAGAAAATAAACCTTTAAAACTTAGAATTGGGCAAGGGGAAGCTTAAGACATAAAACATTAAGCATAAGGCATCAAAAAATAATAAAACAAAATCAAAAGAATAAAAACATAGAAGAGAATGTGAAACATCTCATTAGCAAAACAACTGACTTGGAAAAAAGATTGAGGAGAAATAATATAAGAATTATCAGACTACCTGAAAGTTATGATAAAAAAAGAGTCTAGATGCTATATTTCAAGAAATTTTTAAGGAAAATTACCTTGAAGTTCAAGAACTGGAGGGTAAAATAGAAAAATTTTAATTTTTTTATTCATTTTAAACAAATGCAAAATGAGAAAAAAACAAAACCTTTTCATATACCCAGCAGAATATAAGAGAAGATTCAATATAAAACAATACATTTCCATTTCAAGAAAACTTATGTAATAAATAATAAACATTGTTTTCAAGTTACCCAGCTTTTCTGTGCTTCCTTCTAGGGTTTCTTTTGTTCTTTGCTGGATATTTTAAGATTTATTTTATTTTATCTCTCTCCCCACATCCCTGCCCTAGAGAAGGCTACAATTAAATGCAAACACACACACACACACATATACATATGCATATATGTAAGACCATATTATGCATATTTCTATTTTTCACTTCTTTCTCTGGAGGTGGATAGCATGATCCTCAACAGAGCCTAGTCTTTCTAAATCAAACAGCTCATTATTTCTTATATAACAGTCATATGCACAGTTGATTTAATCATTCCTGATTTGAAGGGCATCTATCATTTAGCCAATCTGAAAGATGTAAGATGATATTTCACAGTTGCTTTATTTTGCGATTCTCCAATCAAAAATGATTTAGGGCATATTTTCATGATTATATAGAGTTTTTATTTCTTCATTGAAAAACTTCCTGTTCATATCCCTTGACCATTTATCAATTGGGGTATAACTTTCATTCTTCTAAATATGACAAAGTTCTTTATATATTTGAGAAATGAGACCTAAACAATATTAAATAATATTGGTGACACATAGCATAGTTTCCTTATTTTTCTCTTTTAGTTAAATCTATTTTAGCTTTTACTAAAATTGTTTAAAATTATGATTACTATCCTTGCTTTTTTTCACATAATAAAGTTTGCTCCAGCCCTTTATTTTAACTCTGTGAATCTCTAATTTTTATTGTGTTTCCTGAAAGTGACATATTGTTGAATTTTTAAATTTTTAATTAAAATTTTTAATCCATTTAAATCCATTCTGCTGTTTCCATTATATGAGTAAATTCAACCCATTCACATTCAAAGTTATAATTGCTTGTTGTATATTTCCCTCCATCTTATTTTTCCTCACTATCCTTCTCACTCTTTTTACCCTTTCTGTCCTCACTTAATTTACTTCTACCCACTATCCACTACTTTAATCTACCCACCCCTCTAAGAGGCCCTCCCTTATCCCTTCCCCTCCTAATTCTTAGTTTGGCTGTATTGAGTCCCTTATAATTGGTCTTTAATGTTTACCTTATATTTATCCTGGATCTTATATTTTGAATTTTCCATTAAATTTTCCCCTTTTTGTCAAAAAACTTAAAAGTCTTTCAGTACCATTAAATATCCATTTTTTCTTTTCATTCAGGGATTATACTTAACTTTGCTGGGTAAGTTATCCTTAGTCATAATCTCAGCTCCTTTGATCTATGAAATATAGTATTCCAAGATCTATGGTCCTTTGATGTAGAAGTTGCTAGATCTTGTGTAATCCTGATTGTCATTCTGTGATATTTAAATTATTTTTTCTTGTTGCTTGCAATGTTTGCTCCTTAACTTGAGAACTTTGAAATTTGACCATGATATTCCTGTAAATTTTCCTCCTGGGACCTCTTTCAGATAGTGATCAGTGTTTTTTTTTAATTTTTTTACTTTCTGCTTTACCTTCTTGTTTTGGTACTTCAGAGCAGTTTTCCTTAATAGTTTCTTGTAATATTGTAGCAAGATTCTGTTTTTATTGTAGCTTTCAAGTAGTCCAACTAATATTGTCTCTCATCTGTTCTCCATATCAGATGAGACATTTCATATTCTTTTACTTTTTCATTCTTTTGATTTTAAAAAAAATACTTCTTGGTGTCTTATGATATCATTAGCTTTCCCTTGCCCAATTGTAGTTTTTAAGGAATTATTTTCTTTCTTAATTTTTTAATTTTCTCTTTTTTCAGTTGGTTGACTTTCTTTTCATAATTTTCTTGATTTCCTTGGATTGTTCTTATTTTATTTAATAACTTTTCCCCTATTTCTCCTGATTGATTTTTAAAGTCTTTTTAAAACTTCTTTCAAGAACTCTTTTTAGGTTTGTGAGTATTTGATGTTTCTCATTGAAAATGGAGTGCTTTTTGAGCTCCACTATCTTTCTATGAATGTGAACCTAGATCCTCTCTATGCCCATAGTAGCTATCTATGGTTGAGTTCTTTCTCCTTTGCTTACTCATTTAAAAAAATACTTTATTTTTAGCAGCTTATTATTATAATTGTATTCTAATATGTGGGAATGATGATGCCCCAGGTCTCAGGTCCTTCTTACTGTTATTTTATGAGCTCTGTCCTAGGATCCAACCTTGGGCACTCCATCCCTAAACCACAGTCAGGGCCCCCACCTATGCTATCTCAAAAATGTTTTTGCTTCCCATGGTGCTTCCAATGACTGCAAGTGTCAACTCTCCTCTCCACCCTGGAACCAAAACTAGGGACTCTGTTCCACTGCAAGTGCTAATACTAGTAGGGTCCCTGCTGTTCCACTACTGCACTCACCAGATGTATTCCAACTCTTTCTTCCCTGCAGCTATAATATGGGTGTCATCCAGTCAGCACAGCTGTGCTTGGTATCCCTTTACAGTGGAAGGTCCTACAATTTTCTCCTTTTCAGCTGTCTGATCCCCACACTGCCTGTGAGGTGAAAGTTACAGAGGCTGAGGCTGCCTCCAAAACCAGCTGCCTCCAGAGCTTATTGCTTGTTCACTCACACCAAGCCTCTACCCCTGTAGGCTATCTTTCCTGGGGTCTTTTTAAGTTGTGTTAGGAGGACAGCTACATTACCCTGACTTCTGTTTATCTCTGTTACTCTAAATTAACTTTGAGTGTTCTGTCTTTTTTTTGGAGAGCCTGAAGTTTTCTGACCTACTCTGTCATTTTCCCAGAATTCTCTTGTAAAATAGAAATAGAAAAAACCCCCACCTATCACCACCTGAGAGTAATCCCAAAGTGAAAATGCAGGGGAACTCTAACTAAGTTTCAAAGTTCACAAGTCAAGGAGAAAATATTACAAACAATTAGAAAGAAATAATTTAAAAATTTGACTAAATCATAGTCAAGGCAACACAAGATTTAGCAGCTTCTAAACTGAGTGTAATCTTTTTTTTTTTCAAATTTTATTTACTTAATTTTTTACATTCATTTTCACAAATTTTTGGGTTCCAAATTTTCTCCCCTTTTCTCCCCTCCCCCCACCCCAATACCCCAAGCAATCTAATTTTCTCTATCTCCAATCTGCCCTCTCTTCTGTCATCCCTCCCTTCTCTTGTCTCCATCTTCTCTTTTCTCCTGTAGGGCCACATGACTTTCTATTCCTCATTAACTGTATGTCTTCTTTCCTAGTTGCAACAACAATACTAAACAGTTGTTCCTAAAACTTTGAGTTCCAAATTCTCCCCATCCCTCCCTCCCCACCCATTCCCTTTGGGACGGCAGGCATTCAATATAGGCCATATCTGTGTAGTTTTGCAAATGACCTCCCTGATAGTCGTGTTGTGTAAGACTAACTGGATTACCATCCCTCCTAACCTGCCCCTCATTGTTTCTCTTCTGTCTTTTGATCCTGGCCCTCCCCAAGTGTTGACTTCAAATTGCTCCCTCCTCCCTTTGCCCTCCCTTCCATCATCCCCCCCCTTGCAATATCTCCTTCTCCCCCACTTTCTTATTCTGTAAGATAGATTTTCATACCAAAATGAGTGTGCATTTCACTCCTTCGTTTAGTCAAATGTGATGAGGGTAAACTTCTTGTTTTTTTTTTTTTTTCCTCAGCTCTCCTCTTTTTCCCTCCACTAAGAAAAACTCCTACCTGCCTCTTAAATGTCATATAGTTACCCCCTTCCCTTTCCCTCTCTTTCCTCCCCCTACAATTCTCTCTCACCATTTACCTTAATTTCTTTTAAGGTATGGTCCCATCCTATTCAGTTCAACCTGTGCTCTCTATCTCTGTATGTGTGTGCATGTGTGTGCATGCGTGTACATGTGTATGTGTGGTCCCACCAACTACCCAGATACTGAAAAGTTTTAAGGGTTAGAAATATTGTCTTTCCCTGTATGAATGTAAACAGTTCACTTCTGGTAAGTCCCTTAAGCCTTCTCTTTGCTGTATCCTTTTTCATGCTTCTTCTCATTCTTGTGTTTGAGAGTCAAATTTTCTTTTCAGCTCTGGTCTTTTCATTAAGAATGATTGAAAGTCCTCTGTTTCATTGAAAGACCATATATTCCCTTGAAGTATTATACTCAGTTTAGCTGGGTAGGTGATTCTTGGTTTGAGTCCTAGTTCCTTTGACTTCTGGAATATCCTATTCCACGCCCTTTGATCCCTTAATGTAGAAGCTGCTAGATCTTGGGTTATCCTGATTGTATTCCCACAGTACTGGAATTGTTTCTTTCTAGCTGCTTGCAAGATTTTTCCTTGAGCTGGGAGTTCTGGAATTTGGCCACAATGTTCCTAGGAGTTTCTCTTTTTGGATCTCTTTCAGGTGGTGATCGATGGATTCTTTCAATACTTATTTTGCCCTCTGGTTGTAGAATGTCAGGGCAGTTTTCCTTGATAATTTCATGGAAGATGATGTCTAGGCTCTTTTTTTGATCATGACTTTCAGGTAGTCCCATAATTTTTAAATTGTCTCTCCTGGATCTATTTTCCAGGTCAGTTGTTTTTCCCATGAGATATTTCACATTCTCTTCCATTTCTTCGTTCTTTTGGTTTTGTTTGGTGATTTCTTGGTTTCTCATAAAGTCATTAGACTCCATCTGTTCCATTCTAATTTTGAGAGAACTATTAAATTCAGTGAGCTTTTGAGCCTCTTTTTCCATTTGGCTCATTCTGCTTTTGAAAGCATTCTTCTCCTCATTGGCTTTTTGAACCTCCTTTGCCAATTGAGTGAGCCTATTTTTCTTTTTTTTTTTTTTTTTTTTTTTTTTTTTTTTTTTATTTATTTATTTTTTTATTTATTTATTTATTTATTTATTTATTTATTTTACATTCATTTTCACAAATTTTTGGGTTCCAAATTTTCTCCCTTTTTCTCCCCTCCCCCCACCCCAATACCCCAAGCAATCTAATTTTCCCTATCTCCAATCTGTCCTCTCTTCTGTCATCCCTCCCTTCCCTTGTCTCTATCTTCTCTTTTCTCCTGTAGGGCCAGATGACTTTCTATTCCTCATTAACTGTATGTCTTCTTTCCTAGTTGCAACAGCAATACTAAACAATTGTTCCTAAAACTTTGAGTTCCAAATTCTCCCCATCCCTCCCTCCCCACCCATTCCCTTTGGTACGGCAGGCAATTCATTATAGGCCATATCTGTGTAGCTTTGCAAATGACCTTCCTGATAGTCGTGTTGTGTAAGACTAACTGAATTGCCATCCCTCCTCACCTGCCCCTCATTGTTTCTCTTTGATCCTGTCCCTCCCCAAGTGTTGACTTTCAATTACTCCCTCCTCCCTTTGCCCTCCCTTCCATCATTCCCCCCAATATCTCCTTCTCCCCCGCTTTCTTATACTGTAAGATAGGTTTTCATACCAAAATGAGTGTGCATTTCACTCCTTCGTTTAGTCAAATGTGATGAGGGTAAACTTTTGTTTGTTTGTTTGTTTGTTTGTTTTTTTTTTTTTCTTCAGCTCTCCTCTTTTTCCCTCCACTAAAAACATCTCCTACTTGCCTCTTAAATGACATATAGTTACCCCCTTCCATTTCTCCCTCTTTCCTCTCACTACATTTCTCTCTCATCATTTACCTTAATTCCTTTTAAGGTATGGTCCCATCCTATTCAGTTCAATCTGTGCTCTCTGTCTCTGCATGTGAATGCATGTGTGTATGTGTGTGCATGCATGTACATGTGTATGTGTGGTCCCACCAACCACCCAGATACTGAAAAGTTTTAAGAGTTAGAAATATTGTCCTTCCATGTATGAATGCAAACAGTTCATTTCTGGTAAGTCCCTTAATACTTCTCCTTGCTGTTTACTTTTGCATGCTTCCTCTCATTCTTGTGTTTGAAAGTCAAATTTTCTTTTCAGCTCTGGTTTTTTCATCAAGAATGATTGAAAGTCCTCTGTTTCATTGAAAGACCATATTTTCCCTTGAAATATTATACTCAGTTTAGCCGGGTAGGTGATTCTTGGTTTGAGTCCTAGTTCCTTTGCCTTCTGGAATATCCTATTCCACGCCCTTCGATCCCTTAATGTAGAAGCTGCTAGATCTTGGGTTATCCTGATTGTATTACCACAGTACTGGAATTGTTTGTTTCTGGCTGCTTGCAAGATTTTTTCCTTGAGCTGGGAGTTCTGGAATTTGGCCACAATGTTCCTAGGAGTTTCTCTTTTTGGATCTCTTTCAGGTGGTGATCGATGGATTCTTTCAATACTTATTTTGCCCTCTGGTTCTAGAATGTCAGGGCAGTTTTCCTTGATAATTTCATGCAAGACGATGTCTAGGCTCTTTTTTTGATCATGGCTTTCAGGTAGTCCCATAATTTTTAAGTTGTCTCTCCTTGATCTATTTTCCAGGTCAGTTGTTTTTCCCATGAGATATTTCACATTCTCTTCCATTTTATTGTTCTTTTGGTTTTGTTTGGTGATTTCTTGGTTTCTCATAAAATCATTAGACTCCATCTGTTCCATTCTAATTTTGAGAGAACTATTAAATTCAGTGAGCTTTTGAGCCTCTTTTTCCATTTGGCTCATTTTGCTTTTGAATGCATTCTTCTCCTCATTGGCTTTTTGAACCTCTTTTGCCAATTGAGTGAGCCTATTTTTCAAGGTGTTAATTTCCTCAGCATTTTTTTGGGTCTCCTTTACCAAGATATTGACCTTTTTTTCATACTCTTCTTGCATCTTTGTCATTTCTTTTCCCAGTCTTTCCTCCACCTGTCTAACTTGCTTTTCAAAATCCTTTTTAAGCTCTTCCAAGGCCTGAGCCCACCCAACACCCCCCTGGGGTGTCTGGGGTACTGAGGCCCCGCCCTCCACATCTTTCCCTGATGGGAAAAATACGTTCTCGTCCTCCCCATCAGATCCGAAGGTTGGGATCATTTGCGTTTGTTGGAAAAAACTCTCTAAAGTCTTATTTTTCTTCCCCTTTCTAGGCATTTTCCCAGCCAGTTACTTGACCTCTGAGATTCCCTTCCACCCCCGCCTGGATCCGCCCAGCCAGCGCCTGGCCTCTGAGATTCAAATGGGCTTTCCTCCTGCTGGCTGTCAATCAGTGAGCTTTAGTTCAGGTGCTGGGGCGGGGCCAGGGCTGTCTCCGAGACTCTGATCCCTCGGGGGGCTTTATGCAGCGACTCTCAAGAATGGAGCGGGTGGGGGCGGGGTGGGGGGCCCGCCTCCCAATCTCAGCTCCCCTGGGGGTCCCGAGCAGAAACCTTCAGCAACAGAGCGGGCTGGGGGCAGGGCCGTCTCTCAGGCTCAGCTCCGTCAGGTTTTATGCGGGAATCTTCTGTAATGAAGATCCTGCCTGCTGCTGGGGGATTCCTGAGTCCTGGGCCGCTGCCGCCTCAGCCGCCGCCCACGCCTCTGCCTCCGCCGCTTCCTGCCCCCGTCCCTGCCGCCGCCGCTTCCTCCCGAGGGGGCCCGAGTCACGGAGGCTCCCTGCTTCCCCTCTCCTTCAGCCCGGCCTCTCTCACTGACCTGCTTCTGTGGGCGGAGGGACTTTCCCGGCTGCTTCAGCTTCCGTCTCTGAAGCCTGCTCCGATCCGCTTCTCTGAGGCCTCGGCCAGGGCAGCGCTGGGGGTCGGGTTTACTCTCCGGGGCGCGCCGGACCCTGGGGACGGGTCTTGAGGGCTCCCTGGGACGGAAATCTCCTCCACTCTGCCTCTGCACACCTTGCACTCACCCAGAATCTATGGGGGACTCTTTCTACACCAATTCCATGGGCTTTGGTTTCGGAGCTCGTAAACGTGCGTCCTTCTACTCCGCCATCTTGGCTCCGCCCCCCGAGTGAGCCTATTTTTCAAGGTGTTAATTTCCTCAGCATTTTTTTGGGTCTCCTTTACCAAGGTATTAACCCGTTTTTCGTACTTTTCTTGTATATCTGTCATTTCTCTTCCCAGTTTTTCCTCCACCTGTCTAACTTGCTTTTCAAAATCCTTTTTGAGCTCTTCCAGGGCCTGAGCCCACCCGCCACCCCCCTGGGGTGTCTGGGGTACTGAGGCCCCACCCTCCACGTCTTTCCCTGATGGCAAGGATACGTCCTCGTCATCAGATCCGAAGGTCGGGATCATTTGCATTTGGTGGAAAAAACTCTCTATAGTCTTATTTTTCTTCCCTTTTCTAGGCATTTTCCCAGCCAGTTACTTGACTTCTGAGATTCCTTTCCACCCCCACCTGGATCCGCCCAGCTAGTGCTTGGCCTCTGAGATTTAAATGGGCTTTCCTCCTGCCGGCTGTCAATCAGTGAGCTTTAGTTCAGGTGCTGGGGTGGGGGCAGGGCCGCCTCCCAGGCTCAGTTCCCTCAGGGGCTTTATGTAGAGACTTTCAGGAATGAAGCAGGTGGGGGTGGGGTGGGGGGCCCACCTCCCAGGCTCAGTTCCCTTGGTGGCTTTATGCAGAAGCCTTCAGTAATAGAGCGGGGTGGGGGCAGGGCCGTCTCCCAGGCTCAGCTCCCTCAGGTTTTATGCAGGAATCTTCTTCCGTAATGAAGATCCTGCCTGCTGCTGGGGGATTCCTGAGTCCTGGGCCGCTGCTGCCTCAGCCGTCGCCCACACCTCTGCCTCCTTCACTTCCTGACCCCGTCTCTGCTGCCGCTGCTTCCTCCCGAGGGGGCCTGAGTCACGGAGATGCCCTGCTCCCCCTCTCCTCCAGCCCAGCCTTCTCTCTCACTGACCTGTAGCTTCTGTGGGCGGAGGGACTTTCTCGGCTGCCGGAGCTTCCGTCTCTGAAGCCTGCTCAGATCAGCTTCTCTGGGGCCACGGCCAGGGCAGTGCTGGGGGTGGGGTCCACTTTCCGGAGTGCGATGGACCCTGGGGATGGGTCTCCAGGGTTCCCTGGAACGGAAATCTCTTCCACTCCGTTTCTGCACACCTTGTATTGACCCAGAAGTTATGGGGGTCTCTTTTTACATTAATTTTATGGGCTTTGGTTTTGGAGCTCGTAAATGTGCGTCCTTCTACTCCGCCATCTTGGCTCCGCCCCCTCCTGAGTGTCATCTTTCAAGGGAAAAATGGATATTTAATGAAGTAAAGGACTTTTAAGTGTTCTTGAGGAAAAGAACATAACTAAACGGAAAATCTGACTTATAAAAATCAGGAGCAAAATAAGAAGGTAAACATGAAAGCATAAATATTTAACAAAATTAAACTATTTACTTCTTATATGAGAAAAATTTTATGTGTAACTTTTAAGAATGTTATAATTGTCTGCATAGTTCAAAAAAGTATATATAGATAGGATGTTTGAGGTTGAGTTAATTATGATAAGATGATCCTAAAAATTAAAATGGTATAGGGAGAACTAAAATTGAGCAAATTATCTCGTACAAAGGAGGCATAAATAAAAGAACTGTTATAATGGAGGGGTGGAGAGGTGGTGTGGGAACCTTATTTTCATCAGAGCTCAGTTAAGGAGCTATTAGGATATAAAAGTCTTCTTAATTTATAGAAAAATGGAAAGGATACAATTTATTAGGATATAAAAGTCTTCTTAATTTATAGAAAAATGGAAAGGATACAATAAAGAAAAGATTCTTACAACTGTGTGTGGATTAAGAAATAGGAGGACTAACAGATAGGATGAAGGAAAGATTTTAGAAGAGTGTGTGGATTTGAGGGGCAATGGTCAGAAGTAAATTAGATTTCAAAGAAGGGAGGGGGGGGGATAAACAGTGAGGAAAAATAGGATGGAGGGAAATCTACAACCAGTAATTATAACTTTGAATGTCAATGGAATGAACTCACTCATAAAACAGAAACTGATAGAAGAATGGATAAAAAAACAGAATCTGACAATATGTTGTTCACAAGAAAAACATTTAAAAATGAGAGACACACAGAGAAAAAATGAAGGGCTAGAACAGAATTTGTGATTTAATTAAAGTAAAAAAAGCATGGGTAGCAATCATGATGTCAGATAAAGGTAAAGCTAAAGTAGATTTAATTAAAAGAGATGACTAGGGAAACTGCATTATGTTTAAAGGTTCCATATATAATAAAGAAATATCTATATTTAACATATATGAACCCAATGATATAATATTCAAAATTTTTAAAGGAAAAGGTAAATGAATTAAAGGTGGAAATGGATAGCAAAACTGTCATAATGGAGAATGTCAACTTTCTCTTTTTAGAAGCAGATGAATCTAACAAAAAGAAACTAGGATAGAAGTCAAGGAGATTAATAGAATGTTAGATAAGCTAGATACGATAGACATCTGGCAAGAACTGAATGGGAATAGAAAGGAGTATCTTTTTTTTTCATTGTTACTTGGTACCTTTATATAAATTTACCACATATTAGTGCATAACAACTTTATAGATAAAAGCAGAAATATTGAAGACATCCTTTTCAGATCATAGTGCAATAAAATTACATTTAATAAAAGACTATCAAAACACAGACTAAAAATTAATTGACAACTAATAACCTAATCTTAAAGAATGAATGAGTTAGAGAACAAGTCATAGAAACAATACATAATTTTATTAAAGAGAATGATCATTAGACAACACATTAAAATTTATGGGATTATGCAAAAGCACTAATCAGAGGAAAATCTGCATCTCTAAGTGCTTATATCAACAAATTAGAAAAAAAGCAGATCAATGAATTGGGTATACAATAAAAAAAACCAGAAAAAGAACAAATTTAAATCCTCAACTAAACATCAATTTGAAAAACCTAAAAATTAAAGGTTAAATGAATAAAATTAAAAACAAGAAAAGTATTGAATTAATATTTGAATAATTGGATTAATAAATAAAACTAGAAGTTGGCTTTTAGAAAAATCTAATAGGTAAACCTTTGGTTAATATGATTTTCTAAAAAGAAGAAAATAATGTCCCTAGTATAAAAAAATGAAAAAAGTTGAATACACCACTAATGAAAATGAAATCAAAGCAATAATTAGTAGTTATTTTGCTCAATTATATGCCAGTAAGTTTAACAAGTTAAATGAAATGGAAGAATATTTACAAAAACATATATTGCCCATATTAACAGAAGAAGAAATAGAATATTTAAAACTTACTTTAGAAAAATAAATTGAACAGGCTATAAATGAGCTTCCTAAGGAAAAAAAGCATCAGGACTAGATGGATTTACAAATGAATTCTGCCAAACATTTAAAGATCAACTAATTCCAATATTAAATAAATTATTTAGAATAATAGGCAAAGGAGGAGTCCTACCAAACTCCTCTTATCAAACCAATATGATGCAGATACCTAAACCAGGAAGAGAAAGATAAAACAGAAAGATAATTATAGACCAATTTCACTAAGGAATATTGATGCAAAAATTCTAAATAAAATATTAATCAGGAGACTACAACAGTATATCATAAAGATTATTTTCAAGTGGAATTTATACCAGGAATGCAGAGTTGATTCTTGTAAGGAAAACTATTAACATAATTGATTATATCAGTAAAAAAGTAGCAAAAATTATGTTTCATAAATGTAAAGATTTAAACTCTCAGTGTAAGAATATACTGTTTGGTTAAAAATTGTTGGGAAAATGGAAAACAGTCTGGCAGAAACTAGGTATGAACTAATATCTTATTTAACAAAATAAGGTCAAAATGGGAATATAATTTAGACATAAAGGGTGATACCATAAGCAAATTAGGGGAGCAAGGAACAGTTTATCTGTCAGATCTATGGAGAGGAAGAATTTATGACCAAGCAAGAAATAGAGAACATTATAAAATACAAAATGGATAATATTGATTACATTAAATTAATAAATTTTTACACAAACAAAGCCAATGTAACCAAGATTAGAAGGGAAACAGAAAGCTGGAAAACAATTTTTATACTCAGTGTTTCTGATAAAGACCTCATTTCTAAAACATATGGAGAACTGAGTCAAATTTATAGGAGTACAAGTCATTCTCCAAATGATAAATGGTCAAAGAATATGAAAAGGTAATTCTCAGATGAAGAAATTAAAACTCTCTATAGTCATATGAAAAATGTTCTAAATTACTATTGACTAGAGAAATGCAAATTAAAGCAGCTCTGAGGTACCATATCACCCCTCTCAGATTGGCTAACATAAAAAAATAGGAAAATTATAAATGTTGGAGAAGATGCGGGAAAATTTGAACACTAATGCATTGTTAGTGGAGTTGTTAACTTATACAAGCATTCTGGAGAGCAATGCAGAACTATGCCCAAAGGGTGATAAAACTGCGTGTACCAATTTGATGCAGCAATACCATTTCTATAGAGCTCTCTATCTGAAGGAGATCATAAAAATGTGGAAAGGATGCACACATACAAAAATATTTATTTATTGTTTGATAAACTCAAGGACTGCAGCTTCTGGGATAAAAAAACTCACTGATAAAAACTGCTGGGAAAACTGGAAAATAGTGTGGTGGAAACTGTGCATAGACCAATACCTGACACCATGTACCAGAATAAATTCCAAATGAGTACATGATCTAGGCCTAAAAGCTGATACTATACACAATTTAGGGGAGCAAGGAATAGTTTATTTATCAGATTCATGGGGAATGGAGGAATCTATGATCAAACAAGAGATAGAGAACATTATGAAACGCAAAATGGATACTTTTGATTGCATTAAATTGAGGTTTTTGCACAAAGAAAGCCAATGCAACCAAGATTAGGAGGGAAGCAGAAAACTGGGAAAGAATTTTTGTAACTAATATCTGTGATAAAGGCCTCATTTCTAAAATATATAGAGAACTGAGTCAAATTTAGAAGAAATTAGAAGAAACCATTTCTCCGTTGATAAAGAACATATGAATAGGCAGTTTTCAGAGCAAGAAATAAAAACTGTCTGCAGTCATATGAAAAAAATGCTCTAAACCACTATTGATTAGCAAATTAAAGTAACTCTGAGGTACCATCTCACACCTAGCTAATATGACAAAACAGGAAAATGGTCAATGTTGAAGAAGCTATGGAAAAACTGGGACACTAATGTATTGTCTGTGGAGCTGTGAACTGATCCTACCATTCTGGAGAACAATTTGGAACTATACCCAAAGGGCTATAAAACTGTGCATACCTTTTGACCCAGCAACATCATTATTAGGTCTGTTTCCCAAGATGATCAGGGAAATAGAAAAAAGAACTATGTATTTTAAGATATTTATAGTAGCTCTCTTTGCGGTAACAAAGAACTGGAAATTGGGGGTTTGGTCCATTAGTTGGGGAATGGCTCAATAGGTTGTGGCATATGATTGTGATGGAATACTATTATATTATAAGAAATGAAGATCAGATTTATTTTAAGAAAACATGAAAGAACGTATACAGTAACAACAGTATTGTTAAAGAGTAAATGTGAATGACTAAGCTATGCTGAGTTACATAAATATTCAAATCAACTACAAAGGACCTATGAATGAAGATGCTATTACCCTCCAGAAAAAGAACTTATTTATGGAACTATGTATTGTGTAGTTTCATATACATATGCATATATACATGTAAAATATGTATATATGAGTGTATATGTATGTAGGTGTATATATGTATGTATATGTGAATGTAAATATAAAATATAAACACATATACATAGATGCCCAATGCTGGCCTTCACTAGTGTGGGATTAAGAGAAAGGGAGAGAATAGCTTAGAACTCAAATGTAGCTAAAATTTTTTTTTAAAAGGAGAAGGCAAGCAATATGATATATTACCTGTGAAGTCATGCAAAACATATTTCCATATTAGCCATGTTGCAAAAAACAAACAAAATGGAAGGTAAATTAAAGTGAAAAGAAGTATACTTCTGTCTGCACTCAGAGATTCTGTTCTCTCTTTGGAAATGGGTAGTATTTCTGATTATGAGTCCTTTGTCTTGATCAGAGTAGTTGAGTCTTTATGGTTGGTCATCCTTATAATTGTGCTAATAATATGTACAGTTTCTTTTTTTGCTTGCTTCGCTTTGTGTCCCTTCATATGTCTTCCCAAGTTTTTCTGAAATCATCTTGTTCATTTCTTTTTAAAATGTCATATAAATTTATTTATTTTCAGTTTTCAACATTCACTTCCACAAAATTTTGAATTTCAAATTTTCTCCCCATCTCCCTTCTCTCCCCAAACCAGGGCAGTGTACGTTCTGTTTGCCCTTTCCTCTAATCTGCCCTCTCTTCTACCTCCCCCCACCCTTCCCCTTCCCTTCTATTTTCCTGTAGGGTAAGATAAATTTTTATACCCCATTGCTTATATATCTTATTTCCTAGATGCATATAAAAACAACCTCTAACATTAATTTTTAAAGCTTTGAGTTTCATATTCTCTCCCTTCCCCTCTCCCCACCCACCCTCATTGAGAAGACAAGCTATTCAATAAAGGTTATACATGTGTGGTCATGCAAAACACCTCCATAACAGGGATGTTGTGGAAGACTAACTATATTTCCCTCTATCCTGTCCCACCTTTCCTTTATTCAATTCTCTTCTTTGACCTGTCCCTCTACCAAAGTGTTTATTTCTGACCACCCCTTCCTCAAATCTGCCATCCCTTCTATTATACCCCTTCCCCCATAGCATTCCCCTCTGCTTTCCTGTAGGGTAAGATAAACTTCCATACCCAATTGAGTGTGTATGTTATTCCCTCCTGAAGTCAAATCTGATGAAAGAAAGGCTCATTTATTCCCTCTCACCTTCCCCTTCTTCCCTTCCTTTGTAAAAACTTTTTCTTGCTTCTTTTATGTGAGATGATTTACTATATTCTACCTCTCCCTTTTTCTTTCTCCTAGTATATTCTTCTCAACCCTTAATTTTCTTTTTTAGGTATCATTCTTTCGTATTCAGCTCACCCTGTGCTCCCCTCTCTCTACATACATATACATACACTTATACATATATGCATATATATGTATACATATATAAAATATATATGTATATGTATATACATATGTATGTATATACATTCTCTCCAAGTATCCTAATACTAAAAAAAGTTTTGTGAGTTACAAATAACATCTTTCCATGTAGGAATGTAAACAGTTCAACTTTAGTAAGTCCCTTTTGGTCTTTTTTTCCTGTTTAACTTTTCATGCTTCTCTTGATTCTTGTGTTTGAAAGTCAAATTTTCTATTCAGCTCTGGCCTTTTCAACAAGGATGCTTGGAAGTCCTGTATTTCATATAAGTTCCATTTTCCCCCCCTGAAGTATTATACTCAGTTTTATTGGGTAGGTGATTCTTGGTTTTAATCCTATCTCCTTTGACCTCTGGAATATCATATTCCAAGCCCTCTGATCCCTTAGTATGTTATCCTGATAGCATTTCCACAATACTTGAATTGTTTCTTTCTGGCTGCTTGTAATATTCTCTCCTTGACTTGGGAACTCCTTTGGCCAGGAGTTTTCCTTTTGGAATCTCTTTCAGGATGTAATGGGTGAATTCTTTCCATTTGTATTTTACCCTGTGATTCTAGAATATCATCGCAATATTCCTCAATAATTTCTTGTAAGATGATGTCTGGGCTCTTTTTTTGATCATGGTTTTTAGGTAGTCTAGCAATTTTAAAATAATCTGTCCTGGACCCATTTTCCAGGTCAGTTGTTTTTCCAGTGAAATACTTCACACTGTCTTCTATTTTTTAATTCTTTTGGTTTTGTTTTTATCATTTCTTCATTTCTCATAAAGTCATTAACTTCCATGTGTTCCATTCTAATTTTTGAAGAATTATTTTCTTCAATGAGCTTTTGGACCTCTTTTTCCATTTGGTTCATTCTTTTTTTTTAAGGAATTCTTCTCCTCATTGTTTTTTGGACTTCTTTTGCCACTTGGGCTAGTCTAATCTTGGAGGTATTTTTTTCTTAAGCATTTTTTTGGGATTTCCTTTAACAAATGTTGACTTGCTTTTCATGATTTTCTTACATCACTCTCATTTCTCTTCCCAATTTTTCCTCAACTTCTCTTATTTGATTTTCAAAATCCTTTTTGAGCTCTTCTATGGTCTGAGATCAAATCATATTTTTTGTAGAGGCTTTGGATGCAGGAGCTTTGGGGTTTTTGTCTTCTGGTGAAATGTTTTGATCTTCCTCATCATCAATAATGTAAGAAAACACCTCTTCACTGAGAAAATAAAAGCCTATAGTCTCTTTCCTTTCCCCCTTTTGCTCATTTTCAGAAGCAATTACTTGACTTTTGAGCTTTGGTAAGTGGAGGGCTCCAGAAACAGTCTCTGCTTTAGCAGTGACTGCTGCTGCCCTGGGGCTGGGATAGGGACTGGGGCAGGGGCCAGGCTGGAGGCTGGGCCTGGACCATGCTCCCCTCTCAGTCAGGTGAGAGATCCTTTCCACTGACCTTTCAAGCTGTCTTTAGTGTTTTTGGGTTGAGACACCTGGAAACCACAGCAGCTGCCAGCATTTCAGTCCCCTAAGGCCTCCTCCTGTTCAGTCCATGCTGGCATGGCCAACACCAAACTGCATTCTTCTCCTGGTGCAGTACATTCTTCCTGTCAACCTTCAAGATTGTCTTGGACTGGAAATTTGCTTCAGTCTGTCATTTTGCGGCTTATGCTGCTCTAGAATTTGTTTAGAGTCATTTTTTACAAGTGTTTTTGAGGGATTTGAGAGGAGAATTGTAGCAGGTCTCTGCTTCTACTTCACCATCTTGGCTCTGCCCCCTGCTTATTATTTCTTATAGCACATTAGTGTTCCATCACAATTTTATACTGCAACTTGTTCAGTAATTCTATAATTTGATGGGCCTCCCTTCAATTTCCAATCTTTAGCCACCAAAAAAAGTTGCTGCTTTAATATTTTTAGGCACATAGGTTTTTTCCCCTTTTCTCTGATCTCTTTGGGATATGACTTAGTAGAGGTATTGCAGGGTCAAATGGTATGCCCAGTTTTATAGCTCTTTGGGCATAGTTACAAATTGTTCACCAGAATGGTTGGACTAGTTCACAACTCCATTGATTGTGTAATATTGTACCTATTTTCCTATATCCCCTCCAACATTTATCATTTTCCTTTTCTGTCATATTAACCAATCTTTTAGGTATGCTGTGGTAACTCAGAGTTGTTTAATTTGTACTTCACTTATCTAGAGCATTTTTATGTGATTTTTGATAGCTTTGATTTCTTCTTCTTGGAGACTGTTCATATCCTTTGACTATTTATCAGTAGAGGAATGACTGTTACTTTTATAAATTTGAGTCAGTTCCCTATAAATTTGAGACATTTGCTATAAAATTTCCTCCAATTTTCCCACTTTCTTTTTAATTTTGGCTTTATTGATTTCATTTATGCAAAAAGCTTTTAAATTTAATGTAATGAAAATTATTCATTTTACTTCCCATGATAATCTCTATCTCTTGTTTGGTCACAAACTTTTCCCTTATCCATAGATATGACAGGCAAATTTTTCTACACTTTTTTCTTATGATATTATATTATGCCTGCTATGTTATATCATAATTTGTTTATAATATAACCCTTTATGCCTAAAGAAAGTACCCATTTTAAACTTATCATGTGTGTAGCATGTTATGAGATGTTAGTCTTTGTCTAGTTTCTGCTATATGGCTTTCTATGTTCCCTAGCAATTTTTGTCAAATAATGAGTCAAAAGCTTGAATCTTTGGTTTATCAAACATTAGATTACCATGGTAATTTACTACTGTATATTTCATATCTAATCTGTTTCACTGATTGACCACACTATGCCTTAGTCAATACCAGATTGTTTTCATGATTACTGCTTTGTAATATAGTTTGAAATCTGGGGCTGGTAGTCTCCCTTCTTTCACATATTTTTTTCTTTGATTCCCTTTAAATTCTTGACCTTTTTGTTCTTCCAGATGAATTTTGTTACTGTTGTTTTCCAAATCTATGATATAATTTTATGGTAGTTTGATATGTTGCTGAAAATGTAAATTACTTTGGGCAGAATTATCATTTTTATCATATTGGTTATATTATACTGCTCATGAGCAGTTAATATTTCTCCAATTTTGAAGATATCTTTATTTTTGTAAAAAGTGTTCCTATCTTGGTCTTGGTAGATAGATTCCCATGTATTTTATGTTGTCTATACTTAAGTGGAATTTCTCTCTATCTCTTCCTGCTCTGTTTTGTTGATTATATATAGAAATGCAGATGATTTATGTGGGTTTATCTTACATCCTGAAATTTTGCTAAAGTTTTTAATTGTTTCAAGTAGTTTTTTAGTTGATTTTCTATGGTTCCCTAGTTATGCCATCATGTTATCTAGAAAGAGTGGTAATTTAATTTCATTTTTGACTATTTTTATTTCTTAAATTTCTTTTTCTTTTGGTCTTGTTACTGTAGCCAACATTTTTAGTAAAATATTAAAAAATAGCGATGATAATGGCCATTCTTGCTTTATTCATGATCTTACCAGTGAGCCTTTTCATCTGTCCCTGTTACAGATAATTCTTCCTATTGGTTTTAGATAAATACTACTTATCATTTTAATATAGACTCCATTGATTCCTATGCTTCCTAGTGTTTTTAATAGGAATGAGTGTTACATTTTGTCAAAAGCTTTTCCTGCACTTATTGATGTAATCATGTGATTTTTGTTGTTTTTGTTATTGATAGTCAATTATTCTTATAGTTTTCCTAATATTGGACTAGTCTTGCATTCCTGGTACACATCTTTGTAATAGTGTATTATGTTTGTGAAGTATTGTTATAATCTCCTTGCTGTTGTTTTATTTGAAAATTTTGCATCAATTTTCCTGTTGGCCTATAGTTTTCTTTCTTTGTTTTTGTTCTCCCTGGTTTAGGTATCAAAAGTATATTTATGTCATAGAAGAAATTTGGTAAGACTCCTTCTTAATCCATTTTTTCAAATAGTTTATATAGCATTGGAATGACTTGTTCTGTAATTGTTAAGTAGAATTCACTTGTAAATCCACCTGGTCCTGGGGACTTTTTCATAGAGAGCTCATTTTGGCTTGTTCAATTTCTTTTTCTAAAATGCAGTTACTTAATTATTCTATTTCCTCTTCTTTTAATTTGGGCAACTTATATTTTTGTAAATATTCATCAATTTGATTTTGTCAATTTTATTTGAATATAATTGTGCAAAATAACTTCTAAAATTAATTTCACTTTCATGGTGCATTCACTCTTTTCATTTTTCTTACTGGTGATTTGATTTTCTGCTTTCTTTTTAAAAAATAAAATTAACCAATAATTTATCTATTTTTAAAATCAAATCAGCTCCTAGTTTTATTTGTTAGCTCCATCTTTTTTTTCTTACTTTCAAATCTTGTTAATCTCTCCTTTGATTTGTAGGATGTCCAGTTTGATATTTAACTGAGGATTTTAAAATTGTTCTTTTTCTAGTTTTTAAAAGTTGCATGCCCAATTCACTGATGTGCTTTTTGTCTATAGTTTTCATGCAAGCTGTTAGACTTACATGAACTGATCCAAAGTGAAATGAGCAGAATCAGGAAAACATTGTACATAATAACAGCAATATGATAAGACAATCAACTGTGACTGACTTAGCTATTGTCAGCAATACAGTGATTCAAGACAACTCTGAAAGACTCATCATGAAAAATGCTATTTATCCCCAGAGAAAGAACTGTTGGAATCTGAATATAGATTGAAGCGTACTTTTTTAAACTTTACTTTTCTTTGGTTTGTATTTTTGTCTATGTTTTCTTTTATAACATGACTAAAAATGAATATTGAAAATAGTTTTTATTGGGGAAAATTCAAACATAAAATAAAAAATATTAATAAAAAATAAAGCATCATCACCAAATGAAAGATCTGTATTAACTAGTGTAAAGTAAGCAGATCCAAGAAAAGAATATACACAGTAACTACAACAATTTAAATGGAAACAACAATGATGCACCAAAAAAATCAAGAGTAAAAAATCAAGTGGGACTCAAAGAAATATGAGAAGACATTCCCAAAGTACTTCTTTATGGAGATGGGAAGTCTGCAAGTATTACACCTTGCACATGTTTTCAAACTTATAAAATGTATAGCTAAATCATGTTGGTTTTTTCCTCTCTTTTTCTCTAAAAAATATATTATTTGTCATATGGAATAACTCTCTGGGAGGGGAAAGCAGCATAAGACACTACAGTGATTTAAGAAATAGAAAATGTCAATATTTTGTATTAAAGAAAAAGAAAGACCCAAGGATAGATAAAGGTAGGTGTTGCTTCATGCTAGGATGAACAAGGTTTACAAATTTCCATAAAATTCATAGGTAGAAGGGACTAATTGACCTTTTTTACCTTGCATAAATCTATGTGGAATGCCTGAATTCTCTGGTGCAGTGCAACAGACTCAAAAAGTCTCAAAACAAAACAAACAAACCAACAACCTGTTTATAGAGAGAAGGGAATGTTTATTGTTCAAGGATTTGTATGATTCACTTTTAAATCCATGTGAACCTAGCAGTAGTTTTTTTCCTTCTGTGGGGTTTCATTTATGACTTGCTCAATTAAATTTTCCAAGGTTTTATTTCATTTATCCCTTTCCTGTTTTGTTATTTTGGATACTTTATATTTTATATATATTTATTTTAATATTCTCTGTGATCTGATATGGGGATTTCCTTGGCAGATGCAAATTACAACCGGTAAGGGACTTTCTAACAAATTGCTACATTTTGTTTTCTAAAGCAGTCTACATTTTGCTTTCTCTATTTTTTTAGGTGAATATAGCTCATTAATATTTAAAGTCTCTGCACAGAGACTCCCTACTACCATTGTGTACATACCCAAAATAGATAAAACTCATTTCACTATATATTGAAAAAATCTTAATTAACCACATCTTTTTGGATGTTTAGAGTATGTTTTCTTTGATGTCATTCCTTTCTGGAAACTTTTCCTTCTCTTGACTTCTCTGACACTACAGATCCTGCTTCTCCTAGAGAAGCAGCTGGTGGCATAATATTTAGAATTCTGAATCTATTAGGAAGTCTGAAGGACCTGAGTTCAAATCTGGTCTTAGACACTTACTAGTTGTGTGACTCTGGGCAAGTCATTTAACCATTATTTCCCTTAGTTTCCTCAACTGGAAATTAGGGATAATAATAGCACCTACCTTGGAGGTTGTTTTGTGGATCAAATGAGATATTTGTAAAAGTGCTTAACATAGTACCTGGCACGTAGTAGGTGGTATGTACGCTTATTCCCTTTTCCTTCTCTTACAAGCTTCATAGTTTAATGGATAAAATGTTAGACTTGGGATCAGGAGGTTTTTGTATTTCACTCCCAGCACTTACTAACTGAGTCACAATAGGCAAGTTGCTCAACATTTCCAAATATGTTTTCTCATTAAAAAAAATTATACTTTGTAGAGTTGTAAAGACCAAATGAGATAATGCACATAAAGTATTATACTGATATTGGACTTTATCATTTATTATCTCTTTTACTTTCCTTTATCTGTCTTTCATTGGTTTCATTTCCTCCTTATCCCTATGGAATGCAGGCTTTCCCTATGGTTTTATCTTTGGCTCTTTTCTTTTTACAGTTTCACTTGAATTTCTTCCCCTTAGTATCTACTACCAAGGGAGATATTTAAGCAATTACTTCTAAATTTACCTCTCTGTCCATGTTTTCCTTCCAGATTTCCAGTTTCCTATTTCCATTTGCCTAGAAGGTATCTTTACTTGGATGTTTTGATAACTCCTCAAACTCAATATGTATAAAACTAAACTCTGATCCACATTTCCCCAAAGCAGGTCTTTTTTCAGATTTTCTTATTCTTTATGATACTAACTTTATCCCTTGAGCTCCCACTATGAACATCTATGAGTAAGACACTAAATTATAGGATGGGGGCCTCAGGTTCTCAAGGACCCAGTTGAACATGTAAATTGATCTTGGTCTCTGCCAATACCATAGGCATTAGGGAGTATTTTCAGCCTTTGCCCTCATCCAATGGATATAAAAGTTATGCTGGCGGGGAGGAAAGCTTAGGGTTCCTGGAACTTAGTGAAGAGTATGAAGTCTTTCAATTCCATGTCTTCCTTATGTATACTTCTTTATTTTCTTAACTATCAAGTAAGGTAACTGTATCAGTAAGCACCCCAACATACACTAGGGCACCTGCTATCACAGGGTTTTAGATCTGCATACATAAAAGGAAAGGCAACGTTTGAGGGGTTAACAATCACTTTAATCAAGCACATGTATCATATGTCATTCAGTTAGTTTAGAGAGTCAGCACCCTGAATTTAAAAAAAAAATATAGAGAAATCAAAAGGTCAACAGACATGGCTTCTTCTGCCTGTATTCAACAGACAATTGGATCCCAACTGTCTGACCATAGTAACCAGGAGCATTACATTTGGGTAATCAAAGCCAGGGGAAGGGGTGGGGGCAGGTTCCTCAGCAACTTCCCAGAGTTCTCATCTAGCATTCAGATATTCTTACTAAACAATAGGCCCCAAAGTAAGACCTCACCCTCAGAGTATTTATACCTTTTTTAGAGTCAGAGGGTATCTCAACCCTTGAGAACCAGTACCTCATTAACAAAAGCTGTGGGTGTTCCTACAAATCTTCCCTAATCAAACTCCTCTTAATAGGCAGGCCCATTAATTGGGGGGTGGGGGGTGGAGATCTTTAATCACGTTAACAATACAAATACATATCTCTTTCTAGTTAAAGAAACTCTCGTTTCTGTACTTTACTCCAGTAAAGACTCTTGATTGATAAAAGCAAGATTCAATCAGGCACCTGATTATGCTAAAACAAATACAGTAAAAGATTCTAATTTTATTTGCCATTACAGTAATATACAATAGTAATGAACTACACTTCTAATCAATAGAGGCATGGGTTCAAATTCTACTTCTCATACTGGGTTTATGACTGCAGGCAAGGCATTTAACTTTTTTGAACTTCAGTTTCCTCATCTGTTAAGTGGGGAGAGAAATAATCACATTGCCTGCTTCATAGGATTGTGCTGAGGATCAAAGAAGTTAATACATTGATAAACCTTAAGGTATTATATAAATGGTAGCTACTGTTATTGTTCTTATGCTCACAGACACACACACACAAGAATCTATTATTTAGCTGATTCATCAACAATAATCAGTTTAAAGAAAGGAGAATTTTCATTCTTCATCAAGCCAAATATGATGAGCAAATGTCTGTTTTTCTTATAGGACTAATGAGTTTACCACCTGGATATTAGAGGTGTGAATTTAATAGAACATAAAGATAAACTCCAATTTTGCTCTATAGTTTAATTGTGAATCCTAGTCTTCTTCCTTTATGTGTGCGTGTGTGTGTATGTGTGCGTGTGTGTGTGTGTGTGTGTGTGTGTGTGTGAAGTATCAAATGGGATTCATGCAGAGAGAGAGAGAGATCCTTGTGGAGAGTAGTCCTCTCACTACACAATATTATGACTTCTATCAAGTTGCCTCTTTAAGCCTCACTTTTCCCTTGTCTACAAAGTGGAGATAATCAGACCCATCTTAAATGATCTGACTTCCAGGTGGCTACTGAGGATTACACAGTATTATAGAGGCAGAGTGGTGCAGTGAAATGAAAATTAGGAATCAGAAAAGGTAGAGTAGTCTGGAAGAAAAGACAATGGATTTAGAGCCAGAGGACCAGGATTCAAATCCCTAGTTCTATTATTTATAATATATATAGCACATAGGCAGGTCATTTAAGAAATAGGGATCCCAGTATTGTTAAATTAAAAGAGGTGTAAGAGATAATAACTAAACTCTATTCCAATTCTAAATCCTTCAGTCCCAGTTTTAGTCCTGTCCCTGTCATTTGTCAACTGTGAGCAAGTTATCTTACTCTTCTGAGTTTCAATTCCTTTATCTTCATCTCCACATGTCAATATTGCAGAGTTTCATGATTTTGTGGGTGTGGCTACTATTTTTCACTGATACAGGATACAACTCCTCGAAACTTGGTAGTTGATCTGCAAGAACTGGTGTGGTCAAAAAATTAATGATCCAATGTCAATTTGGTCATGAGTTGGGTTTGCCCTTTGGTGACAGGAATACAAGATGTCATTGGACCTATATTCAAAACATTTTCAGCTTGTCTAGTGCTTATTCTTTACTCATATAATAGTCTGACATGATGAGGTTTAGCCAAACAGAAGGTGAATTAAAGGGGGAAAACTGGAATTAAAGTGAAAAGGGCAAAACATTTCACATTGAGAAAGGATCTAAAACTTCTTGTTTCTGGTTTGGAAGTCATAGTCCAGCAACTGAATGACTAGCCCAACTCAGTGGAAGAAGCGCAGGAGCAAAGCAGCCTGCCTGGCTTAGCAGATGCAGCAGCAACAGTAGCAGCAGAACAACCTGCCCGCCTCATCCAGCAGCAGCTTCCCAGCAACAGATTAACTTTCCTAGTCCAATGTAACAACCGTACAGTGCCTGAGTGACCTGTCTTGTCCAGCAGTCATGATTAGTGGTCAAGCTACCTACCTGATCAAGCCTAACAGTGGATCTATATAATCAGCGGAAATAAGCATTCTCTAAAAGGAACAAGCCCAGTGGAGATGCCATTCCCTCTGAGGTATTTCATCCATCACTGATGCCCTGCCTTTCAGCAAAGCCATTTCATTAGGACCCTTAGGGGACAGAAAAGACAGAAAGGTCCTGAAGTTCCAGAATTGTGAGTTGATTTGGCCACATGTATTCTTTATATATGTGTCTCATGTAAATTGCACTTTAGGTTAATGCCTACTTCCTTCACCTCCTCTCCCCATGGACTCATGAGTACTTATGAAAAGGTATGTCCTTGATGTTTGGTGGGAAATGTTTAGTAACTATGGTCCTTACTCTGCCATTTGAGTAAATGTCTTTGCTAAATAACTATTTATTGGCTGATTTATTAAGGGGAAGCTCACTGAGGGGGACTTGTGAACTAATATTAGGTAAACTCCAAGATTACTTCTAGGAATTGGGAGTTCCAAGAGCCCTGAGAATAGGGGCCATCCCTGTGGAGACTTAACCTGAAAATACTATGGTGGCATAGCCTTAAAAAAGACAACCATGATGAAGCACCTGAGGACTAGTTTAGTGGATATGAGGTTTCAACTGTAAAATAGGAATAATCATTAGTGGCCACTTTACAGGGTTGTTATTAGAATCCAGTAAGATAATATATGATTGTAATGGTAATTTAAGTGGGAAGATCTTTCCCATTCATTAATGAGTCATGTGACCTGCTTAAATTACATGGAAGCCTAAGTCACATGAGTTTGAGTCACATGATGCCTGTGATGGGAGGAGTTTGCTGAAGGGGTGGAGCAGAAAGAGGTGGAGCTAGAGCAAGGCTGAGGGGAAATTTGGTCAGAAAGCAATCAGAACTAGGAAGGATGCAGGCAAGTAGGCAGTTGGTTAATGTGAGTGAGAGAACTTGTTTGTGATTTTGTTCAAGGGAGCCTGCTTGTGATTTGTTTAAGGGAGCTGGTTTGTGGGAAGCCTAGCAGGGGGAAGGCTTGGGGCTCGTGTTGCCCTCTGCATTGTTATTGTGTATAGATGTCCTTGTTACTATGATGGATTTGGCTTTCTTGTGTCTGAATAAATGTTTTGATTCTGTCTTCCATGCGGAGAGTCTATTGTATTTTGTGATTTTTAATTGTACCAGTATATCCATGACTGCCATAGGCACTGTGAATATTGCATTGGCATTACAATAACTTTGGGTATCATGACCACTTTTGGGACAGACATCTAATAATATGTCCTTCTCCAGAGCCATCTTTATTTTGCTGGAGTAAACATGAATCTTAGATGATTCTGGTGGAATGCAAGCTCTGGAAGTTTCTACCAAGCTGGAAAACTTCTGAGTATAGAACTAGAGGGAAGACTTCACTTACTTTCTGAGAACAGGCTGAGCTAGTGGGGATGCTCATGACTACATGGTTGGCCACAAGGTCATGGATTCTTTGTATATCCATAAAATAAAGGTAGACAAAAACAACCATCAGTCTCCAACTTTTACAGTGATAAAGGCCAAGTGCCAAAAAAGGGAACAGTAAGTGCTAAGAATTATATAAATTGAAGTTTTTCTTAAAAAAAAATACCACTTTAACTATTTGTTATCTTTGAGATATTTGTTCAGTGACCACTTAGATAATATATTACTGGAAGAATGATGCCATCTACTGCATGAGGTATTTCTTGACTGCAGTATTTGTTGGTGTTCTTTCTTTTTAGAAATGTTTTTATACTGCTTTAAGTATAGTGCGGCATAGTGTCTAGAGAGCTGGGTTTGGGATTAGGAACACCAGTGTAAAGGTACACTAAGTAGTTGTTGAGACACTAAATAAGTTACTTTACCTTAAAGCAAGTAAGGATTTACTTTAAAGTCCTCTAAGAAAATTTACTTACTAAATTATAGGTAAGTTGTGAGTTCCCTATGCCAACAAAAACCACAGATTCTGTGTGTGTGTGTGTGTGTGTGTGAGATAAGTGTATTGCCTCTCTTTGTATCTCCACTTAACATAGTGCTTGACATATAGCAGATACTTAATAAATACTTATTGATTAACGGGCTGACTGCATAGTTGTGTTATTTGCTGTTCCGTTCAGTTGTATCTAACTTTGTGACCCAATTTGGGGTTTTCTTGGCAAAGATATTGGTATCATTTGCCATTTTCTTCTCCAGCTCATTTTACAGATGAGGAAACTGAGGCAAACAGGGTTAGGTGACTTGTGCAGGGCCACACAGCTAGTGTCGGAGGTCAAATTTGAATTCAGAAAGATGAGTCTTCCTGACTCCATGCCTGGCACTCTATCCACTCAATCATCTACCTGAATTTCACTTACATATACTTAAAAAGTAAAATATGCTGTACATGATAGAGTTCTATAGTTTCATCTATAATTATTTTTCTTTACATTCTACTTTGTATATGGAAACACCCATTTTATTTGGTGTTTGTTAAGTTCAGAGTAAAAATAAAATAAGAATGAAACACACACATGGAAATATATTGCTGGAGAAGAAAGCCTTGAAATTTGCATTTTGTTCATTTGAGTCCAATGTTGGAAGGTTTTGGTAATCAAGTGATATAAAAAATTGTCCAAGAATTCATTTATAGATATTGGTGGAAATTTATGCCCCATGCTTGCAATCCTGGCTCCTAGATTGCATTGGATTGAACAAGTAGGTCCCATCAGGATTACCTCTGATACCTGAAACTGAGGACAAAGAACACTGAAGAGAGTCAGATACCCAGAATCTCAGAACTGGGAGAAGGAGTAAGGGAAAGGATAATCCTTCCCTTCTCATTGCTTCAGTTCCATGTTAAAACTTGGCATACTCAGAGAAGCCCAGCCTATACACTGGTTCTTGGTTACATTGGCAGGCGCCAATGTAAGCACAATGAAATTGTACAGAAGGCAGAAGAGGAAGGTAAAGATTTATGCATCAAAGGACAGTTAGCAGAATGAAAAGATATATGTATCTCTCTCTATATATTCGTATCTCTATCTTTGTATATTTATATGTGTGTATACATATATATATATGCATACACATATTGATAGACAGGTATCAGGCTAAATAAAGTGATCAGTGAACACTGGGGACTATGGGACACTAATTTGCAGATTATCCCTTAACACTGGAGCTTTGGTTAGTTATTTGACATGTTCATCTTAAGTAAATGGAGGTAATAAAGCTGAGCCAGAAATTCTCTTATCACTAACCAGTTAATCACCCAAACTAAAGTCTGATATTTCAGTTAAATTCTGTAGATCTTTGGTAGTTATTTGACTTTTTCTAAGGCAAATGGTGATGAAACCAAGTCAGAGAAATTCTCATGACAAAAGAAACAAGAAACAGAATGTTTATTGTTATAATGATACCTACATATAATGTTGGTATTGTTACTTTATTTTATTTAAGCCTCACAATAAATCGAAGTTAAATTATATTTTCCTGAGTTTACAGATGGGAAAGGTGAGGCTCTGAGAGGATGCACAGATACTATGGGTCAGAGGTGATACTTAAACCTGGGTCTTCCTGACTTTAGGTCTATCTCTCTGTCTAAACACCTGCCTCTCAAAGGCAGACTGTTGGTGATAATTATCTATAGCAGAACATCTTTTGCCTAGTAATGAACTGAAAAGTACAGAGAATATATAATTCCCTTGTGTTTGTTGTTTACCAGCGCCCTTTTGTCCCCAGTATCAGCATTTGATTCACTAATGAAATATGGTTTAGAGGTTCTCTTTAACAGTGTGTATCCCATACTTGCATGTAACCTTAAAGATAGCTTTGTTCAATAATGCTCTGATTACCAATATCTACCAAGGTATAAAATAAGCAAAGATGTTTACCATTGACCTGAAGGGTATTCTTTACATTGTCCAAGTGAAGGATAGCTTATGGATGGTATTCTGACTTGATTCTGTTTATGGGTGACACATGCTCTTTGCCTCAATTTCTAGAACACTATAGGGCAGCCTTGAAGAGATTATAATCTCTCAAAAGACATCAGTGCAATCAACTATGACAGAAAAGCCAAGTAAATGAAGATTTCCTGTTGTCCAGGTTATGTTTGACAGTTATTACACTTCATTAATCATCAGCACAGCCAGAACTAGAATTCAGGTTTCTTAACTCAGTCTAGGATTTTTTTTTTCCTGTATTCATGAATAAAATACCTTTGGACAGAATTCATTTTAATGTTGATGAGTTGAGGCTGTAGATTTAGGGCCTGAGAATATACAATAGTAGAGATGAAACCATGGCCAGAAATTCAGCTAGTAAATATGAATCTCTGGTGCTTCCCTAGTTTAAGTCCCAGAAAAAATTAGGAAAAAATCTCCAAACTCTTTGTTGTCTCCAGTTCATTTTCATCAAACAACAAATATTTGTTGTCTATGAGGTTTAATATCTTTCAAATTTATCCCCTCCTTTCCATGTTTTCTTCTGCCAATGTCCCTTCACTTTGTACCCATGTTTTACTTTGCTCATGACACTGTGCTCATCTCATTTACAGTCTTGCCACCCTCCTTTACACCCTGGAGAAACTTTTACCTTGGAATCTCTCTGTAATGAACCAGTGCATGTTAAATGTTTATTAGGGCTAATGGTATACTCATAAGTCTCACAGTATCAAGGTATGCTTTAAAATTTTATTGATTATTGAACAATATATACATTAAACCCACAGGAACAAAAACCATTAGCCTGATTCATGGAGGTCCTGATAAGGAAGCATTTCTCAGACTAGTGCTTGTGACAAGGTTTCCTCTCTGCCCAGTCAAATGCCATGTGTCCCTCTGAGGTGGCTTTCTGGCAAGTTTGCATTACCCAGTGCAGCTCTCAAGTGGACAGAAGATGCTTGAATTTCCAAGTTCAGGGAATACATTAGTCTGTTCTGGTCATAACCTAAAAGGTGGTTGATGACTAGAGCCTTAGATGGGATTTTATGTTCTAACTAAGGGCTTTTGGGCAGCTAGGTGGCACAGTGGATAGAGTACTGGGCCTGAAGTAAGGAAGACTCATTTTCCCGGGTTCGAATCTGGCCTTACTAGCTATGTGATCTCGGGTAAGTCACTTACCTCTGTTTGCCCCAGTTGCTTGTCTGTAAAAAGAGCTGGAAGAAGTCAGTATCTTTGCCAAGACAACCCCAAGTGGGATCACAAAGAGTTGGACATAATTGAACAAGAACAACATGTGTACAAATTATATCTGATTGGCAATCTATTGCCTAAGCTTCTGAGGAAAGGAAGCTACCAATCAAAGCTAACATTATTGACAAACACTTTCAGTTATTTACCTGATTTGAGTCACACATGCCTCATTAACTGCTTACCAAATTTGGGGGGAAACATACACATATCATTAATAGTTGATTACCAGATCTGGTAGTCATATGAATCATTGTCAAGCTATACTACCCAAGTCCTTATCTTATTATAGAAAAATAACTTACATAACTCCTATACAGACACAAAATGGAAACCAAAAATAAAATGGAGTTACTCTTCCATATCTATTCCTATTACACTCTCTTAATTGATTACAACATCTTCCACACCACTGCTTCAGGAAAAGTCTTGACTTCATTTAACTGCAAATACTTTCAGGCCTTCTTCTTCATTGACAGCTATTTTGGCACACTTCCCAACTCCTTTCTAGACCCATGAACCATGATCAACAAAATTCTGCCTTCATTCCTTTCAATCTGTTCTTCTATAGCCCTACTCACCATCTCTAAAACTTTCAATGTTCCTCCATGTTTTTCCTTTGTATGTTATCTCATCCATTAGTATATTATATTTTTCAAAGACCATATCAAATTCTACTTCCTCCATATATTCTCCCCCTCCCAGCAGGAAGTGATGTATTCCTCCTCTGAATGCCTTGGAATTAATTTTCTTTGTACTTTCTTATGCCTTTGTGGTATAAGGAATTATATAGTGTCTTTGCTTTAAATAAGTTTATTATTTATGTGGGGAAATAATTATATATGCACATAAAAAGGTGACAACAAAAAGTGATAATGTGTGACACAAGAAATGAATTTTATAATGGTGCACAGAAGGGAGAAAGTTTTGTGATATGATAATGAAGGAAATCTACACTGAGAAAGAATATTTGAACTTGGTCTTAGAACTTTGGCATGGGCAAAGGTCAAATAGTGTAAGGTGCATTCAAAAGACAAATTTGGCTGGAGTTCAGAGGTTCATGGAGAAAGCTTGAGAGATATAAGGTGCAAAGTTCTGACTGGAGTCAGATTGTAAAATATCTTTCAGTTAATTCTAATTGCTACATTGGGATTCAGGTATTACCTGAGGTGTCAGTCAGGTAAACAACCTATATCCCCTCTCTGGCTCTCTCACTGTGCCAAGGAACAACTCCCTGCTTCCCTTGGTGATTTCCACTGGGATTGCTATAACACTTGAAGATGGGTGGTGGTTTTATGAGATAGAGTCTATTTCTACTGAAAGAGGTACAAATTCAAGATTATACAGAGTTATATCCCAAACCACCGGTAGTATCTCTGCTACGGAGAAACCATCTAGCAACTCAGACTTTGCACATACAGAAAAAGAGATTCTTTTGAATAATATTCAAATTTTATCAGCCTGAATTTTGAACACTTTTGTGCTTTCTGACTCAATGGAATTGAATTAATGTGAGTCTCATTTCTTTGGTTTATTTTGTTTTGTTTTCAGTAGACTTATTGTTATGCTCGAAGGAAGAAAACTGTTGCTTCCTCAAGTACTACAATCAAAATTTATCCACAAAGATCTTCTAATCCTATAATTTTAATGTTCTTTCTACAGGAATGTCTAGCCAATCTGTGCCATTGGCAGAACATTTACTGGGTGCCAAACTCTATCCTTTGTGTAGGGAGAATCAATTCATTAAAAAAAATTATGGAACAACTATATTGCGAAAATTACTATTCTAGAGGCTCTAAGGAACACAGGTGAATAAAATATGCCCCTCAAAGAATTGATAATCTACTGTGTGTACATATATACATACACACACACACACATATATATATATATATACATATACACACATATATACATATATATGTGTGTGTAATTATATATATATATATATATATATATATATATATATATATATAATACGTATATATGTATATGTAATAGCACCTACCTCACAGGATTATTGAGATCAAATGAACCAACATTGGTAAAGTGCTTTTCAAATGTTAAAGTGCTATAAAATGTTCCCACTACTTCTAATACTACTACTACTAGAGTTATAATACAAAATAGTATATAAGTGCACAAGAGAGGGATAATAACAATAGCATTTATATTTAAATTTGTTAAAGTTTTTAAAGAGTTTCATAAATATGATCTCGTTTTATCCTCACAACAACTCATTTTATCCTCATGCAACGGTAGGTCTTATTTTTATCCTAATTTTACAGATGTACAAATTACAGATTTGTAACCCTAGATCATGCAACCAGTAAGTATCTGAGACCAAATTTAATCTCCAGTTTTCCTGACTCCAAGTCTAGCACTCTGTCTGCTATGTCACTTAGCTACCTTTCTGAGAAAGAAGGAATGACTTCCATTTTGGTGGATATGGGTGGTGGACAAAGAAGAAGAAGGTGCCCACAAAAGATTCCTGGACATTTGATTTAAGATAAGCCTTGAGAAATGGATATGATTTTTAAAAGATAGATATGGGGCAGAATGGAGGAATTGAAGGGGAGACATCATTCTAGGCATAGAAGAAGTAATTGCCGAGAAGTGTAAAGGTACAAGGATGTCTTTGAAAATAGTCCAGTTTATCCAGAGTGCAGAATATATGATGGGAATCCATACAAAACAAGGTGAGAAAATTTGTTTAGAGCCCAAATATTCAGGATTTTGCATATCAGCCTAAGAAATTTGGAGTTTATTCAGTAGACCCTGGGGTACTGTGGAAGATTTTTAAACACTGATGCTACATAATCAGAATTGTGCTTTAGGAGATTTATCTAGTACAAGTGCATAGGATGTACTGGAAGGGAGAGAACCTAGAAGAAAAAGAGGGTAGGAATTTATTGAGACAGTCTAAATCGGTTGTAATGAGGACCTCAGCAGTGGAAAGGAGGGAATAAGACAAAGAGGTATTACTAAGGTAGACTTAACAGGACTTGGCAACTGATTAGGGGAATTTAACACATATAGGAGACTTCAGCTGCAATTCAGATTAAAAGGCCCCATAATCCATAGGGTATGAAAGCAGATGGTAACACATCTTTAGTGTTATTTCCACTGATAAAATCACATCCATTTATGATGTTGAATCATTTAACAGTGCCAAAGACTTAACAGTGGCAAGAACTTTCTGTTCTGGATCTGCCATAGCTGTGGTTGTTGAGGACTCAGGGGTTAAAAGCACCTACAAAAGCATTTGCCTACTCTCATCTTTTCACAGTTATATTGCCTAGATAATGGCTTCAGGGCCCAGGATAGAAATGAGGCTGCTGGTCTGTGGGGCTATGGTATTGCCAAAACATGTGGGGCTCAGGATCCTGGGCTGTTTCTATTTGAGCCTAAGATTAAGGTGGTGTGGGTGATTTGACATGTTTGGCCCATGCTGTTTTTTTTTTTTTTTTGTTTTGCACTTTAGCTATATTGGATTGCTTGCTTTGTGAGTGATAATTAGGAGTAGAACCATGAGAAGTGAATAAGATATTTGTAGTGAGTTCCTTGCTGAGATTACCTTGTTATGGACCCATTAACTTGTTATGGACCCATTCAGTATGGTTTCATTACCTTCTCCAACAACTCTCAGTGATCTGTGAGTAGGAACAGAAACTTCATTTCATTTAAATATACTAAATATTTAAAAACTTGTATTAGGAACTGGAATACAAATATGAAAAATGACATCCTTTCTGCACTCATAAACTTACAATCTACTACGTGATATATCATGGATAAACATAAGCATGATAGAAAATAGGATGTGATAAAAGGAATGTACTCTAAGAAAATTTGAAGAGAGATCTGGGAAACTCTTTGAGTTGGGAGATCTGGGAAAGTTTCATAGATGAGTCTGTGCTTGAGGTGCAAAAGGATGAAGGTGGGAAAATATATGATGAGATTTAAAAACTAACAATTCAGTTTGATAGAAATGAGGCACTTATGTAGGGGAGTATAGTAGGAATAGAAGTACAGAAGAATATAGGAGTAGGAATATAGTACATAGTACTATAGTAAACTTAAATTTGGTCTCAGATACTTACTGGTTGCGTGATCTAGGGTTACAAATCTGTAATTTGTACATCTGTAAAATTAGGATAAAAATAAGACCTACCATTGCATGAGGATAAAATGAGTTGTTGTGAACTTCAAGTATATAGTACATAGTACAATATAGTAGGAATAGAATAAAGAAGTAGGAATATAGTACAGAAGAGTGAGTAATACTGAAAAGTAATTTGCAGCTAGATTATAGAATATTTTAAATGCCAAGATCAAAATTTTGTATTTATCCTAGATGTAATAGGGAATCACTGAGAATTTCTGTGCAGAGCAGAAATAATTATCAGAACTGTACATTTAGGAAGAGTATTTGGTAGTTGAGTAAAGGACAGTAAAGGAAGATACAAAGAAAAGTCATTAGGCTATTGCAATATGATAATAGTCCAAGCAAATGGTAGCAAAGATGACAGAGAAGGGGTCTAACAAAAGATGTTTTGTGAAGATAGCATCTAAAGATTTGAGGATAGTTTGGGGATAGAAAGGCAAAAGTCAAAAGTGACTCCAAGATTGGGAACATGATGACAGGTAGGATTGTAGGGAAATTTGAAGGAAAGAGAGGTTTTAGGGAGAAAATGAATTCAGTTTTGGGTTAGTGGAACATTGGGGTAGAGGTATATAGTAAGTAGTTTGAGATGTGGGAGTGGAGCTTATGAGAAAAATTGTGATTACCCATATAGTTTCGAAAATCTACTGCATGGAGGTGATAAAACCATGGAAGTGGATTAGATAGACAAAGGAGAACACATAGAAAGAGAAAAGGAGAGGACTAATGTCCAAACCTTGGATGACATTAACAAATTAAAAGCATTTGTGAAGTGCCAAGTATTGGTTCCATCATTCTATGTTTATACCATTGTATATTTTATCTAAACCTTTCTAATATTTCAATATTTTACTTTGTATATATATTTTGTATTTATTATATTTTAAGGTATTTTATCTAAATTCTAGCTAAACCAAGATTCTTGCTTGTGCAATCTATTTAATTGATCTACTTTTCTACTTAAAAAACACTATGGACTATTCTAAAACTGATTACAACTTAGAATATAATTTGAGATCTGGAAATGTTATGCCCTCTTCATTCATTCTTTTGTAAAAAATCATTTCCCTGGAGATTCTATACCTTTTGTTATTACAAGTGGAATTTGTTATATCATCTAATAGTTTGATTGTCATGGTGTTAAATCTACAAGTTTATTTAAATAGTAGTTTTAAAAACTATATTGGTATGGCCTGATCATAAACAATGAATTGTTACTTCAATTATTGGCCAACTCTTATCATTATAGATTTTTCTCAAACTCCCATGAGTTGTGCCTCCCTATAACTTTCACCCATTTAGTATAATTCTATCTTTTGGAGTCACAGAGAATCTCTTACACATAACAGTTCTTCAAATATTTAAGGCTCTCATCTCTCCCTTGAGTCTTTTCTTCTCCAGCCAAATGATCTTTGTTTCCTTCTATCCACTGAACATGAAAAACATATTAAGGTCTCTTACCCTTCTGGCCATCTTCCCCTTAATACACTAAAATTGGCCAATTTCCTTGTTCTTATGGTACACCTATCTGAACACTGTGCCTGATATATTTTGACCAGGACAGAGTACAGTGGGATTGTTACTTCCCTTGATATTGTAATGCAGTGGTTCTTGAAAACTTCAAACTTAACCACAGGAAAAGGGCTAACGATGTAATTATAACTAATTGCAATTGATCAGTAACTAATTGTAATTAATTGTAAAAGATCAAATGCCAGATGATCTCTTTTTGAGGTACAAACTGGTTCCTTGAATGAATAAGAAGGTAAGCAACTATGATAGGATGAAGAATGACATTCTGTACCTTAGCTAATTGAGCCTTGAAATCAGACTTAGAAAAGGTACCCAGCTCTTGAGGGAATGAACAGAGGAAAAATAGACCCAGAGAGAGAGAAGCTATAAATAATCCCATGAAGCTGAGAGAGAAGATGCACAGGTAAAGCCATCAAGAAAGGAAAGCCACCAAGAAACTCTGGAATTAAGGTTTTGAGGTTGCATGGGTTGATAATATAAACTATGGGAACAGAAGCTGTGCTCCTGAACCTTCCCACCCCTTTGCTCCATCTTCTTTTGTAGACCCCACAACCTTTGCTCCAGCTCCCTTTTCTTTCATCCCCATGCTTCTGTTCACCCCCTAAGAAGCTGAGTTCCCCCTTCTGGTCTGTCATCTGGACTTGGCGAACTCTCTTCCTTTTACTTGCAGCACTTTTGTTTTCCCTAATACAAAGATGTTATTGATGATGTTGGACTTTATACTTTATAGGTCTTAGGAAGACTGATGTATTTTAGTTTTCTACTGTCATGTGAGGACATTAAGATAAAAGATCTTACACAAATTAACTAGATGTACAAATGTGTAAGTATCCAAACTTTTTGTAACTCAAGGTTGAATAATAACTTTATGACACTGGGGAAAAACAGTGGGGAAATAATCTAGTTCCTAAGGCTTGGATTCCATAAGTATTCCTGCAAGAATGATAGCAAAATATAATACTCATTTATGAACTCTTTCTTGTCAGTCTTAGGACAGAAAGTCTGGAATAGTAAACTCTTTTAGATAATGGAAATTTGACCTTTAGATATTCTATATGGATATGATACCTTATCAAACTAAACTGTCAAGTGATGAGTGAAAACCAACCAGAGATATTGCCATGTTGTTGGGTTAATTCTCTGTATAGGTTAATTCTTAGCCTTACTTATCACTTAAAGTGGTCACTATCAAGTTAAGACCAAAGATCTAAAAGTATGCTAAAAATCACACAGAAAGAACAATTAACTTGAATGAGATCAAGCTCGTAATAGCGTAACAATCTAAAGTGTGATGATATTGGTCTAATATCAGATGCAAAATTTTCCACAGACAAATTAATTTTCTTTTTTAAAAATTTATTTAATATTTTATTTTTCCCCAGTTATGTGTAAAAACAATTTTTAACATTCATTTTTAAAACATTGAGTTCCAAATTCTCTTCCACCCTCCTTCCAACCCCCATTTAGAATGCAAACAATTTGATATAGGTTATGCATGTGTTCATGCAAAATATTTTTACATTACTCATATTGTGAAAGAAAACATAGACTCCCCCCATAAAAAACTCTCAAGAAAAATAAGACAAAAAAATTATGCTTCAATCTCTATTCAGACACCACCAGTTCTTTCTTCTTTCTTAATGAACAGTTTTCATTATAAGTCCTTCAGAGTTATCTTGGATCATTGTATTACTGAGAATAGATAAATCATTCACAGCAGATCATCTTACAATGTTTCTGTTACTTCATACACAGTACATTTCACTTTGCATCAGCTTATGTAAGTCTTTAGAGGTTTTTCTGAGAGCATCCTGCTCATCATTTCTTGTAGCATGAAAGTATTCCATCACAATCGCATAACAAAATTTGTTCAACTATTTCCCAATTGTTGGTATCCCCCCAATTTCCAAATTTTGCCCAAGAAAAGAGCTGTCATAAATATTTTTGTGCATATAGGTCCTTTTCCTCTTTTTAAAAAAAGTTTCTTTTAGGATATAGAACTAGTAGTGGTATTGCTAGTTCAAAGGGTATGCATAGTTTTATAGTCCTTTGGTCATAGTTCTAAATTGCTCTATAGAATGCTTGAATCAGCTCACAACTCTACCAACAGTACATTAATGTCTCATTTCCCCCATCCTCTCTAACATTTGTCATTTTCCTTTTCTGTCCCATTAGCTAATCTAATAGATATGAGATAGTGCCTCAGAATTGTTTTAATGTGTATTTCTCCAATCAATAGTGAGTAAGAGCATTTTTTTCATTTGGCTGTAGATAGCTTTGATTACTTCATCTGAAAACTGTTCATATCTTTTGATCATTTACCAATTGCAGAATGGACCTTTTATAAATTTTACTAAGTTCTCTATATGTTTGAGACCCTAGGCCTTTATCAGAGAAACTTGCTTCAATTTTTTTTCCCCAGTTACTATTGCTAACTGTATTTTCCTCTATCCTATTCTTCCCCACCCTGCTTATTCTATGCTCTTCCTCCTTTCACCCTGAACCTCCTCAAAAGCATTTTGCTTCTGGCTACCCTTTCCCCCAATATGCCTTCCCTTCTAGTACCTCATTGCCTCTTTTATTCCCCTCTCCTCCTACTTTCCTGTAGGGTAAGATAGATTTCTATACCCAACTGAGTGCGTGTGCTAATTCCCTCTTTGAGTCAATTCTTACGAGAATAAGGTTCACTCATCACTCCCCTCTTCCTTTCTACTATAAAAACTTTTCTTGCCATTTTTGCATGAGATAATTTACACCATTCTACCTCTCCCTTTCCCTTTCTCCCAGCACATTCCTCTCTCATTCCTTAATTTTATTTTTTATATATCATTCCTTCATATTCAGCTCACATCTGTGCCTCTGTCTATACTCCTAACTATCCTAATAATGAGACTGTTCTCATGAGGGACAAATATCATTTTCCCATGTAGGAATGTAAACAGTTTAACCTTATTAAGTCCCTTATGATTTCCCTTTCCTGTTTACCTTTTTGTGCTTCTCTTGAGTCTTGTATTTGAAAGTCAAATTTTATATTCAGTTCTAGTCTTTTCATCAAGAATATTTGAAAAGTTCTCTATTCCATTGCATGTTGATTTTTTCCCCCTGAAGGATTATATTCAGTTTTTCTGGATAGGTTATAATCCTAGCTCATTTTTCCTCCAGAATATCAAATTCCAAGCCTTTAATGTAGAAACTTCTAAATCTTGTGTTATTTTGACCATGGCTCCATGATACTTGTATTGTTTTTTTCTGCCTATTTGTAATATTTTCTTCTTGACCGGGGAGCTCTAGAATTTGACTATACTATTCCTGAAAATTTTCATTTTGAGATTTCTTTCAGGAGGTGATTAGTGGATCCTTTTAATTTCTATTTTACCCTCTGGCTCTAGAATATGTGGGCTATTTTCCTTAACAATTTCTTGAAAGATGACATGTAGGCTTTTTTTTTGATCATGACTTTCAGGTAGTACAATATTTTAAAATGCTCTGTCCTGGATCTATTTTCCAGGTCAGTTGTTTTTCAATGAGATATTTCATATTGTCTTCTATTTTTCATTCTTTTGATTTTGTTTTATTGTTTCTTGATTTCTCATAGTCATTACTTTCCACTTGCTCAATTCTAATTTTTAAGGAATTATTTTCTTCATTGAGTTTTTGTACCTCATTTTCCATTTGGTCAATTCAAATTTTTAAGGATTTTTTTCTTCAGTGAATTTTTGTGCCTCTTTTACCATTTGGCTAATTCTGCTTTTCAAGTCATTTTTCTTTTCATTGGATTTTTGTACCCCTTTTTCACCATTTGGCCTAATCTGTTTTTTATGGTGATATTTTATTCAGTATATTTTTTGCCTCCTTTACCAAGCTGTTGATTCTTTTCTCATTGATTTCTTATATCACTCTCACTTCTGTCCCCAATTTTCCTCTACTTTTCTTATTTGATTTTAAAAATCCTTTTTGAAATCCTCTATGGTTTGAGGCCAATTAAAATTTTTCTTGGAGGCTTTGGTTTTTGGAGCTTTGACTTTGTTGTCTTCTCTCTGTGTAGCTCAGGAAGAGTAGAGTAATAGGTCATGGGAAAGGAGTAGAATAAGAATGTAGTAGTAAGGGCTTTTGAGGGATCATCAATATATATGTTGAAGTCTCCTGGCATGAGAGTAGGAATTGTGGAGGAGAGAAAGTCTGTGAGTCACGTATTTAAGGAAGAAAGAATTTTTTGGAAATCAATAGTTAATAAGATAAGGATTGGGTGATAAATTTGACTAGCATGAAACTCATTGCTCAGTGATGATAGTAGGGGCAATATGGAATTAAGGAATATTCTGATTGCACCAATACAATGAATGTGCATGTGTGTGGGTGCCTAGGAGCAATATGAGTGAAAGTATTTAAAAAAATGATGAGATTATCACAAGAAAGAAACTAGGTGTTAGAAGATGGAAGGAGTTAGAAAGGAAGAAATTTAAGATAAAAGAAGGTTGCTAAATATGGAACAGGTATTCTAGTAGATATAGTAGAAAGGGTGAACAAATCTAGAATGGAACATCGTGAAGTTAGGGTTGAAATAGATGGAAACAAGAGACTAGGAATCTAGGTATGGGGAACAAGATTTGTACATTTGCAACTGGAGTTTAGAATCACTGGGATAGGGAAGGTATAAAAAGGTAGAAGTATGTTAACCACTAAAGAGTGAGTTCATGTTGAATGCTAATGGTAAGAGAGAGATTTGTTGAAGGAAGTCATCCTTTGACTTGTTGCAAGTGGTGATGTTGTATTCCTAGGAGACCTATCTCCCAGCAAGCATGAGAAAAAGGAGGTATGGATGTCTACTCAGGAAGTGGAGGAGCTGGGCACATACTAGAGAATGGGATGGAAGAGATGGGAGTTGGAGGGCAATTTCATTCTGTAATGGTTTAATACTGGATAAGATCTTGGAGGCCATAGACACAGGGAGGTAGGTGGAAATGGCTGGGCCTGGAACTGGAGGAATATCAAAGAGCTGTCTAAGAGAGCTGGGTGGGATCTTATACCCAGGTCTACTGTTGTTGATGGTTTCAGGGGTAGGGACAACTGAATCAGGGAGGTAGGTGCCAGGGTGCAGTGTATGCCTAACACTGGAAATGGCCCTGGAAATATATCAGTTCCTAGGTTGAGATCAATCCATTAATCAGAATTCCTTGAATACAGTAGTTCAACTTGCTATTAATTCATCCAACTCATGTTTCTTCATGTCATCTCTCTTGGTATTAGGAAAATGTTAAGAACTATTATAATTTCTCTATTTTTACACATACCACTATGACCCCAGGAGTAAACTCAGTCTTTGACACTAAGAAAATATTCTATGAGATATTCCCCACTGGGAGCAAGTTGAGTTTGAGTCAAGTTCTTTGGTATATGATCCTTTAGTAAGAGACTCCATCTAAGTCACAAAATACCCCTCTCATTTCTAACAGTAGGCAACTCATCTAGGGCACACTTGTTGCCAATTATCACATCCTGAGGTTTCAGGATAGTCTGGAGCTCCAGTAGTCTGTATTAAAGAAAATGTGAGTATTGTATACTACATTTTAGGAACAACTCTGTCAAACAATATTAATTCATGTAACATTGATCTATAGGCAAATTCCAATTAGCATGAACAATGAATCACATGCAGTGGTATTATTCAAATTTCCACTGCGTATTTCCATTGGTCTAAAATCAATGATCATATCTTATATAATTATGACTTCAAATAATGCAAATTTGAATATACATAAAAATATTAGGGGATTCATGATTTACACTAGGTGGGACCTGACTCCATATCCATGCCATTTGTAGCTTGGAGAAAGAGCTGTCCAAATGAGCATGGTTCCCCTCCCGCTTTTCCTCCTGACCTCATTATACTCAGATAAGACTCTATCCCAAGATGATTTGAAGTAACATTTATAGGAATCTTGAACAAGGAAAGGATCCTAATATGTTCAAACACTGTGGTTAACATTGCAAGATAATGATCATTCCCAAAATGTGATCTTCTGAAACAATTAAAGTGAATTTTTCCTTGAGATCAAGATCTTGATCCTTTCTCAGTGGAGAAGGTAGGTAGTGGTACCAGTCATTTCAAGGGTTAGAGAAAGATGACATTGCCCTTAGGCCGAGCTTTGTTCTAAGATTTAGTTACCAGTTTTAATTCATTTCCCTAGGGAAGGCACTTTGTCCTCTATCTAACCCACCTTCAAACCTGGGAGTCTGGAAAGTAATTTTTAGATCAGAGAAATATTATTTCTTAATATTTTCATTTTTATCAAAAAAGAAGATTTTTAAATATGCTTCCACATTACTTAGCAACATCTGGAGACTGATTACTCCTTGCTCTCTCCAACTACCCTTCAATAAACTCTTTGTTTATGAACCAACCATGAATTTTCTCTATAGCATCAGGAAATGAGAAATTCTTTGAACCTAGGATCAGAACATCCTCCAGAAATATATCTGGCAGGTCTTAATATTATGATATTTCTTACTGCCATCAAGATATACTGTAGGAACAGAATTCTCTTGGTTTACCAGTTTAGTTGTTCTATAGAAAAGTAAGCATAGCAAGTGCTCAGACTTACTCTTTGAATTGGTTTAGCTCATAAAAAGGACATGTTGTTTTAAATTGCCTAATAGTTGAGATAGATTGCATTTATCTACAGAACAATACATCTACAGAACAATACAACAATAGCTAACATGTAATGCTTGAAGATTGGTAAAGCATTTTACTTACATTATCTCAATAACATTACTAGAACATAGGTGAAGAGGCTAGTTAGCATTGGAATGTTGTCTGTTGCCAAAGAGCTGAGAGAAACTAATGGGTCATAAAAAGAAATCACAACTGTGATCTTGACTTCACTAAATCTTGACTTTAATCAGCTGAAGCAACCATAGGCAAGTTGAAAGAGCAAACAGAATGGTGTATAAAATAATTAAGTAGAATAGAACACAACTGAATAGAGCAAACATTGATTATTATGAACAGAAGAGAATAGAACATTAACGTAGACATAGAAGAGTAGTAAAGTACAAGGAGGAGAGGATGAAAGTATTGGGAAACAAATGGAAAATTAGCCAAATTCTTCTTGTGAAGTATTCAATTAATGTTTTAATGTCTTGACAGGTAATGGGCTATGAGACAGTTCAACACCAGTTCCCAAGGCTTCATTTTGTTGGGATTCTCAGATTGGCCCCATCTGGAACTTCTTCTCTTTGTGATCATCTTGATCTTTTACCTTTTAACCTTGGTTGGCAACACAAGCATCATAGTTTTGTCTTATTTGTTCCCTCAGCTCCACACCCCCATGTATTTCTTTCTCTGTCACCTCTCTTTCTTAGACCTTTGCTATACAACTAGCACTGTCCCTCAACTGCTGGTAAATCTCCATGGATCTGATCGGACCATCACTTATGGAAGATGTGTGGCTCAGCTCTTTATTATCCTTGCCCTAGGTTCTGTAGAGTGTGTTCTTCTGGTGGTGATGGCTTTTGATCGCTATGCTGCTGTTTGCCAGCCCCTCCGGTACACTACTATCATGCAACCTTGGCTCTGCTTCTTGCTTGCTATTATCTCCTGGTTTGGAGGTATTGTCAACTCAGTGGCACAGACAGGGCTTATGATGACTATTCCTCTCTGTGGCCTACCCTATCTGGACCATTTTTTCTGTGAGATGCCTGTATTCTTAAAACTGGCATGTAAGGATACAGAGCAGACAGAAGCCAAGATGTTTGTAGCCCGGACCATCATCTTGGTGTTACCTGCTTCACTCATATTGGGCTCCTATGTGTACATAGTACAGGCAGTACTAAATATTAAGTCAGCAGCAGGGCAAAGAAAGGCATTTGAGACATGTGGGTCCCATCTCATGGTGGTCTCTCTTTTCTATGGATCTGCCATTTATACCTATCTCCAACCCATTCATAGTTACTCCACAAGTCATGGGAAATTTGCTGCTCTCTTTTATACTATCATTACTCCAATGCTCAATCCTCTTATTTATACCTTGAGGAATAAGGATATGAAAGCAGCTTTGAAGAAGGTGATAAAGAGAGAAAGAGCCTTGGGGTGGAGGAAACAATAAACAGCTTCCAGTAATCAGTGAAAAATTTCAAAGACAATTGACAAAGTTGAGTATAAACAAATGCAAAGATCTTTGGAATAATTTTACATATAGAATAACTGAAGAACTTAGCTGGAATTCAAGGACTTCTGGTTCCTATTTACTTTTCCAGTCTCGTCTTATTTTATTCCTCTTTTGTGTGCTCTGTGTTCTGGTCAAATGGAACTATTAGCTGTTCCCCAATCTTTTTTTGCCCTCTCCAGTTTCCAAAAAGTTCTATAGAGTAACCATGCTCCATATCTGGAATGTACTTTTTCCTCTTCTCTTACTGGTTTAAATCATTCTCTTTCTTTAAGGCCTAGTTTAGTTGCCACTTCCTTCATGAAGTCTTCCCTTTGTACTTTGTCTCTGCTCTTTTTTCCTTTGCTACCTTATGTTGATCTGCTTGAGGTATGAAGAATTAATTTAGGAAAGAAGACAAATATCAGATGAGAAAAAGCAAGTAGGAAAAAAACAAAAGGATACAGAAATGCTATTTGTCTTCAAGTATGTGGATGAAATTCTGATGTAGCTCACATCAGCCTAAAGAGACAAATGTTATTACATCTAAAACCAAAAGGATTTGGAGTATAGAAATTAAAGGACAATTTTATTTGGTGTAAAAGAAATGTAAATAAATAAATGAATAGGCCAATGTGGTGACAGGATTGGAAGAGATAAAAAAAGAAAGACAGAGATGATTAAGAATGAAGAGAGAAAAGTAGTAAGAAAATGGTGGAGGTATGAAGTATAGAGAGTACAAATGGGAAGAGGGAAATGAGTGAAGATGCTAAAAGACAAATATAGTCAAGACGGAAAAGAAAATCAATAACCTTGGAAATAATAGGAATGAAAAAGAATAAGGCAAAATAAAAGGAAGAAAGGGAGGAAAGAATTGAAAAAGCTTGGGAAGAGAAGAAAAGATCTTTGAATAACTCTCCTCTTTGAATAAGTTTATATTCATGAGTTGTGGAAGGCTAGGTAGCCAGGGATGGGAAAAATAATGATCATCTAAAAGTTAATTATTCACTTTCTTCAGAGAATTATTAGGCACTAGGATGATTGTATTAAGGGAGAGAAAAGTAAGACAGATGAAAAGGGCTTTAAGGACAAAGAGAAAGAAAGAGGCAAGGAGAAAGGTAGACAAGAAAAAGAGTGATGACTGTAACCACTGTCCCAAAGCCTATAGGTATGAGGCTCTTTCCTTATTGGTGGAAATGAATGTCCTGCCTTACATGGAGGATGGAGTGGAGTTGATGAGAGTGGGAGAGCTCCAGCCTTCTTCAGGGCCTTCAGGATTCTTCAAGTTTCAAGTCTTTTTCAGAATTCTTCAAGTGAAAGTTGCGTCAGGTGCTTCTGACTTTCAGCTTTGAGAGAGAAGATGGAAGAAGCCAACCTTACCTCAGGTTGCTGAAGGAAAAGAACCTGGGAAAATATAAGAGGAGCTGGCAGTATCCATCATGTTCCTACTCCCAGTTATCTATAGTATAGACTTTGAGGAGTTTCCTTTGGGTGAGATCTGGGTTGAGATGACTTTTCTCTCTCCCAATGGGAGAATTCCTTCACTTTGTATTGACTGGCATATATTCTCCTACATATTTCTAGAAATCACAATATCTTGCTAAAAAACACATAGCAATTACATTTCCATGGATGGAACTCCTATGTGTAAAGAAAGCATCTTATGTGTAGTGAGGCCCACCTGTGTCAGGGGTCTCTTGTTGTGTAGTGAGGCTCAAAGGGAGGAAGAATAGATATCTCTAGCCTCTTCTCCCCAACCCTCCTTTCTCCCCATTACTTCTCCAAGGTACAGTTTCATTCCTTCAAGAAAGGGAAGGAGGAAGTTGGAGCGAGAGGCTATTCTGATCTTCTCAGAGTGAAGGTGTACTGGGTGAGAATTATATTTATCTGCTCTCTTAAATACCATTAGTACAGAAGATATGATCAAGTTCAGTCTAACTTCTGATCATTTTATCATTATTATTGGGGACAAGGAGCACCTAAAGTTTTATATCCTAGGTTTGACTCCTTTTCCACAAAATCCCAGTTCCACAATGAATATACATAGTAAACAGGGCAGCTAGGGGGTGCAGTGGATAGAGCACCAGTGTGGGAGTCAGGAGGACCTGAGTTCAAATCTCACCTCAGACGCTTGACACTCACTAGCTGTGTGACCTTGGGCAAGTCACTTAAGTCCAATTGCCTCATCCTGGGTCACCTCCAGTCATCCTGATGAATACCTGGTCTCTGGATTCAGATGACTCTGGAGGAGAAATGAGACTGGTGACCCGCACAGCCCTCCTTCACTCAAAATAAAGTCAAGTGCAAGTCCTGTTATTATTTCTCTGATGGCATGGTCTTCTTTGGCAACAAAGGATGAACATACATACACACATAGTAAATAGCAAAGAAAATCCATTTATCCAAATCAGTAGCAAACCAGAAATCTGAAAAAGTATATGTAGGGGAGTTTATACCAGATAAGACAGAGTGAAGGAACTTTCCCATTGGAAGCAAGATAATTCATCTCAACTGAGAGAGAAATATAGGTTTCTCTCAAGATCACTCATTCCTTGAAAACTCTACTGTAGCTAGCTGGAAACAGGGACAGGTTGGAGACTACCAACTTCTCTCATGTTTTCCCAGAGTCCTTTTCATCAGCAACCTGAAATGGGATTGATCTCTTCCATCTTCCCTCTCAAAGCTGAAAGTCAGAAGCACTCAAAGTGACTCATGCTTGAAGATCCCCAAAGAAAACTTGAAGCTTGATGAGTTCTCAAGGGCACTAAAGAAGGCTGGAGTTCTCCTCATCAACTCTTCAATTCCCTTCATATAGGGCAGGATATTCAAAGGTTGAGAAACAATTGGAATAAACAGAAAAAGATACACACACATATATATGTATATACACACATATATGTATATATGTGTGTGTATATGTGTATATGCTATATATAATGGTAATGTACTATAATATATACTACATATATAATGTAATGGTTAGAAGACAAGAGTTAGAAAAACTTTGGGAGAAAGAAGGGTGAAGATTAAACAATTTTAAAAGATGAGAGAAATAAAAAGGAATATTAGAAATAAAAAAGGAGAAAATTATTAAAAGCTGAGTAGGAATGAAAAGAAAAAAGGCTAATAAAAAAGAAAAAGAACAGAAAAATAGGGGAAGGAGAACAGAAACAATTGAGAGGAATATAATATTAGACAATGATAGAATGGAGAAAAAGAGAAGAAAGAATAAAGAGATGAAGAGCATAAAAAGGAGAAAGATATAACTCAAGTGCTGGAGAAAAAATAATATTTGTCATCAGAATAAAACTTAGATTTAGACTTAAAACTACTGGGAGGAAACCTTGTAGACAAAGCTATTACTTTAAATATTTTAAAAATTAAAAAAAATATTTATTTTAAATGTGGTCTTTTTTCCATTGTTGAGTTCTTCCCAAAGAACCCAAACCTCCATTTTGGAAAATGGCTCCAAACAAGCTATCCTTCATCTTTGTTGTTTAACCTCCTTGCTCCTGCCTGGACACTTTCTCTCCCCACTCCCTGCTTTTTGGCTCCCATTTCATGTGTTATTTTCCCTCCTTAAACTTCTTGAGGAAGGGACTATTTTTGTTTTTGCTTAAATTTATATTTTCAGCACTTGGCATAGTGCCTGGCACCTAGTAGTTAATAAATTCTTTGTGATTAACATTTCAATTTTTTCTTTGCGTGGGGAAGAAAAGTCTCTAAAAATTTCCATTAGATGTAATTTATTTAATGGTTAAAAGTTCCCTAGCAGATGTTGGAAGCATTAACATGTAGATAGATTCTCAAAGTTATGGACAAACAACTGTTAATATAACCCCAGAAGAGAGTTGGGGCAAACAAGGTAAGAAATATAAGAAGAAAACAGGTGTCTAGTATTTCCAGTTCATGCCTAATTCTCCTCTGTTGAGGAACAGCGATATGATGTGACATTTCTACCACCCACCTAAATTAAATAATATAAGCTATGTAATTATTTTGGAAATAAAAATTTTTAAACAAAAAACAAATTGTAACCAAAAAGCACTTTTCCAAGAGTGAAGGAACTTGGATTCTAGTCCTAGTTTTGCTGCAGATTATCTGTGAGATCCAGGGCAAATTATTTTACTTCTCTGAACCCTATTTTCCTCAAATGAGTAAAAAAAAAAAAAGACCTGAGGGTCCACCTGTAACCCCTGAGAAGTACTTTTTGTTAAGATTCCTCTTTATTCATTTCTCTTGAGGAGAGGGCAGTGTGGACTGTGCTGCTAAAAGTAAGATCACCATCTAGCGGTATATTCTGCAAACTGCACACACAAAATCTTGGCCCTAAGAAAAAAAGTTATGATTAGGTAAATAAACTCAGAAACATACAACTTTAAGAGCGTGAAGGGAATTTAGAGATAATCCAGGACATCATAGACTCTTTTGGGATATACAAAACACAAAAAATCAGAAAAACTAGACCAAACAGGAAAAAATTAGCTAAAACCAAAACAGAGAAGAGAAAGATCAAGTGAACATGCTTGTGAGCTTGGAAATCGAAGTCATAGGGAAATTAGAGAAGAGGAAGAGAGGAGAGAGAGAGAGAGAGAGAGAGGAGAGAGAGAGAGAGAGAGAGAGAGAGAGAGAGAGAGAGGAGAGAGAGAGAGAGAGAGAGAGAGAGAGAGAGAGACAGAGAGACAGAGACAGAGAGACAGAGAGACTGAGAGAGACAGAGAGAGGGAGAGGGAGAGAGACAGAGAGACAGAGACAGAGAGACAGAGAGAGACAGAGAGAGGGAGAGGGAGAGGGAGAAAGAACTAAACAAGACAAAAAAATGAAAAAGAAAACAAAAGGGAAGAAGGAAAAGTAAAAAAAGAAATAAGGAAAATAGTATAAGTAATAATGTGCAAGGGGAGGGAGGAGAAATACTATAAGATAAAAAAAGAGAAAAGAGGCCCTCTCTTTTTCCCTAGCAGCTAAGTGGTGCAGTGGATAGAGCACTAGTGCAGGAGTCAGGAGGACCTGAGTTCAAATCTCACCTCAGACACTTGACACTCACTAGCTGTGTGACCTTGGGCAAGTCACTTAATCCCAATTACCTCATCCTGGATCATCTCCAGTCATCCTGATGAATATCTTGTCACTGGATTCAGATGGCTCTGGAGGAGAAGTGAGGCTGGTGACCTTGCACAGCCCCCCTCACTCAAAACAAAGTGAAGTATAAGTCATGTCATCATTTCTCTGATGGCATAGTCTTCTTTGGCAATGAAAGACAAACCCACACAAGTAGGTTTCATCACCCAGGTTCTTCTTTCTGCCATCAAATTAATCCCCAGTGGCATTTTCTCTTAATTCTTAGGGGGTCAGTGACTACCATTCCAGTTCTACTTAACCTCTTAACACATACATACATACATACACCCACACACCCACACACACACACACACACAACACACACACACACACACACACATATATATATATGTTACTGTATAGCAATGTGCACATAACACTAGACAGAGCAATATATATTAACACATCCCCCAAAATTTTCGGGACATAATTTCCCCTTCTCCCATCACCTTGGTGTTTGGGGGATTAAACTCTTAACATCTCCTTTCTTATTCTGTCAAGGTCACATCCAACTACATCATGACTTCTGAGTTATTCATTAGGCTGGAGTTATGTTGAGGATAAAGAACAGCATAAGTAAGGGGTAATAAGACAGAGGGAAAGTTGCAATGATAAAATATTATGATCAGATAAAGACATTTTGGAATTCATATACATGGAAGTAGAAAAAAATTCACTCTCTCTATATAAAATATATACAATATATAAAATATAAGTGAATCCAACTACCATGGCTCACACAGCAATTATAAGACAACAACTACAAAATATTGTTTATAGAAATGCAGACCTAAATAATTGGAGAGATAGTAACTGTTTATGGCTATATAATGTCAATAAGATACAAATGACAATACTACCTAAATTACACATTCAGTACCACTCAAATTAAACTTATCAAAATTTAACTTTATAGAGGTAGGAAAAAATAATAACAAAGTTTATCTGTTGGGTGCAAAGAACAAAATTATCAAAGAAAACATTAAAAAAAAAGAGGGAAGGAAGGAAACCTAGCAGTGTCAGATCTCAAATTATATTACAAAGTAGTTATCATCAAAACAATTTGGGACTGGTTAAAAGCATAAGAGCCGATCATTAGCTTCAGCGCACGGGACCTAGAATCAGTTGAGTATTATGTATTAGTGCAGTATCCCAAACCCAAGGACTACAATTATTATGGTAAGGACTGATTACTGGACAAACATTTTTGGGAAATCTGAAAAGGAGCCCAGCAAAAATCATATTTAGATCACACCTCACACCCTCTACTGCCATAAGTGGTATATCCAAGTAGATAAAAGACCTGGATAGAAAATGCCACATCATTAACAAATTAGAGGACCTGAGAAATACATACTATAACTCTCACAACTTTGGACAGGGGAAGAATTTTCGACCAAACAATGGATAAAGAATATCACATGAGATAAAAAGATCAATTTCGCATGTGTAAAACTGAAAAGTTTTTACACAAACCAAATTAAAGTAGTTAGAATTAAATGGAAAACTATTGACTAGGGAAATTTTTTTTGTAGATGTTTCATTGATAAAAGGTTAATATCCCAAATATGTAGGGAACATGTATTTTGGAAATGTAAAAGAACAAGTGTCACTCCCCAATAAATGAATGATTAAAGGATGTGAATGGATAGTTCTCAAATGAAGAAAGACAAACTATCAATAACCACGTGGAAAAGTCTATCTCACTAATAACAACTAGTAAAAGAGCTCTGATGTTCTATCTCACATCCATCTAATTGACAGGCAACAAGAAAAGAAGAATGAAAATTTTTGCATGGACTGTGGCAGGGCAAACAGACTACATTGTTGATGGAATTGTGAAGTAGACCAGCCATTCTGGATTCACTTACTTGTGCATGCCCTTTGACTTAGTAATGCTACAACTAGGGTATACCCAATGAAATATCCAATTACAACTCTATAATACTGATGATGAATCATGCTTCCCACTTCTTAGCAGAGAAGTGAGGGGCTAGAATTGCAGAATGAGATATCTAAGACACAATCAACATGTGGATTTATTTTGTCTTTTATTTCCTTTCTGGTGGGAGAAAGAATTGGACAGAGTAGGAAAGTAATGATAATAATATTAAAAAAATCAAAGATGAGAAAAAAAAGACAATGTATGAATAACTGAAAAATAAACAGAAGAGAGGAGAAGGAAGTTTCAAAGGGGATATTGACAAGCAGGGTAATTGAATTAGAAATATATGAAAAAAGAAAAACAAACCATGACCCACAACCCAACAAACTCTATGTAATGGAGATTCATGGCTTCATGTTCACTCTTCTTTCCTGTTCTTCTTTGTATAGGGAAATGCTCATGTTTGTCAAATTTATAATAAGAAAGAAATTTAAAAACATGTTTTATAATATGAGACTAAAGACAGATCAATGAAACACTCTATTAGAGACCTTCTTCTAATTTAAATTTATCCATTAGTGATACTCTAGACTTGGTATTCAATCAGTTCTGAATTCACATAACTTACTTCACTTAGCTCAACCCATATCTCTCCATATTGTTCACAAGAACAGAATGAGATAATTTGAGTAATCCTTTGTAGGTAAACTACAGAAGTAAACTATTTCTATGACACTTTCCTGATCTACCACTCTAATAATCTGTGATACCATGATAATCATAGTCTTTTTGATCTCTGCTTGTTTTTTTTTGTTCATTGTTCACTAACCATCTATCCACTTAAAAATATATTCTACACTCTTGCCAGGAATTGAAGTCAAGTTCACTGGTATACCATTTATAGATTCCTTCCTTCCTTCCTTCCTTCCTTCCTTCCTTCCTTCCTTCCTTCCTTCCTTCCTTCCTTCCTTCCTTCCTTCCTTCCTTCCTTCCTTCCTTCCTTCCTTCTTTCCTTTTTTCTCTAAATGTGAGATTCTTGTCCAATGACCAGTGAAAGGACATATATGAGAAGGAACTCGATCATATTAGCATTAACATTATCGCTATTAATGAAACCAGAAGAAAGGAATTAGTTTCTGCTAAATGGAAAGATGGTACATAGGTACTCCTTGGAGAGGCAAATTTGGCTTCTATAATTTTTCTAGGCGCTACAAAAACATTAATTCATGGGATATTTGGTCATATTTTTGCAATATTAATAAGACGTATTTAAAAAGACCATCATGAAAATAAATGTAGCATATGCTGAGTTGATACAGGATCAAATAAAATTCTATGAAGAACTTGATAAAGTAAAATCAATGTGCACTCTGGTCCTTGTTGATTCCATGAAAAAAATGAGAAAATGTGAAGAAAGAGAAAATATTTCAGAGAAGTACAGCTCTGAAAAAATAAACAAGAGACCAAAAAAAGAAGTCTGATTTATTTATATCATGGATGCTTTTCTTGACAGAAAAATTAGCAGCAGTTAGACATTGTGAACACCAATAATACCATAAAGAATGAATAGATCAGGGTGTTTATTTTAATATCTAGGAAAAGACTTATTATTTATCTGAGACATATCCCTGAGTCAGATATCAGATCACCACTTAAAAGAGTTAAGGTAAAAATTCATAAAAATAATAAGGAAAATATAACATTCATTTTAAAATTTTCTAACCCCGAATTAAACTAGTAATTGAAAATCAAAATAGTTCTCTTTTTAAAAAATTCAATTCAATTTTATTTTCAATTTTGAATTCTCTCTCTCCTGTTCCACTCTCCCTACCCATTGAGAAAGCAAGAAAAAACTTCAGTGCAAATATATGTAATTAAGCAAAACAAATACCTACTACTATGTTCATTTGCTTAAATATATTGTGAGGCTAATCTATTGCACTGATCAACTTCTCTGTTAATTACAGAGTACCAAATTGTTTATGGCTTCCTAGTATAGTTTGAGATCTGGTACTGCTCTGTTCCCTTCCTTTCCACTTTTTTTTTCATGACTTCCCTTAGTATTCTTGATCTTTTGTTTCTCTTAGTAGTTTTTGATATATTTTTCCCTACTTCTATAAAATAATTCTTTTGTAGTTAGTTACAATACTGAATAAGTAAATTAATTTAGTCACCATTGTAATTTTTATTATATCGACTCAATCTACCTATTAGCTGTTAGTATTTCTTCAATTATTTAGATGTCTTAAAGGTTGTGCTGTTGGTTTAACGTCAGCTTTAGCCTTCTTATCAGCACCAAATGAGCAGTACTTCATTTGTAAGTGTCTCTGTTAACTTCATCCCAGGAGGCAAAGCAGGCAGTTCAGCCTCAGACATTTATACCTTTGGCCTTCTTTGCTGGATGCCATCTATGAAGCAGAGCAGGCACATTCTAATGGGATAGGTTAACCTGTTCCTGGTTTCATTGAATGCCCTCAATGGTAAGATAATAACAGAAAAGTCTCCCTGTAGACCCTTCCTTAAGATGGTCATGGGATTTTGGAGACTAGATGATCTTCATGATGTAGAAATTGCACATATTCTTGTCTACCAGCTCATCATGCTTTGGCGTGTGGACATCTTTCTTAGCTATCATTATTTCCTTTTTGAAAACAATTTCATAAATAGTAATGTGGTTTTTCTTGGAGAGACAGTGGCTTTTTCAGGGTCATGCAACTAAGCTAAGTCTGAGACTGGATTTGAATTTAGGTCTTCCTGACCCCAGGTCCCACTGTACAACCTACTATTCAGTTTTTATCATGATTCTGTTTCTTCTGCCTACTTGGGGTTGGAAATAAAACAAAAATGGTTGAGGTGATTGATAAAAAAGATGTAAGGAGATAGTAACAGAGTATCTCTCTCCTTAATGAATTCACATCTCCTGGACCAGATGAACTATGTCTTTGAATATTGAAAGAATTGACAAATATGATTGGTGAGTCATTCCTATTATATTTGAAATACTGAAGCATCAAAACATTACATTAAGATTAGAAAAGAAAACATATTTTTTCAATTTTCAAAACACAAAAGAAAACAGAGCCTATAAACCGTAGAATAATGAGCTTAACTTCAATTAAACAAGCATTTATTAGGCACCTACTGTGTTTCAGGATCAGTGCTAGAGGATATGAGGATAATATTGAAATAGTACAGGGCTTTAAGATGCTTGCATTGCTGGGAAAATTTTTCTAGAATGATAACTAAAAAGATAATAAACTTCAATCAACAGCTATCTATTAAAACTTTACTATATGCCAGACACTGTGCTAGATTCAGGGAATATAAACACCAGTAAATAGAAAATAGAAATAGTAAAATAGAAATAGAAATAGTAAATAGAAAGACAGTTCCTTCCCTTGAGGATCTACCATTCTAATGGGGGAAGATAATACATAAAAGGAAACAGAAAAGGGGTGGGGGCAGAGATGAACATTTCCAGCTTTCACAGATGATCTAGAGAAGTCTGGAGTTTCTGAGCTAGTACCAGTTGCTTAGCAGCAGGTGCTCCCTACAATTACTTTCATCCTTAGAGAAGGAACAGCACTACCACGTGAAAGAAATCTCTAGGAGGATGTTGCTATTGAAAACACCAACAAAACCCAGATCATAGTCTGACTGACCGGGACACCCAGATTTGTGAGTTGAGAAGATCAGCAGTTCCACAAAGTGCTTTAGCTTTTTTTGAAGTATACCACTAGCAATGACTTATTGTTTAATGTTTAAAGTATTTGTTAATGCACACTCATGAATCTCTAATGTTTTAAAATTTTATTTTATGGTAGAAGAAATGAATACAGTATATTGAGTATACAGTGTTGTGCTAGAAAATGTTTAACAACCGATTCTCAGAGAAAAAATGTATACTTGACACACTTTTAAGTTCAATATGCACTAACATTTTTTCCCATCAGTTTCTTAAGTTCAGATAATCAATAAAACAATAAACCAGTCTCCTATTTCTAGTATTTGTCATTTTCCAAGGTGTAAATGGTCACAACGAGAATTTAACAAGGGACTCTCCAGAGCCCTTGGAACTGACTCTAACACATCCCTACTATTCTGAATATTTAATTTATAGATTGAATACCTTGCCTAGAAGAAATACTGTTAGTCCCTTTTACAGGAGACCCTTGAAATGAAACATGCATAAGCCTTATTCAGTAGATTTTCCTCAGAATTCCTGGGTGGAAGGAGCAAGCCAGAGAGAAGTTGTCTCATCTCCTTTTTGGGTTCAGGTTTCCTAGGGACTGAATTCAGGTCCAGTTGAGTCCAGAGCCCTTTATGTTGTAACAGAAAGAACTTGGGCTATTTAGTTAGGAAAAGAAAAGACTGTGGGGAAATATGATACTTGTATTCAAATGTCTGAAAGGCTGCCATGTGAAAGAGGACTTAGATTTGTTCTGTTTGTCCTTGGAGGAAGAAGCTGCAGGGGGACAAATTTAAGTTTGATGTCAGAAAGAACTTCTGAATAATTAAAACTGCCCAGAAGTAGAATGGACTGCCTTTAGAAGTAGTGAATTTCCCCTTATTGGAGATCTTCCAGCTGACAGTGGAGAACCACTTTCCGGCATGTTTTACTGAAGGATCCCTCTTTGTGTTTTATTTAGACTGGATGGCCTTTCAGCCTCTAATTTCCTATAATTCTGTGATTCTATTATGTTCCCAGAACTAATGTGGAAGTGTTTTTTTTTTCTGAGCCTTCCTACTTGTCATTATGTAATTTGTTTTCCTAGGTGGGCACTGAATGGCATGTGTCCAGGTCTCTTTCACAAATGTTACAAAATCTTTGTCAAATGGTACCTGGATTTAACAGCCTTTATGTTCAAAAGACCTAAAGTTTCCACTAGGTGGTAGTATTACTACGTGAAAAGTAACTACGTGAAAAGAAGTTTTCTTTCTAGAGTAGGGAGTCATACTTTTTACCCTTTGAAAAGTGAAGCTGCTGAAAAGAATCCTACTATTTAGGAAATAATGAAAAAACTTTTTCAAAAGAAAATTTGATAATTCATATTCATTTTTCTGATCTAAACCAAATTGACACTCAAAGAAGGGCACCTTTAATAAGATCTTTAGATTTCCCATAAGTTGGGAAACTTTTATTTTCACTCTATAAAGTTGTCTTATCTATATAGAAATAAAATCTTAGGGGAGAGGTAAAGGTGCAATTCTTATGCTTCGTTTAAGATGAACTTCAATTTAATTTCACAGCGGTATATGTTATACATTGAATATTTTATATACCTACATGCTGACTTGAATCTATGTAAATTATGAGCTATTTATAGTTACCATTCATATTTCAAAAAGCTACTAGAAGCTAGGAAGACTTTTCTCACTGTTTAATCTGTTTTCATGCATTTTTCTCTCAAATATTTTTAGTACCTGGGATTTGAATAGTTGTAAATTGTAAAGATAGCTCACTATTAACATTTCACAGATTTTTGTCTCAGAATTGCCACAGAGATGAGAAATTCATAATAATTTGTACTGATTTTGTACTAGGGATGTGAGGTTTTGGTAGAGAATTCTGGAAGAAAGATGTTGCTGGAAAAGCAAGTCAGGCTGAAATTTGGAGAATTCTGAGTTTGTGACTTATCTTTCATATTGAGACTGGGCAGGGAGATTCCAGATACCTAGGTTTTCTCCCCCAGCACCTCCTTGAGTACTAGAGTGATATTTTCATTCTTTTTGACTTCGATTGTTTCTTGAATCTCATGGAATCATTAGCTTCCACTTGCCCAATTCTAGTTTTTAAGCAATTATTTTCTTCAGTGAACTTTTGTGCCTCTTTTTTCCCTTGTGACCAATTCTCTTTTTTTTAAAAAAGTTCTTTTCTTCAGTGAATTTTTGTGCCTCTTTTACTCTTCAGTCAATTTTGTTTTTTAAGGTGATATTTTCTTCTGTAGTTTTCCTTGCTTCTTTTGCTAAGCTGTTAATTCTCTTTTCATAATTTTTTTGCATCACTCTCATTTCTTTCCCTAGTTTTTCCTCTACCAATCATCTCTTTACTTCTGCTAGGAATTCTTGTTGGGTTTGTATCCAACTAGCATTTCTCTTTGAGGCTTTGATCATAGTAGCTGTTTTGACATTATTTTCTTATTCTGATTTGTGTCTTGGTCTTCCCTGACACCACGGTGGATTTTTATGATTCAGCTGATATTTTTTTTTCTTATTTTCTCATTTTCCTAACCTATTTCTTTACCTTGAACTTTATCTTAAAGTTGGGTTTTGCTCACCTGGGAGTTGGTAGGCATTGTACAAAGCATTCACTAGCCTTTTTCATGCTGCTGTTTACAGAGCCAGTTCTGGGTATTTGCAAGTTTTTATACTGCCATGGTGGTGTTATCCTGGGAAAGGTATGGTCTCTCTTGATCTGTGCTCTGGTCTTTACTGAGGAAGGGCCCTTGCTCCTCTGCAGCTGCAAGTGCTAGCCCTCTCTTTGCCTTGAAACCTCAACTAGGGCCCCTGTTCCCTTTAGACTGACCCTTTATGTTCCTTTCTTCCCTGGAACCATGACCCACACTAACTTATGAACAGTAGAGTTGTCATTCAGTGCTAGCTGCACGCAGGATCCACAAGAGGTCCCTTGTAATTCTTTTTGAACAGTTGTCTGACTCCCTAACTATCTCTGGACTGAGATCTCCCAAAGTTGCTGCTGACATTTCTGCTATCAGGACAAACTCTAAGGATCACTTTTGCCACTTTCTGGGCCTGCATCCACTTTCGTGTTACAGATCTCTCCTGCAGATCTTCCAAATTGTCTTAGAGTAGAAAAATATCTCTGACCTTTTGTGGGCTCTGCCATCAAAAAATTGATTTGAGATGTTAATTTGAAGTTGTTTGGAGGCTAATGTTGGGAGAGTTCAGCTGAGCACTGGCCTATACTCTGCTATCTTGGCTTCATATATTTTTATCTTATAATCTTCAAGCTTCTACCTCCTTCACTTCTAATGATGCTTAAGTGAAAACCATCTACCTCCTCTGTTATCCCCCTTCGTCCTCATTCTCATGCATCTCAGGCTCATCTCACCTAAATACATTTTCATCTCCTCCCTCAGCTTCCCTTTTCTTGTACTCTCTTATTTTTTCTTAATTTTAGAGATTTTCCTTTCATTCTTATCTTCTGGATCTCATTGAGATATGACCCTCAGACTCCACAGAGGACATTGAAGTCTTAGTATCCTTTTTCAGTACTATATGTAACCTCTCTCATTGCCTAGTAATAAAGTAGACCAGAAGGAGGAAAAAGCATGCTTCTCTTCCCATTCTCACTTCCAGAACTGCCAGAACTTCCCTCTGAAGATAGTAATTGCCAACTTGTTTAATTCTATCTAGTTTTATCATACTATCCTGATCTTTGTGGCAATTGTCTACTGGTTGTCTCACCATTGTCCCTTCTTTTGCAAAGAATTCAGTAGCTGGCCCAATCCATCTCTCAACTCCAACACTTACCCTTATACTTTAGGACTTCAATATTGAAATATGTTAAGAATTGATATGATGACAAATATTCTGGTTTCTCAGTATATCAACTTTCTTAAGTTCCACTTTTACTCTGCCATAGCTACATGTAGGGATGCCTTGTGGGAAAAAAAAACTGCATTATTTGTTAAAACTATTTGAATGTACCTTCTGCAGCTTGCTATTGTTTAACTTAGGATGTATAGGTCATGCTGACTCCAGACACCCTCCAGGGGAGCTGAAGACTGCTGTCAGCTGGAGATTGCATGGACCCCACTCAGGTGTTTTATTGGAACTTCTTAGAAAATCTTAATTCTTGGACTCACCCAAATTTTATTAAATGTTTAGACTTAGCTTCTGACATGCATCTCAAACAACCCCAGTTGTCTTATCTGGAAACTGGAAATAGAGATTACTCAGCTGTTGTGTTTTTGTTTGGACTCTATATAATGTAATACTTAACAGATGGAAGCAAACTTTATTTTTTTCTACCTCTCTCTTCTGCCAAACTGTCAATAAAATTTTTTCTAAAAACCTTTTTAGGTTTTGGGTTTGTTCTTAACTGACAGGTTAAATCTTTGACATCAACATTATCCACAATTTTTCCATCTCCATGTTTCATAACTCTAAAATTGCTAACTCTAATTACACATTGGATCTCTCTGGTTTTACCTACTGTTAAACTATTCTTTACATTCACTTCATCCTCTGATGATTCCTTTCCCCTATTTTCTCAGTCCTTCATTTGTTTTCTTTTTAAAAAAATATGATTTATTTATTTTCAGTTTTCCACATTCACTTCCACAAGATTTTGAATTCCAAATCTTCTCCCCATTTCTCCCTTCCCTCCATCCCAGGATAGTAAGCATCACAACCACTCCTTTCCCCAATTTGCCCTTCCTTCTATCACCCCCTTCTTCTCCCATCCCCCTCCCCTCTATTTTCCTGTAGGGCAAGATATATTTCTTTACCTCATTTCCTGTACAAATAATTGCCCAGTTGCATGCAAAAACAATTTTTAACATTCCTTTTTAAAGCTTTGAGTTCCACATTCTCTCCCTTCCTCCCTCCCCACCTACCTTCAATGAAAAAGCAAGCAATTCAATATAGTTCATACATGTGTAGCCATGCAAATACTTCCATAACATCATGTTGTGAAAGACTAATCACATTTCCCTCTGTCCTGTCCTGCCCTCCATTTATTCCATTCTCTCCCTTGACCTGTTCCCCCCTCCATGGTGTTTGCTTCCGATTACTCCTTCCCCCAATCTGCTGTCCCTTCTATTATCCTTTCTCTCCTATCCCCTTCTCCCCTGCCTTCCTGCAAGGTAAGATATATTTCCATACTCAATTTTAAGCCAAATCTAGTGAGAGTAAGGCTCACTTATTTGCTCTCACCTCCCTACTCTTCCTCATCATTTCCTTCTTGCTCTTTAATGTGAGATGATTTACTACATTCTACCTCTCCTTTTCTGTTTCTCCCAGTAAAATTCTCTCAACACTTAATTTTTATTTTTAGGTATCCTCCCTTCATATTTAGCTCACCCTGTGTCCTCTGTTTATACATACACACACATATATACATATGCATATGTATATGTATAATGTATTTGTATGTATGTATATATGTGTATATATATGTATATATACATGTATTCTCTCTAACTACCCTAATACTGAGAAAGGCCTCATGAGTTACAAATATAATCTTCCATGTAGGAATGTAAACAGTTCAACTTTAATGAGTCCCTTATGGCTCCTCTTTCTTGTTTACCTTTTCATGGTTCTCTTGGTTCCAGTATTTGAATGTCAAATTTTCTATTCAGCCCTGATCTTTTCAACAAGAATACTTAGAAGTCCTCTATTTCATTGCAATTACATTTTTCCCCCTGAATAATTATACTCAGTTTTGCTGGGTAGGTGATTCTTGATTTTAATCCTAATTCCTTTGACCTCTGGAATATCATATTCCAAGCCCTTAATATAGAAGCTGCTAAATTCTGTGTTATCCTGGTTGCATTTCCACAGTATTTGAATTGTTTCTTTCTGACTTCTTGTAGTATTTTGTCCTTGAGCTGGGAACTCTGGAATTTGGCTCCAATATTCCTAGGAGTTTTCCTTTTGGGATGGTGATGGGTAGATTCTTTCCATTTCTATTTTACCTTCTGGTTCTAGAATATCAGGGAAGTTTTCCTTGATAACTTCTTGAAAGATGGTATCTAGGTCTTTATTTTTATCATGGTTTTCAGGTAGAACAATAATTTTTAAATGATCTCTCCTGGATCTATTTTCTAGTTCAGTTGCTTTTCCAATGAGATATTTCACATTGTCTTCTACTTTTTCATTCTTTTGTTTTTGTTTTATTATTTCTTGATTTCTCATAAAGTCATTAACTTTCATATGCTCCATTCTTGTTTTTAAGAAATTATTTTCTTCAGCGAGATTTTGGACCTCCTTTTCCATTTGGCCAATTCTGCTTTTTGAGGCATTCTTCTCCTCATTGGTTTTTTGGACCTCTTATGCCATTTGGGTTAGTCTATTTTTAAAGGTGTTATTTTTTTCAGCATATATTTTTTTGGGCCTCCTTTAGCAAGGTGTTGAGTAATTTTTCATGATTTTCTTGCACCACTCCCATTTCTCTTCACGATTTTTCCTCTGCCTCCCTTAGTTGATTTTCAAAATCCTTTTTGAGCTCTTCCATGGCCTGAGACCATTTCATATTTTTCTTAGAGACTTTGGATGTAGGAGTCTCTGCTTTCTTCCTCTGGTTGCATGCTTTGATCTTCTTCATTGTAAGAAAACAACCTTTTCCCCAAGAAAGTAACCTTCTAAAGTCTTGTTTTTTTCTCCTTTTTTGGTCATTTCCCCAGTCAATTACTTGACTTTCAAGCTCTTTGTTTAGTGGAGGTTGTACTACCCCAAGTTTCAGGGGTTTTGTACAGTTGTTTTCAGAGATGTCTCTAGGGACCTGTAAGTTCTCAGTTCCTCCAAAGTGCTATGATCAAAGGAAAAGTGTTTACTCTTCTCCTGGCCTGCACTCTGGTATGTGAGCAATCACAAGTACTTTTTTTCTGCCTTGGAACTACAAGGATGATTTCCTCTCCACAGTTGCCATCAACTCTGCCATGTCAGCCCTCTTCCTTGCCTCAGGACCACCACCTAGAACTGCAACCCAGATCAGTTGTTCGATTCCCCCACAATCTGTAGGCTGAGAGCTATAGAAACAGTCATCATGGCTGCTGCTGTTCTAGGGGTTAGGGCCAGACCATGTTCCTCTTTTACCCAGGTGAGAGAGCTTTCTCACTGACCTTTGACACTCTTTGTTATTTGTGGGTGGAGAAATATGGAAACCATTACAGCTTCAGGTGATTTAATACCCTGAGGCCTGCTCCAGTTCTGTCTGTGCAGATATGGACCATGCTATTCTCTGCTCCAAGTCTGGTGTAATAGAATTTTCTTGTCAAGATTGCCTTGGGCTGGAAATCTGTTTCACTCTGTCATTTTGTGACTTCTGCTGTTCTAGAATTTGTTTAGAATTACTTTTTGACAGGTATTTTGAGGGGTTGGGGGAAGAGCTCAGATAGGTCCCTGCTTCTACTCCACCATCTTGGCTCTTTCCCCCTTCATTTGCTTTCTGATTTCATTTTGCTACATTTCCAATCTTATAGTTAACCTGTTTAGTTTTATTCTACCTTTGAATTACTTGATCTTTTATCTTATCACTTCTGTCTTGCCAAAATCCAACCCTGCCATCTATGGAAGGAGAATTATTAATAAAGTCTTTCCTTATTTGGTAAGATGATTATTTCTCACATATTCGTGGATTGCTAAATTGTGGTAGGGAAAAACATCATACAACCATGTTGACTTGGTACTCTACAGATTTATGCTAAGTAACCTCTGCTGGGTCCCACTGATACTAGATAGTCCTTTTACACTTTACTGATTTCTCCACTATGTTCTCCATAATGGTTGTTTGAAATCTTAATCAGCCTACTACATGTCCCAGCAGAGGACTTTGCTTCTTTACCAAGCAAATAGAAGCAATTCATTGTGAGTTCCTTCTTCTGCACCTCAAAATCCTTTGATATTTATTATTCTCTACTCTCTTCTCATTAGGGTCAAGCACTGTACTTGTTGCTTGGTCCCACCTTCCCTGATATCTTGCTTTGCAATCGTCCCCTCATTCTCTCTAACCACCAGTCTCTTTATCATCAACTTCCTTGATATCTAAAAGTAAAGTAAAGCAGTTGGATTAGAAACTATGTCATGGAGCATAGTTGGTCATGTTCTTGTGAGGGACTTTCCATGGAACCTACACAATGCTAAGTCTGAATTCTGGACGTATTTTGAGTTCTTGATAAAGAGCAACTGGTTGGTCTTCCCTGTTTTCTGTACTCCCTCTTCCCCAGTAACTGTGGTTTGTGTGTATCAAAAAGGATAGACTACAGAGCTCATAGATTTGCCCACTCAGTAGATTTGAAAGAAAGAGAAAACCTCTACTCTTGTTTGCACTGTGAAAATTTTAGGGTCCCTACTAGTGTCTGCCTTCTTTCTCCCATCATATATTTTGTATATACCTTTGTTTTTTTTTTTGTTTGTTTTTGCATTCCTTTTTCTCTCTTATTATTTTGGATCCAGAATGGCCACTTTAGTTGTGAGGAAAGTTGTAGAGTTACAAAATAGCCAACTGATATTTTTCTAAGATTTGTAATTATTTATATAAGAAATCTGGTGAGGTTGAGATAACTCATGATACTCACTTCTGTGGTGGTAAATCCATGACTCCTCCCATATTAATGGGTTTTTTTTTTTTTTGATAAACTGGATCTTTTGTGAATGTCTTCTTTTCAGTTACCTTTGGAATGTAAATCTAACAAGTACATCTTTTTCATAAATCTTTATTTTCTCCTGTTTTTTGGAGTTCTTACTGGCAACTATAGTTTAAAAAATTATGTTTTTTTCTCTCTGAAATTATTGGAAACTATATAAATTTTAAGAAATCTTTGCTTGAATTCAGAGTTATTTTTTTCAACTCTGGATCTATGCTGAAGCATAATAAACCTGAGTTTTGCCTCCTAAATATCTGCATATTGAGTTCTAATTGGCAGTAGTATCTATCAGTGATTCTATGGACATTTCCATAAACCCTAGTTTGCACATATTTATTTGCATGTTGTCTCCTACATTAGGCTACACTTTGAGGGCAAGGATTGTCTTTTTCCTGTTTTGTATGTGATTTTTTTTAATTCCCAGGCTTAGCATAGCTCCTGACACATGGTGATTGACAAATGTCTATGGATTGACTTCTACCAATTAATAAACAAGCATAGTTAGATAGGCAAACTGTAGTTTCTTTATTCATTTGAGAGGATGATGCACACCATCTCTCTCTCTCTCTCTCTCTCTCTCTCTCTCTCTCTCTCTCTCTCTCTCTTTCTCTCTCTCTCTCCCTCCCTCTCCCTCTCTCTCCCTCCCCTCCTTCCCTTTCCCACACACATATTTTATTATAACTTTTTTGGTGCAAGCCAGTGGGAGAGGCACTTGAAAGCAGTGGATTCAAAGTCAAATGAAACAGGACCACTAATCCATACATAAGGAGCCTTGCAGGCTACATTTTAACTTAGTTTTAAAAATGTAATGTTATCTATATTTCATTGTATTAACAAAATAATGTGAAATTTTTCTCAATTACATTTTAATCTGGTCTATTGGACCTCACTCAAGTTTGCTGTGGGCAGACCATGTATTTAATGCCTCTGCTTTGAAGCCCAATTTAAAATTATCCCTAGGAGCCTAGAGATAATTTAGGAATTCAGGATATGGGCAACTGTGCCAATAGCACTCTATTTAATTGCCTAAGGATAGGAAGGGGTTTAAAACATTTCCACTCTCATCCATGAATTTTTAACTGTAACCTCTGGAGCTTTCAGTGAAGAGTCCCTGAAAAATACAGCACCTGTACCATTGAACCACTCTGTCTTTCTCCCTACAGACTTTCTTCACACTGTTGTCTGTGTAATTTTTCTTTTGACCTGGTCAGATCCCTTCCCTGCTCAAAAACCTTCAGAGTTTAGTCTAGTTTCATTCATTATGTAATTCTGGGTATACAAATGAGAATCCCTATTCTAGCATGGCTAGGATTCCATTAAAAAAAAGTCTCTCATCCCTTAAAAAGTATGTTTCCTCTAACAGTCTTGCTTAGCTTCGTTGAGCTAGTAAGTGTCCGAGAGCAGTTTTGAATTCATGAAGATGACTTCAGGCCTGGCAATCTATCTACTATGCCATCTATTTGCCCTAGAAAGGACCTTTGAAGTCATTAAGTCCAACCCCTTGTTTTACAGATGAGGAAACTAAGGTACAGAATAACTCTGCCTAGGATAAGTAGCTATGTATCTTGCCCATTTACATATCTGAGACAGGTTGTAAAGTCAGATATTCTTGACTTAAGCCCAGTGCTCTACTGAATACACCAATTAGTTATCCCCACTCCTGCATATTAAGCAGCTGAAGAATGAGAAAATTTGATGCTTGGCTGCCATATTAGACTACTTACTCAAATCAAGTTTGAAGTATCATAAATACCTGAATTTTTTTGCCTAGATAAGCTGTTATCCGTTCATGACTTTCATTTCCTATATTTTGCAAAAATGATTGATTCCTATTAAATTTTTCAACTTTTGGATTGAACCCCTCCTTCTAGTTCCTTAAAATACTTTTTTCAATTCAGCTTTGCCTTCTAGTTTATTAGCTCCCCTCCCCGCTGCCAGATTCTGACAATTTGAAAAATATGCCTTGTATTTTTTTAACCAGGTCACTGAAAAATGAGACAAAATAGTATTTAGTCAAACACAAATCCCTGGGGGAATTCAGTTGGAAACTTCCACTCAAACATTGAACAATTAATGACTGTTCATTTATTCTTCACCACATCCTTGTGAATTAGGTAGGAGATAGCATTCTCTTTTATTCCAAGTGAGGAATTAGGGTTCTAATTAGGAAATTGCTTTGCCCTATGTCACACAACTAGTAATGATAAGAGCTAGGGCTAAAAACCAGGTCTTGTGACTCCAAACACAGCACCTATCCTACTTCATGCTTTTAATTATATCATACTATTCCACTATTTTCCCTCAAATCTTTGTCTTTTTAGTGGTTCAAAGTGTGGGTTATGGACCCCTGGGGATCCCCAAATGCCTTGAGGGGTTTTATGGTGCTAAAAACCTTTTTAATAATAATAAGTTATTTGCTCATTAAAATACCCCTCCCTTTTCCAACTATATTTTTGTGTCATACTGGATTTTCTTCATATACTTCAACCAAAATAACATATTACAACTGACTGAATGTAAAAGCAAATATGAGAATCTTACTACATTCTATTAAGTCAGACATGAAAGAAATTTGTAAAACTATGTAAAACAATGTTCCCCTTCTCAAATTTTTTTTTTTGTTTTGGAAAGTAGAATTATTTTTCACTAAAATGTGTTATCTATGTTAACATGCAATGGATTTATTATTGTTATTTTTATATGAATAAATATTTTAAAAATCATGCATTTTAATTTTGAATATAGTAAATATCAATATATTTCATCCATACAATAAATGCTCTTTGGGGTCTTTAAATTTTTGAGAATATAAAGGAGACATGAAGACCAAAAAGTCTGAGAACTGCTACTTTATACCATTTGATGGTCAATGCAGAGAGTGATGTTGTCTTTTATTTTCATATCACACAATTCTGCCCTTAGTCTTTTGTAGTTTAGTTAATCATTATCATTTCACCAAACCTGACCACTGCAATGTAAATGATATCTGTCTACGTCCAATCATTTTCTAAATCTTCAGGATGTCTTATTTGCATTCCATAATCCCCTTTCCCTGACCCTCTCTCTTCTCTGGTTTTCATGACCTCGACTCTTCTATTGCCTCTAACAACTTCTGTTGTCAAAAGGTTTGACTTGTTTCTCTTTCACTCTATTCAGTATTTTCCTCGTTCAGTCATTGGCCATTCCTTTTCATTCTTAAAAGAAGTATTATATAGAATGGATATATTGTTAGCTTTGGAATGAAAAGTACTTGGGTTCAAATCCTACCTCTAGCATTTTTCTATAAGTGACTATAGTCAAATCTAGTAACGTCAGCAATTTTCATTTTTTTCCTCTGAAAATGGGGAAAATAACAATGTTGTTTCAAGGCTAAAATCTGTATGTAGAAGCTCTTATAAAATTTAATATGCTACATAACTGTCAATTCTCTTTTGTTGTTGTTCGGTCATATCTGACTCTTTGTGACACCATTTGGGGTTTTCTTGGCAAAGATTCTGGTGCCATTTCCTACCAGATTCTTGTCTGTGTTCTCCCAGAAGTTCACCACAAGGATTCCACCCAGGATTCTGGAAGACTTCTATATTGTCTCCTGACGTTGTGTATCCATGTGCTACCTCAAAATAATTCCTCATTCTTACCACATGACCAGCCCATCTTCATTTTAAGGAGACATTTCTCTAAGAATGTTCACTCAAATTCCCTGAATTTATTATATGTTGCAAAGCATGTTTGTACTCACTATGAATTTCCGTATTATCCTTGGCATAATATTAATTTTTAATTTCTCAAAGACTGTAGTCTTCAATGATTCATAGCTTTGTAATAACACAGTAGAATACTGGATATCATTATGGAAAAATGATGGGCTTTTGTTTCTGGGAGAAGTTTTGGGGTCACTAAAACATATGGAAATATATAGGTCATATATGTGTATGTTTATATATATGTACATATGCATGTATATTTATTTATTGACAGAGAGAATTATGTGAAATGGAATGGAGACTATCAGCTTTCTTACTGTCCACTACCACCATTATATTCAAGATATAGTTTGAGAAATTCTATAAAAAAGAATGTTAAGGGCAATTTTCAGATGAAGATATCAAAGCTGTCTATAGTCATAGAAAAATGCTCTAAATCACTATTGACCAGAGAAATGTAAATTAAAATAATTCTGAGGTACTACTTCAAAACTATCAGATTGGCTAACATGATAGAAAAAGAAAATGATAAATGTTGGAGATGATGTGGGAAAATTGGGACACATGCATTGTTGATGGAGTTGGGAACTGATCCAGCTATTGTGGAGAGCAATTTAGAATTATGCCGAAAGGGTAATTGAACTGTGTATACTCTTTGATCCAGCAATACCACTAGGTCTATATCTCAAAGACATCATAAAAAAGGGAAAAGGACCTACATGTACAAAAATATTTATAACAGCTCTTTTTTGTGGTGGCAAAGACTTGGAAATTGAGGGGATACCCAACAGCTGGTGAATGTCTGAACAAGTTGTGGTATATGAATGTAATGGAATGCTATTGTGCTATAAGAAACGATGAACAGGCAGATTTCATAAAAACCTGGAAAGATTAAACATGAATTGATGCTAGATGAAGTGAGCAAAACCAGGAAAACATTGTACACAGTAACAGCAACATTGTGATAATCAACTATAATTGACTTAACTCTTCTCAGCAATACAATGACCCAAGACAATTCCATAAGACTCATGATGGAAAATGCTATCCACATCCAGAGAAAGAATTATGGAATCTGAATGCAGATCAAAGCACACTGTTTTCACTTTGTGTTTTGTCGCTTTTCCCTTTTGTTCTGTTTCTTCTTTCATAACATGACTAATGTGGAAATATGTTTACATTTTTTACCTATGTCATATTATACATGTATATTATATATACAAGTATATAACCTATATCATATTTCTTGCTGTCTTGGGAAGGATGGGAGGGAGAAAAAAATTGATAGTCAAAATCTTATACAAAATGAGTGTTGAGAGAGGAGCAGATCCGAGCAGGCTTCAGGGACAGAATCTTCGCGAAGGTCCCTCCACCCACAGGCACTACAGGTCAGTGAGAGAGACGTCTGGGTTGGCCGAGAGGGGAGCAGGGTGTCTCCGTGATTCGGGCCCCCTCGGGAGGCAGCGGCAGAGGCAGCGGCGGGACTCCCCAAGCAGGCAGAAGTTCGGGGCCATTACTGAAGGTCTCTGCATAAAGCCCCTGAGGGAACTGAGCCTGGGAGGTGGCCCTGCCCTCACCCGCTCCATTACTGAAGGTCTCTGCATAAAGCCCCTGAGGGAACTGAGCCTGGGTGGTGGCCCTGCCCCCACCCCAGCACCAGAACTTAAGCTCACATTGAATAGCAGCCGCTCCCACTGCGGATAGCCCTGAGACTGGGAAGCAGCATTTGAATCTTAGACCCCAAGCACTAGCTGGGCAGATCTAGGCAGGGGTGGAGAGAAATCTCAGAAGTCAAGTAACTGGCTGGGAAAATGCCCAGAAAAAGGAAGCAAAATAAGACCATAGAGAGCTACTTTATTGGGGAAGAGATGTTCCTTCCTCATTTCATTTCTGATGACAAAGTACAATGCTTGCCATCAGAGAAAGACGTGGAGGTCGGGGCTGCTCTATCCCAGACATCCCAGGTGGATGTCTGGTGGGCTCAGGCCATGGAAGAGCTCAAAAAGGATTTTGAAAATCAAGTTAGACAGGTGGAGGAAAAACTGGGAAGAGAAATGAGAGAGATGCAAGAAAAGCATGAAAAACGGGTCAATACCTTGGTAAAGGAGACCCCCCAAAATGCTGAAGAATTGAAAAATAGGCTAACTCAATTGGCAAAAGAGGTTCAAAAAGCCAATGCGGAGAAGAATGCTTTCAAAAGCAGAATTAGCTTAATGGAAAAGGAGGTTCAAAAGCTCACTGAAGAAAATAGCTCTCTCAAGATTAGAATGGAACAGATGGAGTCTAATGACTTTCTGAGAAACCAAGAAATCATAAAATAAAACCAAAAGAATGAAAAAAATGGAAGAGAATGTGAAATATCTCATTGGAAAAACAACTGACCTGGAAAATAGATCCAGGAGAGACAATTTAAAAATTATGGGACTACCTGAAAGCCATGATCAAAAAAAGAGCCTAGACATCATCTTTCATGAAATTATCAAGGAAAACTGCCCTGAGATTCTAGAATCAGAGGGCAAAATAAGTATTGAAAGAATCCATCGATCACCACCTGAAAGAGATCCCAAAAGAGAAACTCCTAGGAACATTGTGGCCAAATTCCAGAGTTCCCAGGTCAAGGAGAAAATATTGCAAGCAGCTAGAAAGAAACAATTCAGTACTGTGGAAATACAATCAGGATAACACAAGATCTAGCAGCTTCTACATTAAAGGATCAAAGGGCGTGGAATAGGATATTCCAGAAGTCAAAAGAACTAGGACTAAAACCAAGAATCACCTACCTAGCAAAACTGAGTCTAATACTTCAGGGGAAAATATGGTCTTTCAATGAAACAGAGGACTTTCAAGCATTCCTGATGAAAAGCCCAGAGCTGAAAAGAAAATTTGACTTTCAGACACAAGAATGAGAAGAAGCATGAAAAAGTAAACAGCAAAGGGAAGTCATAAGGGACTTACCAAAGGTGAACTGTTTACATTCCTACATGGAAAGACAATATTTGTAACTCTTAAAACTTTTCAGTATCTGGGTAGTTGGTGGGACCACACATACACACACACACACGTACATGCATGCACACACACACATACACACATGCACGCACATACAGAGACAGAGAGTGCAGAGTGAATTGAATAGGATGGGATGATATGTTAAAAGAAATTAAGGTAAATGGTGAGAGAGAAATGTAGTGGGAGGAGAGAGGGTGAAATGGAATGGGGTTAATTATATCTCATTCAAGAGGCAAGCAGGAAACTTTTTAGTGGAGGCAAAAAGAGGAGAGCTGAGGAAAAAAACATGAAATTTACCCTCATCACATTCGACTAAAGGAAGGAGTAAAATAGACACTCATTTTGGTATGAAAACTTATCTTACAGTACAGAAAAATGGGGAAGAAGGAGATAAGCAGGGAGGGAGGGATGATAGAAGGGAGGACAATGGAAGAAGGGAGCAATTTGAGGTCAACACTCTTGGGGAGGGACAGGATGAAAAGACAGAATAGAAACGGTGGGAGGCAGAATAGGATGGAGGGAAATACAGTTAGTCTTATACAACACGACTGTTATGGAAGTCATTTGCAAAACTACACAGATAGGGCCTATATTGAATTGCCTGCCTTCCCAAAGGGAATGGGTGGGGAGGGAGGGTTGGGGAGAATTTGGAACTCAAGGTTTTAGGAACAACTGTTGAGTATTGTTCTTGCTACTAGGAAATAAGAAATACAGTTAATGGGGAATAGAAAGTCATCTGGCCCTACAGGACAGGGGAGAAGATGGGGAGAAGAGAAGGGAGGGATGATGGAGGAGAGGGCAGATTGGTGATAGGGAAAATTGGAATGCTTGGTGTATTGGGATGGGGGAGGGGACAAATGGGGAGAAAATTTGGAACCCAAAATTTTGCGAAAATGAATGTAAAAGTTAAATAAATAAATAAATTAAAAAATAAAAAAAAACAAAATGAGTGATGAAAACTCTCTTTACATGTAATTAAAAAAAAAACCTTACTATTTACAAAAAAAAAGTGTTAAGAAAACAAATTAAGGAAATAAAAAAGTCAGACTCAATCCATTTTCAGATGATATGTGTCCATGCTTGTACCCATGGACACACAAACACAATTAAAAAACATTATAGCTTTTCTATTTAACAGCATGTTTAAATAGAATTTTTTAATTCTTTTTTTCCTGTGTAGATGGTGGAGCCATTTTATTTTTGTGCTGGTCAGGATCTCTTTTTCTCTCTCCTCTTCCCTTCTCTTTTCTCCTCTCCTTGAAATGGAGTTTCTAGGAAGAAACTTCTAGGAAGGAACTTATGAATAGGAAGAACCTCCTTTGGAGTGGAGGTGAAGAAGTCCTGAGATTCATAAGCTGAGTTAGTTTTGAAGATCTCTCATGAGTCTCATTTCAAAGACATTATCTTTCACATTTAACTCTCTAATTTGCTTCATGGTTTTTTGAGCACACATCATATTTATTCTAATAGGTGATTTTTTTGAGTGTGGCCATTGTATTTGATAAATCATTGTATCCATAGCAAGGGCAGCTAGGTGGTGCGGTGGATAGAGCACCAGTGCAGGAGTCAGGAGGACCTGAGTTCAAATCTCACCTCAGACACTTGACACTCTCTAACTCTGTGACCTTGGGCAAGTGACTTAACCCCAGTTGCCTTATCCTGGATCATCGCCAGTCATCCTAATGAATATCTAGTCACTGAATTCAGATGACTCTGGAGGAGATGTGAGCTGGTGACCTGCACAGCCCTCCCTCACTCAAAACCAAATCAGGTGCAAGTCATACCATCAGAGAAATGATGGTATGATCTTCTTCGACAACAAAGGACAAACACTCATCAATATATCCCTAGCATTTAACCGAACATTCAGTTTTACAGGTGAAGAAATTGAATCCCAGAGAGGTGGAATAATTTTCCCAGGTGATTAGTGATATAAACAAAAACTAAAATGCAGTTCATTATCTAAAATCAGAAATGTGCTGGAGCCAGCTTTAATCACTATCCAGTCAACTGCTAAATTTTCAGTGTGAGCATTTGCACCTTGGAAGTCAACCAACATCACCAGTCAGAACTTGATTTATTAATTTCTTGATGGTCTAGTGTCTAGACTTAAGAAAGTGATGGAGAAAATGTTTTTCATGTGTACATTTTTTTTGGTGAACTGGTTGTTAAAAATTTACCACCATAACTCTGCCGAAAACCTACTCTAGGATTCTTTCTATTAGTTAAGATTAAGCCTCACATGGTTGTAAGTGTAAGAGATGGCATTTGAATGTCTTTTTTTTTTCAGAATCATGTACAATGGCACAGAGTATGGAGGCCAAGGTTGTAAATAGTGAAAAGGCAGATTTTTAACAACTTCATACCATCTCTGATTATCCAAATCTATTCTATATTCATTTTCCTCGAGAGACCTTCAGAAATGACATTCATACAAGTTTTGAATATATGAAAATGTAAGACATATTTTAAAAGGCTGCACCATAATATAAGATTCATTTTGTGAGAGATAGGAATAAAACTGATTGAAAACAGGTGGATATGATGGGAAAATATCTGAAGGTATATGAAGCAGACTTCATGACAAGATTAACTGAACAACTATATAAAATAATGATGAAATTTAAAGCAGCTAAACAAATTAATTTGTTCATAATAATGTTCACATAATCATGTCTTCTTGAATTGAACATGTTAACCAAACTAAAAACTATTGATTTTTAAAAGTGAGGTGCTTTATCTTCAATGTAAGTAATTATGACCTCCCTATTTGTCCAAATTGTCTATAATGTAATGGGAAGCTAAGTATGAAGAATGATAGCTGAATAGATTGAAATGTTTTCCTTATGCATGGAAAATTCCATGGGAAGGCAGAGAGACTCCAACATATCAGGGATTTCTTTCTGTACTTCCTCTCTAGGCCTATAAAAGTTTTATGCTAATTGATCACTGAGGAATTTGGGTACTTGGAGAATGCTTCAGAAAAAAATGGAGTTTATTAGAGGATTATTGTGTGTATTCATGCATCTTTCTAATCTTGAAGACCCACAAAAGCTAGTGTAGGGAACTCCAGGTTTAACCCTTTTGGGCAGAGCCAGGAACTCTCAGTTACTGGGTAGGAACAAAGACTTCTCTGTTTCCAGCTGCCTCACTGTGATGATGCATATCTAAGGGCTGATTATAGGAAGGTACAAAACTTTCTGAGAAGCCAGGAAGAAAGAAGAATCAAAGACAAGGTTACAAACATTAGAGACAAAATGAGGAATAGAAGTCAGAAGAAATAAGTGATTTGATAGAGAACAAAATTCCAGTTTGGACATGTTGAATTTGGTGTTCCAGTGGATTGTAAAGGTAGAGATAGTTCATAGGTGGTTGGAAACATGAGTTTGTAGTTCAGAAGATATATCATAACTGGAGTAGACAGTTGTTTTTATTCCTTTTGAATTTCCAAAAATAGAAGATGCAAACTCTCAAACAACAAAAGCCTTTCTAGGGTTATGTTATACGGTTTCTTTCTGAAAGAGGATCCTTAATGCTTACTGGATACTAAAAAATATCCAGAAAATGAAGTCAAAATAAAAAAAAATATAAAGCCTTTTATACTGTGTTTTTGAGTTCTTTCTCTTCTGGTCCCCTATCAAGTAGTAGGAAGTCCCATTTTCACTTATATTGGACACAGTGGAAATGGTTGAGTATCTCAAAGGAATTACGATTAAAACCAAGAATCAGCTACCCAGAAAACATGGGTATAATACTTCAGGGGGGAAAATGAAATTTCAATGATATAGAGGACTTTTAAGCATTCTTGATGAAAAGACTAGAGCTGAATAGAAAATCTGACTTTCAAATACAAGAATCAAGAGAAGCATGAAAAGGTAAACAGGAAAGAAAAATCATTAGAGACTTATTAAGGTTGAACTGTTTACCTTCCTGCATGGAAAGATCATATTTGCAACTCTTGAGAATTTTCTCAGTATTAGGAAAAAATTGTCATTCAATGAAATAGAGGCTTTTCAAGCATGAAAAGACCAGAGCTGAGTAAAAATTTTGACTTTCAAATACAAGATTCAAGAGAAGCATGAAAACGTAAACAGTTAAGAGAAATCTTAAGGGTCTTACTAAAATTAAATTGCTTACATACTTACATGGAAAGATGACATTTGCAACTCATGAGATCTTTCTCAGTACTGGGGTATTTGGAGGAAATATATAATATACACACACAGAGATACACACACACATATATATGTATGTAAATATAGACATATGGCACAAGATAAGTTGAATATAAAGGGATGATATCTAAAAATAAAATTAAGGGGTGAGAGAGGAATGTGCTGGGAGAAGTAGAAAGGGAGAGGTGGAATGGGGTAAGTTATCTCACATAAAAGAGACAAGAAAAAGCTTTTTCAGTGAGGAGAAGAGGGGGAAGGTGAGAGGGAATGAGTGAACCTTAGTCCCATCAGATTTGTCTGAAGGAGGGAATAACATACACACATTTCAATATGGAAATCTTTCTTACCCTAAAGGAAGGGGGGATGGTAGGAAAGAGGACAAATGTGGGGAGGGGTAATCAGAAGCCTAGACATCACCTTTCAAGAAATTATCAAGGAAAACTGCCCTCATGTTCTAGAACCAGAAGGTAAAATAGGAATGGAAAGAATTCACCCATCACCTCCTGAAAGAGATCCCCAAAGGAAAACTCCTAGGAGTATTGGAGCCAAACTCTAGAGTTCCCAGATCAAGGAGATGAATAGAAAACTTGACTTTCAAATTCTAGAATCAAGAGAAACATGAAAAGGTAAGCAGGAAATAGAAGCCATAAGGGACTCATTAAAGTTGAACTGTTTACATTCCTACATGGAAAGATGATATTTGTAACTCATGAGGCCTTTCTCAATATTAGGGTAGTTAGAGAGACTATACATATACATGTACATATACATATGTGTGTGTGTTGTGTGTATGTATGTATGTATAGACAGAGGGCACAAGATGAGCTAAATAAGAAGGGAGGATACTTAAAAATAAAATTAAATGGTGAGAGAAATGTACTGGGAGAAACTATTTTGAAAGCATGATATCAAATTTATCAATCTATAACAACCATTTCTGGACTTCATTTCTTATGATCTCAAGAGGTGTGAGAGGCTCCCTGTCATTTTGAGTGTTTCCTTTGTGATGCATTTTGAGAGGACATGAATAATAATTTTAAGTATTGGGTAGGCAGAGCTGAGTGTAGTGCCAACATGATATTTACAGTGACTGTGGCAGCTATGAATATACTGTCATAATTCTGAATCGCAAAATATAACAGATTCTCCATGTGGAAGACAGAACCAAAACGTTTATTTAAACACCAGAAAGCTGAATCCCAACACCATAGAGCCAAATCCATCATAGCAACAAAGAAATCTATACACAATAATAATGCAGGAGGCATCACCATCCCCAAGCCTTCCCCCTGCTCATGCCTTCCCACAAACTAACACAGACAGCTCACAGCTTGCTGCCTGTTTTCTCTCTCTCCCTCAGCTCTAGCTGCTGTGTCCAAGTTCCTCTCAGCTCTGCCCAACCCTTTCTGCTTCACCCCTTTCTGTTTCACCCATTTGGTAAACTCCTCCCACCACAGACTCATGTGACTCATGCTTCCATGTGACTGAAACAGGTCATATGGTCCTATTAATGGATGGGAAAGACCTTTCCATTATGCAAAAATACATTAACAATACACTGGGTTACAATGTATGCGACAGTTGACAGTTCATACATTTATGAGATCAAAGATGCTTTGGAATATTGGAATCTAATTTCTGGAATCTATCCTTCCTCACTTTTGGAAAATCAGGATATTTGTCTGTGTTCAGGCTTGATGATAAATCCACAAAGTAAAATCCATTGGCTTAAGAAGGAAATAAAGTTTCTTGAAATTTAAAATATTATTTTTAATTATAATTATTGTGATTGTATATTATAAATGTCCCTTTAATTAGAATTCTAATTAAATAATTAATTATAAAATAATTATTAAAATATTAAGGAAAAACAAATTCATGTGTCCCAGGTAAGGAATCCTTGTCTAAGTGAATCAGAAGCTAAGTAGTACTACTTTTTCTTTGTCATCCATTAACAATATACCACCCTAAGCAGTAGGATTATTCTGATTTTCTTTCCTATTGCTCCCTAAGTAGCTAAAAATACCTTTTTCTTTTCTTATGAATTTTATTTTTCTAATTAGCTTTATTACACTGTGATGTGCTTGACAACTTTTTGCTTCTGTTAGGTATTTTTCCTTATTTATCTGTGTCTGTCCTTGGACCTTCTATATACAGTTTGAATGTATCAGAGTTTTCTATGTCCCTACAATGATTTCCTTAGGTTTTGTCTCTTCTTTTATTAAGATTACTTTTAATATTATTTAGACTTACAGACTAGCTGGGTTTCAATTTTAGTTTTAGTTCAAGTTTCATTCACTATATAATTGAGCATAAAATGTGAAATATAATTATTTAATGGTCAACATTTAAGTATTTTTAGAATCTCTCATTTTTTATGATACATTTTTTATGATACATTTCCTTTGATAGTCTCTAATCACAAGATCATGCCCATCTCTTCTCTAAACTTTTTGAATCTATTTTCTTCATACCTAGGACACGTTGCACTATTCCCTTTCTTTGCCATTATGAATCCCTACAAGACATGATGACTTTGTCTCATGTTGATTGTCACTTTTTCATTATGGTGTCATAGAATCTCAGACACATGATGCCATCAAAGGTAATTTACTCCATATGTATTTAAATAAGGATTTCCTGCACAACACAACCAACAAATTATTATAGATGATTATGAGAACAGAGCCTTTGCTTCATGATGCTTACTAGAGAAGAATTCAGTCTTTTATTAGTTAATTTCACTTTTAAATAGTTCAAAGTTTTTGGAGGGTTTTCCTCATTTCAAGCCAAAATTTTCCTTAATGTGACTTTTACCTATTGCTTCTAATCTACTATTGCATCCAGGAAGAACAAGTGTGATCTCACTTCCATATGACAAACCTTGAAATACTTGAGGTCAATTATTTTGTCCCAGCTAAGGCTGCTTTTCATAGCTTATAAATTAGTAGTTCTTTCAGACAATTCACTATTTCTATGAACACAAGGCCATCTCACAGTTTCATTTTTTCTTCTCTCCAGAGGGATACACTCCATTTTGTGGATAGTCTTACAAAACTGTGGTTAGCAAAAGTGAACATAGTAATCCAGACATTGACTGACTAGAAAAGCAAATTGGAACTCTCCAATTCCTAATTGTGGACATTTTTGTTTAGTTATTTTGAGTCAGGTCTTATTCTTTGTGATCCCATTTGGGGTTTCTTGGGCAAAAATGTTGAAATGGTTTTCCATTTTCTTCTGTAGCTCACTTCATAGATGAGAAAATTGAAGCAAATAGGCTCACATAGCAACTGAGTGTCTCAGGTTGAATTTGAACTCAAGTCTTCCTGACTCCAGGCCTGGCACTCTATTCACTGCATCACCTACCAGAGTTTGACATTATGCCTCCTTTAGTGTAGCCAAATGTAGCATTAATTTTTTTTTAGTCACCAGACAACTTTAGTCTTTAAAGGCTTTACGTAGAAAATGAGATTTGAGTTGTATCTTGAAGGAAAGAAGGAAGCCAGGGAAACTAAGAGGCAGAGGTGAAGGGGCAGAGCAAACTGGGAATGAAGAGCAGCCAGTATGAAGCTCAAACAATGGGATGTGGAGTGTTGTTTAGAAGAGCTGCAGGTAGTCCAGTGTGGCTAGATCACAGTGTGTGTGTGTGTGTGTGTGTGTGTGTGTGTGTGTGTGTGTGAGTAAATTATATGATGACTAGAAATGCCAAACCCAGGATTTTATTTTTGATTCTGGAGGTAATAGAGAATCACTGGAGCTAACTGAGCAAGAGGATAACAAGGTCAGACCTATGCTTTAGCTAAATCTCTTTGGGAGCTGAATGGAGGATGCATTGGAGTACAGAGAGATATGGGACAGGGAGATCAGCTGGAAGGCAATTGTAATATTATAGGATAGAAGTGAAGAAGACCTGAATCAGGTTGTGAATGCATTCAAAAGTTCTTGTGAAGGAAGGGAAGATGATATATGACAATAGACTGGACATGTGGAAAGGGTGGGAATGAAGAGTTGAGATGATAATGAAGTTGTTATAAATGGTTGCTGGTAGAATGATGGTGCCCTTAACAGCAAGAGGAATATTTTGAAGATGAGAGGTCTTAGGGAGGAAGACAGATTCTACTTCAGATATATAGTTTGAGATGTCTATCAGATACACAGTTTGAGATATCCAAAAGGCAATTGATGATGTGATAATCTTTTAAAAAGAAAGCCCAAGACTCAATAAATCATAATCTCTTCAGCATAGAATAGAAGCCCACAAAGTAAACAGCTTTTTTAAAATATTACTCTCAAAGTAGTAGCAATTATCAGAAATAGGAACATAGAACTGGAGAATAACAATTATTAGAAATAAGATAACCAACTCAACCCTTCAAATGAATCCATATAACATAGTCTGGAAATATTTGTCTAGCCTGTGCTGGAAGAACTCCAGTGAAGGGAAACATACTATGCCCCAAGTGAAATCTGTCTCACCTTTGGATTTCTCTAAAAGGTAGAAAAATTTCTCTTATATTAAGCCTAAATCTTTCTCTTGCCGTCTTCTACACATTTATCCTCTTCTTTTACCGTTGAGGACAAACAGAATCAATCTAATCCTCCTTCTGTAGAATAGCCCTTCAAATTAATAAAGACAGTTGGCATGCATTCTTGAGTCTTCTCTCCATACAAATTAATTCCCTTCAACAGATCCCCTTATGAGACCTTCACCATGAGGTTTGCTCTCCTCTGTATTGTTCTCTATTTTTAAAATTTCCTGCCTAAACCATGGTACCCAAAACTTAACACCTACTCTATATATAGTCTAATCAGCTTGTAATAGAATGGAACTATCACTTCTTTATTCCTGAAAGTAATGACTCCCTTAACTCATGGTACAAGATCTTTGTTTTTTTCCTTTTTACTTTTTTTGCTACCACATTATACTCCTGACTCATATGGAGCTTGCAACCTGATAAAACTCTTAGAGTTTTAATTTTGGACAAACTACTATCTAAGCATGCCTTTCCACACTTGTACTTAAGAAATTGATTTTTCAAACCCAAGTATAAAAAGGAAAAATTAATATATATGTATATGTATATTAAACTTCATCAAAGTAGGTCAAGATATATTATGTAAGCAATAGGAAATTTCATCAAAGAAAATAAGAAAAATCAGACAACATAACCAAAACTTATGAAGTTCAGCTAAGGACATTTTCAAGGGAAAATTTATATCTCTATTCTCTTTCATCAACAAAACAGAGAAATAACAAATTAATGAATTAGTCATGTAATAAAAAAGACTTGGACAACAGCAAATCAAAAATCTCCAAGTGAACAACAAAATTTCTATAAATTAAAGAAGAGGTTAATAAAATTGGAAACAAAATACCATTGAATTCACAAATAAATGAGGAGCTAGTATAAAAAAACCCTAATAAAACAGATAAGCAGTTAGTTAATCTGAATTAAAATGTGTGTGTTTATGGGTGTACCAGATTATTCATTTCCAAAAATACAAAATGTAACTTACAACACTTAAAAAGGTAATAAAGGAAATTATTAAAAACTATTTTGTCCAATTATATGCTAATGAGCAGACAATATGGCACAATAGCAGGAAGAATAGCTGAGCTTTCCCCTATGATTCCAGAACAAAGTTCTGGAAAACACATCAGACCAAGTCCTGATTAGGAAATCCAAGAAAAACATAGAGAGTAATTTTTCCAGCTGAGTTTTGTATATGTAGCAAAATACTGGGGATGGAGGTCTTCCAGGGGCTTGCCACATAGAACATTCAATAAGCAGACACTGCAAGACTTTGGTTGTATACCAAGGTAAAAAAGAGTTCTCTGACACAGAAGCAGAGGAACCCCATCTTTGTGCAGGATATGGGAATAGGTGCCAATTGGCCCCTTGGTCGTTCCCTACCCAGTTCTAGGTCACAGACCCAGGATAGACTAAGTAAGGAACTTTAATCTAGGGGTAGCATTTCAGGGTGAGAAGTGGTCAAAAGCTATATGCTGTCTACCGAGTTATGGAAGGATTATCCAAATATTCTCATAAAAATGAATGGAGACTTTATACATCACATTTTCACAAAGTTACATAGAACTAAATGTGAAGAAAACAAAAGCTAGGATTAGTTGTAATGGAAAAATACCCTAGGTTTCCATAATTAATATAGGAGTGAAACAAAGATGCCTCCTGTCACCACTTATTTAAACAAAAAAGAAAAACTCTAGTGACAGCAATAAGAAAAGAGAAAGAACTTAAAGTCTTCAACAGTCAAGGCACATTTAGTAATCACGTATTGTATGTTGTGTACTGTGCTAACAGCTGAGATTACAAAGTAAGGCAAAAACCAGTTCTCACTCTCAAGAAGCTCACCACCTAATGGGAGACAACATTCCTATATCTATTCTCTGTTATCAGGCCTTTCTTTCATCTTCTTTACATTTCTTTGTAAAATATAATTTGTTGAATTTTATTACTAAATTGGAATGACTCCATTATGCTGGAGTCATGTGACTAGGGCTCAATGAGAGAACAAATTCAGGAAAGAGATAAGATTTCCTATAAGCGGGAGCTCCTAGAGCTGCTTCTATTGGGCAAATCTATAGTAATCCACACCACAGAGTGAATCAGCTCTGACTCACAGAAGGAAGTATTGAGGGTTAGAAGCTCACCTACTCCCTGAGAACCACAGAGAAACTAATATTTTCTCTGTACTTAAACCCAATTATATGGCTGCATAAAGCTGTCAAGTTAAATATGGGTCCTTTTGCTGAACAGGAACAGGAGAGTGGCTATCAGTACCACTGGGAGGTTAAATCTATATCAAAGTGTTATGCGTATCAAAGAGAAAATTTCTATAAAGTCCTGTGTAATCCCTAAAGTACAAAATTTGGTGATTATTTTTGTATCTTAGTTTGATCTCTCAATAATTCCTTCTCTTCCCAATTGACATGTCAGAAGACCATTTTTTTCCTCCACTCCTATCTCTTCAAGGACTATTTGTGACATAGATCTCTTCTCTTGTAGTATTAGCCCACTGATAGCAAGAACATGACCAGTCACATAGATGTTGGCTTTATTCTTCAGTTTTCCTCCCAGGCATTTAACAGTGTAAAATCTCCATACAGGGCAGAATACTGAAGCATGAAAAATCCCAGAGCCATCTCTTGTGGGTGTTTTCAGACCAATCAGATGAAGAATGAAAGACTGAAGAAGCCAACTTTATGAATTTAGTTCTTTTGTAGGATTTGGTAACAGGTCTTTCATGTTGTGTTAATACTTAAAAATATTGGAAGATTGGGCTGCTACATAACTGAAAGAAAGAAATAATTAAAGTCCAAAGACCTGATAGCATAAAATTTGCTAAGTTCCTTGATAACTTCAGTGTCACTGTGATTTTTATTTGGACTTCCTTTGCTCCTTGAGATTTCTCTTTTGTTCTTCCACTATGGCATGTTCATCTTGTCTTGGACACATATTACTGGTTTCATCAACAAATAGTCTTGAGTTCCAGAGTCCCATTTCCCCCAGATCTCCTTGGATTCATTGCCTCAGTTCTTTGTACTTTTGCACTTTGTACCTTGCAGTTGTTGATACTTTTCTTTTCAATCAAGATTATACAATAGTGAATAGTGTACTGAAAAAAGACCTGGATTTGGAGTCAGAGTACATGGTTCTGATTCCCAGCTTTGCTGCTTATTGTCCCTTACCTGTTCTCCCATTTCCTCATCTGTAAAATGAAAGTGTTTGACTAATTGGTTTCTTAATCAGACAAGTCCATGACTGATAGTAAAATATAGGATTTTCCTTCTGGCTAGATATTCCTTTTACTCACAATAGTAATAATTAGAATATTGTATTTGTCCTCTGGTTAGATATTCTCCTAGCTTGCAATATTAATGAACATACTTTTCTGGTTTTGGGTGTAGCCAAGATTCTCTTAACTTTGGTGCTCCCTTGTAGAACACAGAAAAGATCTTAGAATTTAAAGCTAGTAGAGGCATTAGATTTAATTTGTTGTAATTCCTTTATTAAATGGATGAACAAGAAAATGTAGGTAACAATATTTTGTAGGTGACCGTTTTAAATATAACCCTTTCAACAGGATTACCATCTGTTTTAATATACATTATCTCTTTGATTTTCTCATAATAACTCTCAGCTCTTTGAGACAAGTATGACAAGCAGGTGTTTTCTTCTTCTTCTTCTTCTTCTTCTTCTTCTTCTTCTTCTTCTCCTCCTCCTCCTCCTTCTCCACCTCCTCCTCCTCCTCTTCCTCCTCCTCCTCCTCCTCCTCCTCCTCCTCCTTCTTCTTCTTCTTCTTCTTCTTCTTCTTCTTCTTCTTCTTCTTCTTCTTCTTCTTCTTCTTCTTCTTCTCCTCCTCCTCCTCCTTCTCCACCTCCTCCTCCTCCTCTTCCTCCTCCTCCTCCTCCTCCTCCTCCTCCTCCTTCTTCTTCTTCTTCTTCTTCTTCTTCTTCTTCTTCTTCTTCTCAGATTAGGAAATTGAGGATTAATAAGACTAAATACTTTGTCAATGGTCATAGTCAGTAAGTACCCTTAGGTGAAATTTGAATCCAGATCCTTCCTACCTACAAAGTACAATCCTATTTTTATTAACTTTCGCAGGTAATAAAAAACAGAACCAGAATATGGATCCAGTTCTTCTCATTCTATATCCTTCAAAACTAAGTATAGGAGGAAACCTCATTTGCACACTTTTATAAAGGAATTCAAGTTTCCTTATTCTGTGCAAACACGAGGAGACTTTCTCTTAGATAGTTTATGCCATGCCAGCTTCTGATTCGGGTGTCAGAAAATAATGATAATTATGGGAAATAGTATGGGAATAGGTTAACTATACAACTTTCAAGGAATTGCATTGTCCTTTGGATATATTCTTAATATTCTTGGGTATTGAATAGTCAGTGGAAAAGAATTTCTTTGTGATCTATTGGGATTTATTACTTTTTCTTTCATCCATATCATACTGGCTGTTTTACACACTTCAGTCTTTAATCTTTATTTTTTTCTTAAGCTATTTATTATTGATATTATTCAGTCATGTGTGATTCTTTATGACCTTGTGGGCCCTATCTGTGGGGTTTTCTTGGCAAAGATACTGAGGTGGTTTTCTATTTCCTTCTCCAATGGCAAATAGAAGTTAAGTGACTTATCCAAGGTCACACAGCTAGAAAGTTTCTGAGGTTAGATTTGAACTCAGGTCTTCCTGAGTCAAAATCAAGCACTCTATCTATTGTGCCACTTAGCTTCCCCCAGTTATGTTCTATGCCTAACAATTACCTTGGAAATACAGAATAAATTAATTTCTCCGATGTATTTATGTGACTATGTACTTCTTTCCATCCATTTTGTTTCTCTCATTAAAAGATAAGCTCCTTGAGCTTATGGGATATTTTATTTGCTTTTCTTTGTACATCTCTCAATGACCATGTGGTTAGTGCTTAATATTTGCTTGTTGATATATAAAATAGATGTCTTTCTACTGTTCATCATTCTGATTGCTCTCTATTTAGGAATGTTTCATATGAAGAATTGGTTGACTAGTCAAGGGACTTGCTTACCTCTTTCCTTTCCCAGTCTATATAATGTTCCTTAATTTTCCTCCTAGACAGTAATCTCTATGAGGAAAGGAACCATTTCTTTTTTAACCTCTGCCTCTTCTTCTGCCTCTTTTGTAGTGCTCTACATGTGGTTGGTACTCAATATTTTCTGAATGAATATTGATAAATGAAAACATGTAAATGTATATATATTCATTGTATATATATATATATTCATTTTTATTCAGTCATTAAATGTTTTCTTCCCACCCTATATATGTTTATCTACTCCACTATTTAACCAGTTTCTATTATAAATTAGAGTCTATAGTCCAAACACAACTAAGCAACAAACACAACTAAGTACTTAAATAAATGTTTTCGTAATGATGATAGTGATAGTGATGCTAATTATTAAACTGGCTATGATATTGGTGATGGTTCTATTACCATTAAGGACAAATAATAAACCTAATGAAAGACTCATCAGCAGTATATCTATATTGATTAACAGAAATGATAATTTAGAAATGTATTCCCAGAGATTGGGCGGGAGACAAAAGAGTAAGGGGCCACTAACTTAAACATGGTGACATTTCATAATTGGGGTTGGGGTAGAGGTGCCAAAGGTTTATTTTTTGGAAGGGTCAGATGATTTCTCAGAAAATACTTAACCATTCCAGAATATTAGGTAAAATTTCCAGGAGCTCAGGAATAAAATATAGTAACATCTTGATATCAGAAAAGGGAGAAAAATGCTGTGTGTCCCCATGAATCATCAGACCACTGTTTTTAAGGGGCAGTTCCATCTTTTCTTACATACTCTGTGTATCCTTATGCCTGCTCTTTTCCCATTACTTTTCTTACTGCTTTCTTCACATCCTTATTCCTCAGGGTGTAGATCAGAGGGTTAAGCGTGGGAGCTAGAATTGTATAGAGCACTGCAAGGGCTTTGCCTTGGTCCTGGGAGTAATTATTTTTAGGCTGTAGATAGACAAACATAATGGTCCCGTAGAAAAGTGACACTACTAGCAGATGTGATGTGCAAGTACCAAAGGCCTTCTTCCTTCCCTCAGCTGAACGAATCTTCACCACTGCCTGAGCAATGCACCCATATGAAGTTAAGATGATGGAGACAGGCATGGCAAGGATGATAAGACGGGCAATGAACATCTTAGACTCTGTTGGGCCAGTATCCACACAGGAAAGTTTGACAATGACTAGTAGCTCACAAAAGAAGTGGTCCACTCTGTGGTTGCCACAACGAGGCAACATCATGGCCAGTGATGACTGCAGCAGGGAGTTGGCAATGCCACCAGTCCAGGAAGCAGCTCCTAGGAGGTGGCAGAGGCGTGGATGCATGATCATAGCATAGCGTAGGGGCCAACAGACAGCAACATAACGATCAACAGCCATCACAGCAAGAAGCACACACTCAGTGGAGCCAAGAGCCAAGGCCACCCAGTACTGGACCATACATCCAGAGTAGCTGATCTTTTTGTTCCCTCCCCAGATGTTCACCAGCATCTGGGGGACAATGCTGGTGGTGAAGCAAAGGTCTAGAAAGGAAAGGTTTCTGAGAAAGAAGTACATGGGAGTGTGGAGCCTGGAGTCTAGAAGAGAGAGTAGAATGATGGCAGTGTTACCCCCCAGAGTTACGGTGTAGAACAAGGAGACAAAGAGTGAGAGAACCAGTTCCAATTCAGGTCGTTCAGAGAAACCCACTAAGATGAAATCACCTGAACTCTCATTGGCTGTTTCCATCCACTTTTTGCACACTGTCCTTTTTGAAAATTTCAAAATATCTGAAAGGTGAGATAGGAGTAAGGTGAATAAATGTTCTAGTGAAAATAAGGCAATAGGCAGATAAAAAAAATCAGACAGTGACTTTTATCAAGCATAGGAATGGAAATCAAGTCATCAGCAATCATTTTTAAGTGTCTACTATGTACTAGTCTACTAAGCACAAGGAATACAAAAAAAGTATAAAAAATAGTTACTGCTCTCAATGAGCCTGCAATCTAGTGGGGGAGATGACATTCAAAAAACAATGAACAAGTTATAAATAAGATAAATTGGATATATTAACATATGAAACATTAGAATTAAATGGTACAGGGAAAAGCTTCTTAATGGGATTTCAGTATTGGAAGAAAGCCAGGAACACTAAGAGATGGATTTGAGGAGAGAGAATTGTAGGCATGGAAGATAGCCAGTGAAAATGTCTGGAGTTGGCAGATGGCATGTCTTATGCAAGAAAGGAAAAGGAATGTGTCAGAGCATCAAAGAGTTTAAGAGTGGGATAGAAGGGGAATAAAAAGTGTGGAAAGGTAGGAAGAAGCCAGGTCAGGAAGAGTTTTACATGCCAAAAAAGTTATATTTGATTCTGTGACAAGAAGGGAGTACTAGAGTCTATCGAGCAGAAGGGGACATAGGCAAACCTGTCTGGTAGGAAGATCTATTTGATGCCTGAGTGGAGGATGAATGGAAGAGAAGAGAGACTTGCTATATGGAGACCAATGAGAAAAAGTATTAAAATAGTCCAGGAGAGAATGAAGTTTCTATTAGAGATGTTATAAAGGTAGAATTGACAGGAATTGGCAACAGATTGGGTAGGGGGAGTAGATAAAGAACACATTAGACAGTATACCAACCCAATGTCAGTTGAGCAAAAGACTCATAAGAAACTAAATATGGAACTAAAATTGAGTGGTGAGTCTAAGATAAATTGCTTTATTATAATAATTTCATTACTCTTCATTTCTCTATCATTGCTTCAGATTAACCAGAAATAGTACATTATCATGATACCCATAACTCCTACAAATTTCCCATGTTCTTCTTCAAATTTATTTCAATGTCATTCCTTTCATGCTTTCTATCTTCCGGCCAAATTGACTCTTTCTTAACTCAACTTTCTATCTCCTGTCTTAATGCCTTTGCACTGGATGTCTGCTACATCTGGACTACATCTACTCTGTCCCATAGAATTTCTAGCTTCTTGGGAGTCAAAGCAAACATGGCAGACAAGAAGCAGGAGCTTAACTGAATTCCCCTCAAAACTTCTCCAAGACTTTTAAATAATGCTTCAAAATAGTGTCCCTAGAGTGGCAGAAACCACAAAAAGAGTGAAACAATTTCCCAGGCCAAGACAATATAAGAGTTTATCAGGAAAGGTCTATGGCTCTGGAGTGAGAAGGGAGCTAGTCCAATGTAGACCAAGTCCCAGCAAACCAGGAGCAGACCTTGGGAGTGAATGAATTAGCAACTGCAGTGGCTTTTTCCAGAATTCTCAGCCTACAAATGGTAAAGGGGTTGAACAACTGGTCAGAAGGAGATTGTAAGGGTCTCTTGGCTGGCCTTGGGGGCAGGACTCTGGTGCTTTGCCCATACTCAGAACTAGGTCACAGTCCTGGTTTGTAGTCACAGGCCAAGGAGGAGCACTAACATATCAGAGCTTGAGGCCAATGAGGAGCTGGGATGCTAATAACAATTTCAGGGTAGAAAAGAGTGCTTGTGGTCACTTAAAGATGATTGCATAGTACACTATGAGTAGCAAACACAAATTTCTCCTTAGATCATATCACCTTGGAAAAACCGAAAACTTACAGGGCCCTTAGAAGTATTTCTGAAAAGAACTGTACAAAACTGGAGATTTAGACAGTGTGTCCTCTACCCTGGAAGCAGAACCTCACTTTAGCAAAGAGTTAAAAGTCAAGAAGCAAACTGGAAAATAAGCATACAACAGAAAAAAATATCTAACTATAGAAAGCTACTATGGTGACAGCAAAGTCAAAATTCCTACATCCAAAGCCTCCAAAAAGATGAAATGGTTTTGAGTCATGGAAGAGCTCAAAAAGGATGTTAGAAATCAAGTAGGAGAAATAGAAGAAAAAATGGGAAGATAAATGGGAATGATGAAAAAAAAATCATGAAAAAGTTAATACCTTGGTGAAGGAGACACAAAAAAATACACCTTAAAGAACATAGCACCTTAAAAACCAGACTAAGTCAAATAGTACAAAAAGGTGCAAACATCCAAGGAGGAGAAGAATGCTTTGTAAAGCAGAATTAGCCAAATGGGATATATATATACACAGAAATTCCCTGAAGAGAATCCCTTTAACAGTAGAATAAGTCAAATGGAACAAGAGGCACAAAAATTAATTGAAGAAAGGAACACATTGAAAAAATACAATTGGACAAATGGAAGAAGAGGTTCAAAAGCTCACTGAAGAAAATAATTCCTTAAAAATTAGAACTGAGCAAGTGGAACCTAATGACTTTATGAGACATAAAGAAGCAATAAAACAAAATTTAAAAAAATGAAAAGCTAGAAGACAATGTGAAATATTAGAAACAACTAATTTGGAAAACACATTCAGAAGAGATAATTCAAAAATTATTAGACTTCCTGAAAGCATCATCTTTCAAGAAATTTTTGAGGAGAGGATTCTGGGAAGATGGTGGAGTAGGCCAGAAAATCCCAAGCTTTCCAGGTTTTCCTGGAAACAAAATAAGATAAACAGAATAAGATAAACAAACAAGATAAAATAGTGCTTCAGGGTGAATGTAGATCAGTAAAAATAAAGAAGGGTTGGGACAGAATAGTGGTCCTCCTGAGACAACAGGAGAAGATCTGAAGAAAAATCCTAGGACCTAGGTTTGTTCAATGTAAAGAGTAACTCTGGGGTGTGAACCCTGGGTGTAGCTGGTTTGGGACCTAGTCCCAGGAGCCCCAATCCCAGGAGTTTTTACTCCTGGTCGGTGTTGGGAGTTGAGTGTCTAAGACTGGGAATACTGAGGGAACCTCTGCTGAAAAAGAACACCAGGCCCAAGTGTGCTTCAGAGACTTGGCCCTGGGCAAGAAGAAACCAGCACATACCCCCATGAAAGTAGAAGCGGTGGGGCAGAATGCTGCTGGCTGTGGACACCTACAGGAAGGTGGAGTTCTTGGTTTTGGTTACAGACTAGAGGGGAGACCTGAAGGAGAGTCTGAGGTCAGAGACACCAGCCCCTAGGACTAGAGGTGATTACAAAAAGTTAGTATAAATGAAAAAATGAGTAGGCAAAGGAGAATATTACTACGGGAATACAGAAGACTGGGCTTCCTTTTTGGAAGAAGATAACTGAGATAAAAAAGGCTCTCCTACCCAAAATAAATCTTCTCACAAAGACTTCATAGAAGAACTTAAAAAAAATCCTTTAAAAATCAAATGAGAGAGATTGAGGAAAAATTTAAAAAATAATAACAATTCAAGAGAAATAAGAAGAGTATGAAAAGAAAGTCAAGCAATTAAAAAAGAAGATCCAGAATCTTAAGGAAGAAAAGCACTCCTTGAAAACTGGAATTGGGCAAGGAGAAACTAATGAAGTTATGAGACCAAGAAATAATATAACAATCCAAAAAGAGTAAAAAAATAGAAGACATTGTGAAACAACTCATAAGAAAAACAATTGATGTGGAGAAGAACTAAAGAAGAGAATATGTAAGACTCTCTGAAAAGACTATCAGACTATCTGAAAGCTATAATCAAAAAAAGAATCTTGATATAATAATGAAAGAAATAAAGAAAATTATTCTGAAGAATTACAACAAGAGGGAAAGTAGAAATAGAAAAAGAAATCACTGATCTCTACCTGAAAGAGATCTTACAAGGAAAATCTATAGGAATATCAAGTCAAATTCTGAAACTCCCAGCTGAAGGAGAAAATATTGCAAGAAATAAGAACGAAAACAATTTGAATATGATGGTGTCACAATTAGAATCACACAAGACCTAGAAATGGTGATACTAAAAGACTGGATGTCTTGGAACACTATATATTGAAGAGCAAAAGATCTTGGCTGCAACTGAAAATATACCCAGAAAAGTTAAGCAGAATCCTGAATGAAAAAAAAGAATATTCAATGAATTGTCAGACTTTCATCATTTTGTTTAAAAGAAACCACAACTTGAACTTAACAGAGTATTTGACATGCAAGATCCAAGAGAAATAGAAGATACATATGAAAAACTGATTAAAAGGGACTCAATTTTACTTTTTATATGAATGAATGTAAAACACATGTCTAAGATTGGTATTAGATTGGGGTAGACCTGAGTATGACATGATTCTAAAAAACAAAATGAGTTTATCAAAAGAGTAAAACCCATATAAAATTGCTTGCCTTCTCAATGAGAGGTTTGGGGAGGAAGGGAGAGAATTTGGAACTCAATTTTCAAGACAAATGATAATTGTTTTCACATGTAATTGGGGCAAAATAAAATATTAAATGTCTGTTTAAAAACGATTTCAAGTTTAGATGCCACTTCATTTATCTCTAGTTAATATTCTCCCTTTGCTCAAATAACCTCATATTTACTTCTCTATGAACATATTGTATTACTCAGAATGTAAGTTTTTTGACTGAAGAGGATGTTTTTGTCTTTGTATCCCTAGCACCTGGCCTAGTACCTGGTATAAAGTAGATTTTTCATAAATACTTCTTGAATTAAACTGGATTCACTATCACATGATCTTGAATTCAATAAAGTTATCTTCTCAGCACAATTATCTCAATACCCTTTTGATTTGAAAAGAACTATATGGGTTCTGGTTGCTTTATTTTGTTATTGGATGGTAAACTTCTGTAGGACAAAACCATATTGATTTTTAAAAATATAAGCAGTGGAATACTAAAATCAGTGGTTACTCTATTGATACTCAATAAATTAAATAGTCCACTCCTGAATAGCCCACTTTCTTTCTGGTAGTTCAAATGTTTTCTGCATCAGTCTCACTCTTGTGAGAACTTTCTCATTCCAATCAAGCTAACTAAAAATAGAATTCTTAAGGGAGATCAAGTTTTAGGTCAAGTTTAAAGGATGGATGGGATAGGTGGCTGGAAAGGATAAGAGCTACAAGTTGTTTCAGGAAGAAAATCCACAGAAAATGTGAAAGTAGAAACAAGCAGAAGGGGAGAAAATTGAGATGTGAAAGTGGTATAATTACAATAGGTTTGGAATGGTATAATTCAATTATACTAAAACAAGACTGTTGTGGTGTATGTATGTGTGTGTGTGTGTGTGTGTGTGTGTGTGTGTGTGTGTGCACAAGTGCTTATGTGTGTATGTTTACTGTAGGTTCATGAGGAGGAAATGATAACGAAAGCATTCTAGTACTGGTAATCTATACAATACGGTTCTGCTTATTGCTGTAGTACTATGGCACAAATAACGGTGAGGTAGCAGAGTAACATGTGGAGAAAAGGGAAAACCCAATAAGGTCATTCTTAGAGTTCTGGACTTCAAGTTAGAAGTCCAACAGCTGGAGTCGAGAAAATCTTGTCTGATGCGTCTTTTGTTAGATTGAATTGTTGTGCCATATTTTCCCCCCAGTTATGCAACTCTGGGAAAATCATGAACCTCCCTAGGCCTCAGTCTCTTAGTTTGTAAAATGAGGGATTTGAATTAAAAGCTCCTAAGCTTTCATCTGACTCAAAATATATGAATTCTAATCTCCTGGATCTATAAATACTTAATACTAGGACTGGGAGCCAACTCATCTGCATCATTTTTCAGCTTTGTGCTATGACTTTAAGCGATTTTCAAAAATTTATATCTTTTGTTTCTATATCATTTTCATTTCTGAATTTTTTTCTACCTTACATGAAAGAAAGAATAAAATTCACTGGAATAAAGAGAAGTATTTCACAAAGGAAGATAATAGTTCGGTTTTCAGAGAAACAGAAAAATGGAGCAGACAAAGCAGAGATGATGAACATACTAGATAAGCGACTAACTAGTAAGTAATAAATTGATCACTTTTTGGGCTAACAGGTTTTGAGAAAATCAGGTCAAGGTTAAAGGTGTGTTTTAATTAGTTTACTAAAATGTTGAATATGATCTTTTTATGGTACAGTAAGCCTCTTATTATAAGTTGCTCTCAATGTACTGAAGGACAAGGAAGACAATTTTATAGGATGAAAAGGCATAGATGAGTAGGAACCTGCATTGTTGGAGGGGGTATTCTTATTGATGAAATCGCAGATCTGTCAAAGCATTGTAGCTTTCCATGACTCTCTTTGCTGGCTATGAGTAAGCCATATTCTGAATACAATCTCACAAACTTAAGGGGGAGATAATAAGAAAATGTAAATGTTTCAGCATCATTGACCATGCTTTCTGGAAGCAGGTAAGGTAGTAATTGTACATCTGGGGTAAGGATAAAACCCATATCTTTAGAATCATACTTTGAAAAGCAAGTTCTTTTTGTCCTTCAGAAAATTCTACTTTAATGCCTTTATCATTGCATAGAAGTGACCTGGGTTCCTGAAGGTTGTACCAATGCAGCACCTGATCTGATGGGTTCTATCAAACTAAGATGTTTTCAAGAATAGGCTGGGTGAGAAACTATTTATTGCTAGAAGACTAGTCTAGCTAGAGTTAGGGAGGCATGCCACCAGAAATTTGTTCAGAAGGAAAAATGAACAAATCAATCTAGTAAGAATATCTAGTAAGATCAGAGGAGGTGTTCACACAGATTAAATAATATATTCATTGAAATGTGTTTGTTAACACTTGAAATAGTTTCTAGTAGCATAAAAATTTAAGGAAACTTTTTTTTTTGCTAAGACCTATATGGAACTGTTGTCAGTCCCTTTCTACATCGATGAGATGTCTCTGATAAATTAATTGAAAATGAAGAAATAAAACCTACCTTTAGACACACCTCAGAGTTGCAAATGTTTGTGTCCCAGTACTTGAGATACTCCTTTGAACTTCCTCTGAATCTGTCCAAATTTTATGATACTACTTTGGTATAGGAAGTGAAATCAGAGCTTCTAGGGAGTTGAAGAGAGAACAGTTTCCCTAGTTGGAATTTAGGTCTCTCTGGTCTTTCATAGCATCAGAACATAAGATCACAGCCTAATCCTCCCAACACAAGATCATCTCTCCTATTTTAAAAGACTCTCTTTGAATCTATGTCAAAAATCAGAGAGGTGAAGAAAGAGAAACCAACTTGACATTGATCATATCCCCATTTTTTTTATAGTCTCTGCTTCTCATGCTTTATGCTTCTATTTTTGAGAGGCAGTGTGGTATAATGGATGTAGTACTGGTGTCTGAGGAAGTTGATCTTGAGTTTCAGTCTCACTTACAACAAGTACACTTTGTGACCACTGACAACAGCTTTTTCATCATCTAACTTGAAAGTTGACTTGCTTGAACAGAGAGCTTCCTTACTGGGAGCTCCCTACACTGATACAATTATATATCTAAGTTAAAAAAATAATAATAATATAGTTTTTGGTACTCTCCATTTTGCCTTACTCTGCCTTTAGAAATGAAGACTAGTTAAAAAGATCACCACTTTGAAATTATTCCTTCCCCTTATTGTTCATTCGTCCTTTGTTGCCAAAGAAGACCATGCCATCAGAGAAATAATGACATGACTTGCACTTGACTTTGTTTTGTGTGAGGGAGCGCTGTGCAGGTCACTAGCCTCACTTCTCCTCTGGAGCCATCTGAATTCAGTGACCAGATATTCATCAGGATGACTGGAGATGACCCAGGATGAGGCAATTGGGGATAAGTGACTTGCCCAAGGTCACACAGCTAGTGAGTGTCAGATGTCTGAGGTGAGATCTGAACTCAGGTCTGCCTAACTGCTGCACTGGTACTCTATCCACTGCACCACCTAGCTGCCTCTCTTTCCCCTTATACAAGAAAGAACAAGTCTTTCCTTTCTGATAGTCCTGTTTAAAAAGATCACCAGTTATGAGAAGAGGGAAGACTATAACAATATATTTCCTCAGTTATTTTTAGCTTGTTTCTAACCTTCATGCATTATCAGATTTTCAATCTATGCTGTGAGATACCTCTGAGGGGTAGTCTAGAGACAACAAAATGTTTGATTCTACCTAGTTACTAGGAATTCCTTGTTCTGCTTTAAAGGGCTTACAGTCATGGGGAAGGATAACTTTTATGGATGTCCAAGGACAAAGGAAGTGCATTTCTATGAGTGTCAATTCCATCAGCAGCCTCTTGCAGATTTTCTCTGAAGAACTCCTCTGGGTTAAAGTTCCCACAGTGATCAATTAGCATAGAACACCAAGGAGTCCTACGGGAAAATGAAAGAAATATGAGACTAATGTCCCTGAAGTCATAGCTGATGTCTCCCTTTTCACCGAACCATCTGAGCCTTAGAAACAATCTTGGTATTTTAATTTCTTGGTATAATCAATTTCTAGATAATCTTTCATTAAACAAAACTTGTTAAGTAATATGCGCTGAGCGCCACAAGTATGCAGAAACCTAAAATAGGTATTAGAAGTCATTTATTCTACTCTCAAAAAGTTTTGTTGTAAATAAGTAGTAACAGTCTTTGCTGGTATTAATACACATGAAAGAGCTTAAATATATATTTAAATTTCATAATATAGGTATATATATATGTGTGTGTATAGCAACTAGTAAAGATTTTTGATAAAAAATTATAATTGGAGACAGCAGAGTCAGAGGAAAATAAAACATGCACAGAAGGAAAAGGAGATTCAGAAACAAATAAAATGATTTTCTTATTTTCACATTGTAATCTTTGTATCCTTTTTCCTTTTCCCTTAACCCTACTTCCTATTTTCTCTTCCCCATTCACCCTAATACTAGACTCTCCATTTTTACTTCATATCTCAAGCACGAACCTCATCTATGTACACTTTATCGAGTCAAGGCATAAAATCCAAGTCAAAGAGAAAGTTCCTATAAATGGTGACATACTCCAGATACTCCTGTCTGTACTTAAAATTTTATTGATTTTATTAAACCTTGGGGAACCTCTTGGATGGGATCTATAATCATTTAAGATACTTTAGCTTAACTATCCATATAAGAAAACCCACATGGATATAGAATACATGTTGTATAGACTACTGTGTGGAGATGGAGAGACTATCTACAGAAGTTGTTCATCAGTATGTATGTCCTGTATGATACCATAGAAGGGCATTGAGTTGGGTGCCAACAAAACAAGAAAAGAGTGGAATTTATTGCTTTTGAGAAACATGAAATTTTTTAATGACTGAAACTAGGGTCTGTCTTTCTATTACTTTTATTTATGTATTTGTTGTTTAGCTTACCAGTCACTTCTATTTGTCTGCTCTTAATTTGTATTGAAGTCTTGTCTTTTTTTCACAATAATTAATTTCTAACAGATTTAAAAAGAAAACTAAAAAAAAAAAACAGTTCAGCAAATCCTAGCAACAAATGAACAGACACAACTTTATTGTATCTTTTAATTTAGAAGTCACATGGTGTAATAGATAGAAACCTGTACTTGAAGTTTGTAAGACCTGAATGGTAATCCTATCTTAAACATGTACTACCTGTACAATCCTGCAGTTTCTAAGCTTCAGATCACTTTGGTTTAGATTCTGCATGTACTTGTGGTAGTTATTACATATATTTGGGGGTATGTTTATGCTAGCTGTTCTTGTTATAGCACCTTAAGCAACTATCCTTTCCTAAAAGTTAATTGTCTGGCTAACTAATATAACATGATTATGAGGGAAGCATACCACTGGGGGTTCATGAACTATAGCACTAGAAAGATGCCCCCAACACCTATAAGGGTACTATAGCATCCGTGTTTTGCTCACCTGACTTAGTGCAAGTGGAAGTTGGAATAACCATTCCAAAACATATGCTACTTATGTAAAGGACTTTCTAATAAAAAAATAAGTTATCTTTTAACTATTCTGGTTAGATTTTGTACATATTATTTGGGCCTCCCTAAGTAAATTATCATGTCATTCCAAAATAGGAATAGTTTTGCTTCCCTTTGCAAATATTTGTCTTTAATTACTCTCTCCTGTCTTGGTGCTATTGTTCTAATTTTTAGATCTATGTGAAATAACAAGAAAGATATGTATTTGTTTTACTCTTCTATTTACTTGGAAAAATTTCTTTCTCTAATGTAAATAATGCCACAGTATATTTTAAAATTTTTATGTAAAAATCACCATTCTATGCCATTTCACAATTTTTCTTCCAACATGAATTAGCTTTATGAAGAATTTTTACATATCTATTGATATGACATAGCTTTTAGTTTTTAATTTTTTATATGATCAGTTATTATAATTATTTTTCTAATATAGAATCATTCTCGCATATCTATTGTATATTTACCATCATCATAGATAATACATTTTTGTATACATTGCTGCAATATTTTTGTTAGCAATTTAATGTAAAAATTTTTCACTGATATTAATCATAGAATCACAGAATTTGAGTTTCCAGGGATCACAGCACCTATCAAATCCAGCCCAAACAAAAAGGGAACCTCCAGTGTGGCAAACCTGGCAAGTGGTATCTAGCCTCTGCTTAAAGAATTTCAAGCCATAAGAAGCAGCCACTCTTGACAGCTCATTCCAAAGGGGCCAAGTGCAGTAGGCTGAAGTTTGTATTTGAGAAACTGGCTGTTAGAACCCAAGTCATCGAATCTCAAGCTTAGTCATTATAATCATGGTGATTAATTTGGATTTTAAATCATTTTATTCCTTTACACTATTACACTCATGTAGTTTTCCCCGTTCTACTTCTTCCATTTTGCAATCATTCATGCAAATTTTCCCATGAGTGTTCTAATTCATTGTTTTTTAGAGGTAACACTATTCCATAACATTCAGTATCATAATTTGCTCAGTTGTTTCCTGATTAATGGGTAGTTATTATCTCTGCTACCATAAAAATGCTATTATAAGTTTTTTTGGTGTATTGGATCTTTCTTTTTTCAACCTCCTGGTAGGTATAAACCTAGCAGTGGAAACTCTGGGTCAAAGCGTTTGGACATTTTGGTCATCTTTTTTTAAAAGTATAATTCCAAAGAGCTTTCTAGGATGCTTCCTTGGGCCAATTCACAGCTCCACCCACAATAAGTTAATATTCCTATTGGGGTAGATGGGTATTCAGGGAAGACTATTACCTCTTGTGTGAGGGCTGCTTTCTGCCTTTGATATCTGCCTGATACACCCAACTCTCATCTGTGGATCCAAGAAGCTGTAGCATGTCCAGTGACCAAACCTTAGTAAACTGTTTTGGCAAATGGGCTTTTCCAGGTAGCTAGCAAGTCTCAAAACCATTGGTGAATTGGGAAAGGTGTCTACCCCAAGCATGTGAAGACTTCCCTGTTGGAATGGGTAGATAAGAACAATTTGTTCCTATAATCATGAAGGCAACTGCAGCAGGGTCTGTGGAAGGACTTAGATCTTGGTTAGAGATATTGAAGGCACCACTGCATCTCAAGTCATTGACAACTGTCTTGACTTTTGTCTTGCCACTAGACTCTGATGATGATGGTGAGATGATGAGAGAGAGAGAGAGAGAGAGAGAGAGAGAGAGAGAGAGAGAGAGAGAGAGAGAGAGAGAGAGAGAGAGAGAGAGACAGAGAGAGAGAGACAGAGAGGGAGAGGTTGATGATTTCATGCAACTTTGCCTCACTTAAATCCAATTTATGTGCAGGTCTAAATATATCACCCATTCCTTTTACCCATTTTTATCTACCTGACAGTCCTGTGGTGACAGGCAAATAATGAAGCAGTAGGTGTGGATATAGCGGGAACTATAGTCACATCCCTGAATTCAGGTGGCTTAGGCCATAGGGTCATCTTCTCAGTGGACTAAAACTGGAGTAGGATTTGGTAGTCCCCTTTGTGTCTGAATAGCTTTTTTTTAAAGGACCACACTAATTACTTCCTGGGATGAGAAAAGGGCTAGAAAAAGTGCTCTAAAAATTGTCTGCTTCACCTAACCATATCATTCAGGCAATATTCACAGCGCTGAGGGCAGCTATGAATATGCCAGTGTAGTTCTGAATCACAAAGTATAACAGACTCTCCATACAGAAGGCAGAAGAAAAACATTTATTGAGACACCAGAAAGCCAAATCCATCACAGTAACCAAGAAGTTACACATTAGCATGGCAGGGGACAAAGCCATTCCCAAGCCTCCCTTTCCCTCCCCACCGGGCCCTTCCCACAAACACTCATGAGCCTAGCTGTGCCTGCTTGCTTGTATCCTCTCTCCTTCCCACTGACAGCTCTCAATATTTCCTCCCAGTTGTTCTCCACCCTTCCTGTTCTACCTATTTAGCAAACTCTTCCCACAACATGTGACTTAGGCTTCCATGTGATTTAATAAGGTCACATGGGCCTCTTAATGAATGGGAAAGATCTTCTCATTTAAATTACCATTGCACTAATCTAACCCTGCCCTGTTTACCCAGGCAGGTGAGACTCTGTCCTATGTTAAAACACACACACATGCACACACACACATATACACACACTTACAAAAACTTTTGTGAAGATGATTCCACTTGCCATTGATACATAGAATGTGTATTCAATTATGGACAACATGAAATCCAGGAGACCTGAAAGATGAATAGCTCTTCTTGTGAAAAACTTAGCAAGTACTGCATCCAAATAACAATCCTGAGTGAGACAAGACTGGCAAAATGAAAGCCAACTTACCAAAGTTGAGCTATATATGTATATATTTTCCTTACCTGACTGCAGTGACAGGGAGCACCATGAAGCTGGTGTAGGTTTTGCAATCAAAACTAATTCAATCAATAATCTTGTATGCTTCCCCAAAGGAGTGAATGCCAGGCTCATGCCAATGTGATTGCCACTCGCAGGAAAGCATATCACCATTATCAGTATGTATGCTTCCATCATGAACCCTGATGAGGTCAAAGAAAAATTTTATGAAGGCCTGGGGACCCTCATCATTAGTGTGCCAAAAGAAGACAAGTTTATAATTCTGGGTGAATTTAATGCCAAAGTAGTCATGGGCTATCAGATATGGTAGAAAATCCTTGGGAGTAATGGGATTGGAAACAGCAACAGCAATGGTCACTAGAGAAGACTTGCATATCTTAAGACCTCATCACCAACACTGTCTTCTGTTTACATGAACCAAATAAAACTTCATGGATGCACCCTCACAGCAAATATTGGTATTTAATAGATAATATTATTGAAAAGAAAAGAAACAGAAAATGAGAGGGATGACATCTCTTTAAGAACATTAAGAGATTTAGTGTATAGTACCACATTTACTCATCTGGACCAGAACACTCACAAACTTCAAGATTGATTTGACAAAAATGATGGAGAATTCAGAAGATGCTAAACAAAAACGGGGAAAAATGATTATTTATCTCTTACATTAATAACCAATTATTAGAGGATACAGGTTTTTTTTTTAACCTTCTATGTCCTCATTCTCTGCTAGGTCAAATCAACCTCTGAAAAATAGGGCTGATGATGAGGTTAGATTTTAACATTCTCCCCAATCTCATTCAGATTCCACCAAACTGAGAAAGTTTAGTTCTGATTAAAGAGTAAAAATGAATCTAATCTAGGTAAATTCTGTCCATTTTATTCTATTTAGATGTGGGTGGAGGTAAAGCCCTTTGTCTGGAATGCCTGAGAGCCTGGGAATGGTCTGAGTAGGGATAAGTAAGAGTGACATAGTCAAAGTCATGTCCCCCCACCCAATCATTAGAATAGTTCTACCTCTCATTACTATATTCATTCTGTCATTAATTATTTGCCAATTAGAGTTTATTGTCACCTGTTGGGAGCACCCACTTTTCCAAGTTTATATAAAGATCATGGTGCTTCCAGGAGGTATCTTTGGCTAATGAGACAGCCAAATTACCATCCTTTTATTAATTACTTGCTAATCATAATTAATAAAATTATCAACTACCCAGAAACTAAATCTCTTGAACTTTTTATATGTCACAAAATCAAGAACAAAATCAAAACAATAGGGTTTACAAGCAGGATAACTTATCCATCTGTAAGAAGGCAGAGTTTAACTCCACAAAAATTAAAATTCAAGGGAAGCTTAGAGAGATGCAGGATTCTTGGCTCAATAAGAAGGCAGATGAGATTTAGTTTTATGCTGATAGTAATAATCCAAAATGCTTTTATGATACCCTGAAGGCTATTTGTGGGTCAAAGACCTAGGATGCATCTCAACTATGGAGTGTTGATGGAACCACATAGTTTAATGATAAGGATATGATCCTAAAGAGATGGGCTCAATACTTCCATAAGTATTCTCAACACATTATCATTAACCAATGCTGAATCCATTGATGTATACCTCAAAATGAAGGCAATCCCCCTTTAGTCGAACTTCCAACTGCAGAAGATGTTTTGAATGTTATTAGGTCCTCTTGTGTGGCAAAATGTGTGGTGCTGATTCTATTTCATCTGAGATTTACAAGAAATGAGGTCCACTGCTCATGCAAAAACTAATTGAAGTTTTCCAGGTTATATGGCAAGAGAAGATTATCCCCAGGAGCTCAGTATGCTGTCATTATCCATCTCTATAAAGGAAAAAGATATAGGCTCTTCTGTGACAATCTCAGGGGTATCTGTTTCTTGGTCATTGCTTGCAAAATTCTTGTAAGAGTCCTCTTTAGTAGGTTGACCTTTCACCTGGAAGATGGGAACCTATCTGAGAACCAGGGTGACTTCAGAAAAGGCTGAGGAATGGTTGATATTGTGTTTGCTGTCCAACAACTCTGAAAGAAATGCTAGGAGCAGAATAATGGTCTGTATACATCTGTAGATCTAATTTGATACTTTGATACCTTTAATACTGTCAGTCATGAGGTTTTGTTGAAAATTATGGCAAAATGTGGTTTCTCAGAGAAGTTTACTAGTATTGTATGTCAATTTCATGATAGTATGCTTCTCTGAGTTCTGGATATTGGACGATGCTCTTGTGCTTTCTCAGATACCAATGAAGTGAAGGGCTATGTGCTTGCTTCTCTGTTTTTTAGTATCATGTTTTCTGTAATGTTGTCAGAAGCCTTCACTGAGGACAAAAATAGCATTAAGGTTATCTACTGCACTGTTAGTAAGTTATTTAACTTGAAAAGGCTACACGCAAAAAAATTTAAAAACGCCTAAAAGCCAAGACTAAAGTGGACATCAAGTTGATGCATGTCTTTTTGTTCACAGGTGTTTGTGCCTTCAATGCAGCCTCTGAAGTTGAGATGCAACAAAATATGGATCAATTCTCTGCTGTTTTGCTAATTTTAGTCTAACAATACTAAGAAAGCAGATCTCCACTAGGCAGCACCACACTATCCATACGTGGAATTATTGGTTGTAGAAAATGGAGAAATTTGAATGCTGTGGATAAGTTCACTTACCTTGCCAGTATAGTTTTCAGGGATGTTGACATAGATGATGAGGCTAATGCACATATTGCCAGAGCTAGTTCAGTGTTTGGAAGACTCTGAAGGGAATTGGAAATTGTGGGAGAGAAGAGGTATTAGACTGCCAATCAAACTTAATGTCTATGGAGTTGTTGTGCTTATGTCAAATTCCATTTGAATTGTCTTAGGAAAATTCTGAAGATAACCTGGCAAGGTAAGGTATAAGACATTTATATCCTTTCTGGAGTTGAACTGCTAAGCTTTCAAACTCTGCTGCACAGAGTAACTGATGGCCTGGCCACATTGTTTCAATGTCAAACATACATTACTCTAAAAGAATATTTTAGAACTCACACGAGGCCAGTGTATATGAAGAGGTCAGAAAAAGAGATACAGGGACACTTTCAAGCTGTCTCTGAAGAACTTTGGAATCGACTGTGAGACATGGGGAGACGTTGGCATAGGACTGTCCAACATGGCATGCCCACATAAAAGAAGGTACTGTGCTCTATGAGCAAAGCAGAATTTCAGTATTTCAAAAGAAATGTGAAATGCACAAATTGAGAGACATCTTTATTCCAAATGTTCATATAGGCTATTTGTACCTAACTTGTAGAACCTTCTGAGCTCACATTGGTCTAATCAGTGCATCTTGACACTGATGTAGTGATACCGTTTTGATTCTCTTTGAGCATTAAGGAAAAACCAACCAATCCTCTTTTTCCATAACTCCTCCAGTGTTGTCTATTTCCATCTTTTATTATTCTTAATTTTCTGGGTGTGAATTTTTTTCTTTTGAATTTGTATAATTTATATTTCTCTTATAATTCGTTGTTTTGAGGAAATTTTTTTTAAAGTAACAAATGTACTTTATTGATTTACAGATTTAAGGAAGCTACTGAGCCAAGATTAATAACTGCATCACTCTCCAATTCAAAAGCTGTATAACCCAATGGACCTAGTATAGCCATGCCAACTCTTACGCTTCACATTATTTACATGGGTTCAACTTTGATCACAGGATTAGGAAATCAAAGTATTTTTTAAATTTGGCTTTCAAGTGCACAGCTCCAGTTTCTTTATAGTCCATATTTTCCTTTTATTTCTTCCACTCTTGTAATAGAAGTTTTCATGGGATCTTCTTTGGATTTTCCTTTCAAAGAGTTCCAGGCATCTCACTTAGCCTTGCCTTTGAAGTCCATCATACCTGGACGATCTGTATTTACATTTCCAATTGTGGCTTGTTTGAAGTGGCTACAGACAAACAATATGGTTTTTGACTTCTGCATCTCAGTCAAATTCAGCCTGAGACATGCTGCTGGCTTGAGAGGATAGGGAAAATCAAGTGAGAGCTTCCCTGTAATTATTGCACGCTGAATAAAAAATAGAGGAAACTTCATCATAATTGCTCATAATCGACAATTTAAAAAAAATGTGCATTGGTTGTATACTTTGGGTAATTAGTCATTGGAGAATAACTTAAACTGCATATTTGCATTGGGCTTCTGTATATTTTGGATATTAAGCCCTAATTAATGGTATTTGATGCAACTTTTTTCCTTCTAATAAACTAGTTTCATTACATCCTAGTTCATTAATTCTGTTTTTGTAAAAGATTTTAAATTTGACATTATAGAAGTTGTCTTTTTTTAATCACCCTTATCTTTTGCTTAATTAAGAACTCTCTGCTACATCATAGCTGTGAAAAGTAACTGATATGTTTGTCTTTAATTTTTTAAGGGTGTGAGCTTTAATATTTAGGTCACATATTTATTTTTATATATTGTTTTAGGGGGTTAACATTCACTTTAATGAAGCACATGTATCATTTAGTTAGTTCAGGGGGAAAAGTCAGCATCTTGAACTTCAGAGAAAATACAGAGAAATCAAAAGTCAACAGACATGCTTCTAAAATGTCTGACCATTAACATACATACATCATTACCAGGAAAGAAAGCACCAAAGTTTTCAAAGCTGGGGTGTGGCTTAGCAGCTTTCCAGACTCTCATCTGGCACTTAAGACTTATTCCAAAAACTAAGCCCCCTTATTTTTATTTTATTAAGATATGGGGTTTAAGGTCACAGTTTAGACTTAATTTGTGCCAAATTGCTTTCCTGTTTTCTTGGCAATTAATTCTTTTCAAACAGGAATTGTACATTCTAAAACTAATTTGTATTCTCTGGTTTATTAAATAGTGAATTATTTAGTTCTATTTTTATTTTTTCTTATTTGGTTGTTTCAGCAACTTTTGTATTTTTTAACCAGTAACATTTTTTTTGGGGAGGCTATTGCTTCTTGAGATTTTAAAATTATATTTTCACATTAATCCTATTTTTTCTCATCATCTTCTTTGGGTTCTATATACTTTTGTTCCTGTAAATCAATTTTGCTATTATTTTATATAGCTTTATGAAGTATTCCATTGAGAGTTTGATTAGCATAGCACTAGGTCTTTAAATTAGCTTCAATGGCATCATAATTTTAACTATATTAGTATGGCCAAGTCATGAGTACTGAATTTCCTTCCAGTTATTCAAGCTGTTCATTATTTCTTTAAGCAGTATTTTTAAAAATTGGATGTAACTACATCTGCTTTGGTAGTCTGGCTTCAGATATTTTATAAATTTGTAGTTAATATAATTTTTTTTTCTTTTTGCTATTAGGAAACTAACAAACATTGACAGATGTGGCTATTTCTTTGTGTAAAGCACAAAAAATAGGACTGTCTTTGAAGTGAGGAATATCCAGTATGTGTAGCTTGTTTTTAAAAACATTTCCAACTTAACTTAGGTTCAAACATATGCTTATTGTTTTCCCCTTTAGGACTTCCTTCTCCTCTCTTTAGTTTATTTTTTTTTGTTATAAATCAAAATTATTTCCTTTATTTTCTTTTTCATTTTAAATTTAAGTTTGATGATCAATGCAACTGGAATAGCATTTCTCCACATAGTGAAGCCAGAAAGTTTGCTTCCAGGAGAGTTGTGATGATACATAAGGAAGTATCCTTAAGAAATCACATTTTGAGGAAGACACTCTGAGTTTGAACACATTCAAGAATCATTATCAGTTTCAGCTACTGCCTCCTTGTCTCTTACCTTTCTTTGATGTCTTTTTTGCTTCAAGTAAGAGACCAGATAGTAAGGGGAGAAACCTTTGGGTTTTCTTCCCCATCAGAGGCTATGTGATACTTGAGCAGGGCATTGATCCTTGGTTTCTGTGTTTTTCTTTTCTAATCTAGGTAAAGGTGACTACGTGATTTTGAAAGATGACTTGACGTCCTGGTATGTTAGACTAGGTAATGCAGCCAATCCAGTATCAACATGCTGAGATGCAAGGAGAAACCTTCTGGTATCCATGCTAGTGAAACCTAAAGCAAGGACTCATAAAGCTGTGATAATACTGGCTTTGGATGTGAATTTGAACAATGTTATGTAGGAATTGAACAAAATACTGAATCTATTCTTTCCCCATAAAGTATTGTGTTGTAGGGAAAGGGGGAGGAAAAGGGAAGCAAATAAGAATTTATTAAGCACCTACTATGTGCCAGGCATTGCGGTAAAAGATCTGCAGATATTATCTCTATGATCCTCACAATAACCCTGGCAGGTAGATACTATCATTATTCACATTTTATAATCAATGGAACTTAGGCAGATAACAGTTGTGACTTACGCAAGGTCACAAAGCTAGTATGGGTCTGAGGACAGATATGAACTCAGGTCTTCTGAACTCCAGGCCCCACATTCTATATACCAACTAGTTGCTTCAAGAAAATTGTGGGGTTTTTTTTGGATGCTGGAATATATTTACCTGTAACAAATACTCCATACAGAAAGCATAAATACAAAACCACGTACAAATGAGGTGAGGAACATCATGTCATGCATACAGCTGCCCACCACCTCCCACAACCCCCCACAAAGACTTGAGGACACTTTTAATAGCTCAGGTGACTGTGTCAGGGGCCAAAGTCCTCTCAAACCCACTGGAATGAAGTACACCTGGGGAGACTGAAGCACTTTCAAACTCTAGGGCCCTGATTTGTCCACATTCCCAGGATCTCATTGGGCAAATTACCTTTGTATATAAATCTAGAGACCATATAAAAAATAAAGGCATCTCTCCATCCAATCCCCACCCCTAATCCTAACCCCCATCCCCTTCACTCCCCAAGCACAGAACTGGAAACAAACTTCAGTTTCAAAAACTGACCAAGTCTTGGACAAGGCTGGGCCAGGGAAGGACAGGGCAGTGGGGAGAGAGAAAGACAATTATTCCAATAGCCCAGCACCCAGAGAACTTTGTTTTCAGTGACCCAACAATCTGCAGCTACTGATACAAAAATACTGCAGCTCTTGAGTCACATCACTAGGCACATATGAAAATGGCTACAAGTCTAACAAGTCCCTGAAGCCTATTCTGGAAAATCATGTCCAACTTGTCCCAGCCTGAGCTTTGTTAGCTGAGTGTGCACTAATGCCAGTGCAGTGACATCAAAGGCACTAACAATTCTGATGGCCAAAGTTCTGGGGATTTGGTGAGGATCCACCAGGGACATAGGTGCCCTCCTTTATACCATCAATGAATGGATCACTCCAAGTAATCAACTAACCCACAAATATTTATCCAGCATCTACTATGTGACCAGCACTATGTTAGGTGCTGTAAACTTCATATATTAATCCAATTCCTGTGAATGCTATCCTACCTTAAATGCACCAGGGAAGCTTGCTAGTAGGGGAATCCTCTCTAAAGTGAAGTCATGCTCTAATTTATTCATTGTGTCAAACTGACTATTCGTATTTTGCTTAAAGCAGGAGAGATGTAGCCCAGCTTTACCTCAAGCCTTTGTGGGGAGCTGAATCTCCCAAAGTTCAAGATTCTCTGCACCCCATTGTCCTTTCTGCTTTCATTCCTGCCCCCTTCCCCATTCCCTTTGTATTTCAGTGCCCTAGGAAGGCATTGAATATCCATGGGTCAGTTCAGGTTAAGTTCACCTCTGTGTTAAGAGCTGTATTAGCTTTGTTGTTCTGGGAAGAAGGGACTGCCTCCTTGCCCATCATTCCCTATGACAGAAACAATTGATTGCTATTAGTCAAACAGGAACTCTAGTCTGGCTAGAGGATCCCAGCTATTAGCAGGGTTGGAGCTCATGGCATGAGTGCCTTGTAGCTCACAATTGTAGAGAATAGAATCAAATATCCAATTCACTGTGAAGAACACTTGCCACTGCCCCCTGCCCCACCCCCAAAGCCTTGAGGTGTGTAATCAGAAAAAAGACAGATAAAACAGTGCAGCAGCACCCTTAGGGCGGCCAGGCTGGCATCTCTGAAGAGCACAAGTCTAGAGGGAGCTTTATGGGGTGCTTGCTGTTACTCTGTATTCCCTTCCCCAAATGGAGGAAGGGCTTTGGAATTTTAAAACTGTATCTCAGGCAAGGATGAACCTGAGTAAGGGTGGAGTTAGAGTGTTCCTATATGGCCTAGAGAGAGCTGAGCCCAAGACATTTCCGGAAAGATTAGGCAGTTCGATGGATCTTATTCCTTCTCTCTCTTCCTTTTCACTTCTTCCACTCCTCCAGACCTGACTTCTCTCTTCTAAACCTCTGGGTACCATCGTGACTTTTTCCTATGAAAGTGGAGTTCCAGGGTTCTAAGAAGGAAAAATCAGAACAAGCCAAACATGAGGAACTCCTGGCACTGAAATTCACAACTTCCTTTGGATTTAGAGGAGATCCCCCTTCCCCTCCCTCCCTGCCTACTTCAGGAAGCATCAGGGTGTCCAGGGAAGTGCTGGAGAAGGCAGCGAAGACTCTCCAACGAAGTCAAACTAGCCCACTCCTGCCCCAACTCTGGCTTACTATACCCAACCAAGGCCTTATTCTCCAGGAATGGGTTTCTCCTAGGCACACCTAAATGGGGCAAGGACAGTCTCAGTGAACAGAGGTAACAGTACTCTCCCCTTTTTGGTCCACAAGATCTTATTAGTACTATGCACTGACGGGGGCAGAAGTCAGTGAAAACTCTCCAGTGCCATACTCCAGATAGCCCAGTTGACTTCTTCATCATCCCTGGACAACCATTTAAAATGGGAAATGCCTACCACTTCTCTCAGCACACACAATCTCTCCATTTAGACTAGAAATGTGACTGACAACAAGAGATTTAAATTATTCACATTGTGATAAACTTCATTTTTCAAAAAAAAAAGGTCTCTGAGAGCTACAACAGGAACATCATGTGCAAAACTGTAAACTGTCCAGGGGAACTGAAGTGAACTTTCTTCACCAAGTTGATTCCTCTCCCCATCCTTCTGCCATACCTTAGTTGACATGCTCCTACCCAGGAACCTCTGGGCAGAGGATAGGAGCAAGGAACATGGACAGTTTAGACAACCGCAAAGCTCTCCTATATTCCTGGTACCCAATACCACTCCTCTTATAACACATTCATTTCTTCATAGTAGAAGGGTCCTAGCTCACTCAGGCTCTCTAATACACCATCCTGCTTCCCACCACTAAGGAAGGAAACAAGGTGTTTAACATTATGACTGTTTCCCTAGAATCTTTTCTGAGGAAGGACTGGGATGACCGCTACAGGAGAGGGTGAACCAGGAGGAGAGGAAGGCACCTTTCAGATCTGAGAGATGTTTCTCCCCGCTTCCTCCAGGCTTTTTCCTCATGAAGAGTCCTGGTCCGTGCAGCAGCCAAGTGCCTTAATGTCATTGCTGATATCAGAGATCATATGATCCCATTCATCCCCTTCGGATGGTGCAGACTGGTCATCTGAGCTGCCTGGGTCCCCATTCCCACTGGTGATTGAATTGGATGTGGTGCTTATTGCCTGCAGATACCTTCCAAAACTGTCAGTGATGATGCCTTGGCCATCCTTTACCCCAGTTGTCTCCAGAAAGTTCTCAAAATGTTGGTTGTCTTTTTCTGGGATGAAAGGCCTTAGACCTAGCAATAGAAACTTCCTGCTGTCTCCATAAAGTTGCCGCAGATTGTGGCAACATTCATGAATGGAGGCCCCATTTCAGTACTCATGCAACATCATGGCAAACTGCTGGATCTCCTAGGATGACAGCTTGGTTTTCAGCGTCATCATGTAATCCTGCAGGAGTGCAGAGGCTATGGTCTCAGCTCACTCTCACTTACTGTTTTGATGTGAGGAGACGGCTGTGAGAAGGCAGAGGATGAGGGGCCACTTATATCAACAAGAAAGGGCTTGCTTCACTTTCATAGGCTTCTTTCATGTCCATTTTTGTAGAAGAGTCATCGCTGTGCAGGGACAGTTGGCATGTGAGTGTAGAGGCCCCATTGAATATTGCTCGGTCTAAGAAGTCTATGGTGGACTCTGTGTAAACAATCTGGAAGACTTGGCTGAGCAGGGAGCAGAGTTCTTCTCCAGCCACTTTGTTCTCTGTAGCCAGGATTACCAAGCAGCATGTTTCAGCGGGTACCCTTCCGCTTTCAGACAGGTAGCCTGAGGTGAGTATTTTGGAGCCTTCCGCACACAGGCTCTGGCTGGGGGAGATTCCAAGGTCCTGAGATGTTTTCAGCACCACTAGGTGCGATGAGTCATCCTGGATGTGGGAAACTGCTGCAATGTCAATTGAACATTGGACAATTGAAGTAAAGGATGGCCGAGGCATCATCACTGACAGTTTTGGAAGGTACCTGCTGGCAATAAGCACCACGTCCAATTCAATCACCAATGGGAATGGGGACCCAGGCAGCTCAGATGACCTCAGATTCATCAGAAGGGGATGAATAGGATCATATGATCTCTGATATCAGCAATGACACTGAGGCACTTGGCTGCAGCACGGACCAGGACTCTTCATGAGGAAAAAGCCTGGAGGAGGGGAGGAGGAACATCTCTCAGACTGGAACCCTGAGTATGATGTCTTCTCCATCTCTCCACACCAGGTTTATGTTGTAGGCAGAGAGACTGATCACAGCATCATGTTCCTGGGTCAAGTGCCCAGGGAGCTGATGAGCCCTCTTTGCATTATCTATGAAATGCAGAATTTCAGTCCGACTGGAGGGATTCAGATATCCTGGGATTGATGTTAATTGGCCTAAATACTTCACTTCCTTTTCAATATAGTCATTCAACAGTATATCTGATTCAACTCGATCAGGCAGAGATAGCAACACAGTATGAAGAGCGTGTCTTTCTGTGACCTTCTCATGGGTCTTCTTATCCCTACCTTTTTCTCCTTTAAGGAAAACTCGCTTAAATGGTGACACAATTCCAGGCTTCTTCCCTTTCTTGCCCTCCTCCTCAATGTGTCATGTGTGTGGCTCTGGCACCGGCGCGGCCCCCGCCGCCCCAGGGGCATCCCCACTGTGGCTTGGCGCCCCCGCCCCCGCCATGGAGGCTACATGCCCCCTCCTGCGCCCATGGTCCCCAACACAACCCCTGCTCCTGCCGCCGTAACAACTGCTGCCGTTGTGTTCACTGCCCTTCGCAGCCCAACCCCCCCCCCCAGCCAGGGAAATTGTTGAGGAAAAAAGTATGTTTTTAAAAATAATATTTTATTCCCCTCCCCCCAATCATATATAAAACCAATTTTTCACATTTGATTTTAAAAAATTTTTAGCTCCAAATTCTCCCTGTCCCTTCCTGCCCTCCTCCTTCCCAAGAAGGTAAGCTATCTGATATAAATTATACACATTCAATCATGTAAAACCTATTTTCATATTAGTCATTTTGTAAAAGAAAACTACAACCAAAAAAGGAAAGAGAAAAATATTACGTTTCAGTCAATATTCAGACTCCATCAGGTCTTTCTCTGGAGGTGGATTGCATTTTTCATCTTAAGTGCTTTGGGCTTGTTTTGGATGGTGGCAGTCATTCACAGTTGTTCATCACACAATATTGTTGTTGCTAGGCAGAATGGGCTCCTGGTTCTGCTCATGTCACTCTGCACTAGTTCATATGAACCCTCTTCTATTTTTCTGAAATCATCCTGCATATGATTTCTTTTTTAATATATAATTTATTTATTTTTGGTTTTCCACATTCATTTCAACAAGAATTTGAATTCCAAATTTTCTCCCTATATCTCTCTACTCCCCACCCCAGGACAGCATGTACTCCATCCACCCCTTCCTCCAGTCTATCCTCCCTTCCGTCACCCCCCTTATTCTATCCCCTTCCCCTCTGTTTTCCTGTAGGGCAAAATAGGTTTCTATACTCCATTGCCTGTCCATCTTATTTCCCAGTTGCATGCAAAAACTATTTTTAACATTCATTTTTAAAGCTTTGAGTTCCATACTCTCTCCCTTCCTCCCTCCCCACCCACCCTCATGGAGAAAGCAAGCAATTCAATACACATGTGAAAGCATGCAAAACATTTCCATAATAGTTATGTTGGGAGAAAGTAATCACATTTCTCTCTGTCCTGTCCTACATTCCATTCTCTCCCTTGACTTAGCCCCTCACAGTAATGTTTCCTTCTGATTATCCCTTTTCCCAATTTGCTGTCCCTTCTATTATTTACCTTCTCTTATCCCTTCCCCCCACTTTCTTGTAGGGTAAAATAGATTTCCATACCCAATTGAGTGTGTGTTATTCCCTCCTTAAGCTAAATCCCAAGAGAGTAAGGCTCACTTATTCCCTTTCAAATCCCTTCTCTTTCCCTCTACTGTAAAAGTGCTTTCTTGCCTCTTATTTTAGATGATTTGCTACATTCTACCCCTCCCTTTTTCTTATTCCTAGTACTTTCCACTAAATGACAAATTTTGCTTTTTAGGTATTCTCCCTTCATATTCAGCTCACCCTCTGCCCTCTGTCTATATACATATATATATAATATATATACACACATATGCACATACATCCATATATATACACATGTATGTATATACACACACATATATAATATACACATACATATATACCCATGCACACCTATATATATCTATACATATGCATACATACATATATACATACATAAATACATATGTACATAAATACACATACAAACACATACGCATGTATATGGATATATATGTATATATACATAACTTATGAGTTAAAAATATCATTACACATAGGAATATAATTATATTATGAGTTCTCTTTAATGAGTTCTCTTTACTGTTTAGCTTTTTGTGTTTCTCTTAATTCTTGCATTTGGAAGTTAAATTTTCTATTCAGCTCTGTTTTTTTCAACAAGAATGCTTGGAAGTCCACAATTTCATTGAAATTCCATTTCCCCTCCCCCTGAAGTGTTATATTCAGTTTTTCTGGGTAGGTGACTCTTGGTAATAATCCTACCTCCTTTGACCTCTGGAATATCATATTCCAAGTCCTTTGATCCCTTAGGGTAGAAGCTGCTAAATCCTGTGATATCCTGCTTGTATTTCCACAATACTTGAATTGTTTCTTTCTGGCTGCTTGCAATATTTTCTCTTTGACCTAGGAACTCTACAACTTGGCTACAATATTCCTAGGAGTTTTCATTTTGGAATCTCTTTCAAGAGGTGAATTCTTTCAATATCTATTTTATTCTCTAGTTCTAGAATATCAGGGCAATTTTACCTGATAATTTCTTGAAAGATGATGTCTTGGTTCTTTTGATCATGGCATTCAGGTAGTTCAATAATTTTAAAATTATTTCTCCTGAACCTATTTTTCATGTCAGTTGTTTTTGCAATGAGATATTTAACATTGTCTTTTTTCATTCTTTTGCTTTTGTTTGATAATTACTTGATTTCTCATAAAGTCATTAGCTTTCATTTGCTCCATTATAATTTTTAAAGAACTATTTTCTTCAGTGAGCTTTTGAACCTCCTTTTCCATTTGAATAATTCTGCTTTTGAAGACATTCTTTGCATTTTGGACTTCTGGATCTCTTTTACCATTTGGATTAGTCTACTTTTTAAAATTCCATTTATTTATTTGCTTTTTAATTAATTAATTTGTTTTCAACATTCATTCCCATAAAATTTTGAGTTCCAAATTTTCTTCCCATTTCTTCCCTCCCTACCCCAAAATGCCAAGCATTCTAATTGCCCCTATCACCAATCTGTCCTCCCTTCTAACATCCCTCCCTTCCCTTATCCCTATCTTCTCTTTTGTCCTGTAGGGCAAGATAAATTTCTATACCCCATTACCTGTGTTTCTTATTTCCTAGTTTTATGCAAAAATACTCAACAGTTGTTCCTAAAACTTTGAGTTCCAACTTCTCTTCCTGTCCCTCCCCACCCATCCCCATTGAGAAGGCAAGCAATTCAATATAGGCCATATCTGTGTATTTTTGCAAATGACTTCCGCAATAGTCGTGTTGTATATGACTAATTCTATTTCCCTCCAGCCTATCCTGCCCTTCATTTCTTCTATTCTTTCTTTTGACCTTGTCCCTTCTCAAGAGTGCTGACTTCTAATTGCTCCCTCCTCCCATTGCCCTCCCTTCCATCATGCTCCCCACCCTGCTTATCCCCTTCTCTCCCACGTTCCTGCATTGTAAGATAGGTTTTTATGCCAAAATGATTGTGCATTTTATTCCTTCCTTGAGTTGAATGTGATGAGAGTAAGCTTCATGTTTTTTCTCTCAATTCCTCCCTTTTCCCCTCTACTGAAAAGTCTTTTTCTTGCCTCTTTTATAAGAGAATAATTTGCCCCATTCCATGTCTCCCTTTCTCCTCCCAATATATTCCTCTCTCAACCCTTAATTTCATTTTTTAAGATTTGATCCTATCCTATTCAACTCACTCTGTGCTCTCTGTCTTTCTCTGTCTCTTTCTGTGTGTGTGTGTTTGTGTGTGTAATCCTACCAACTACCCAGACATTGAAAAGTTTCAAGAGTTACAAATATTGTCTTTCCGTGTGGGAACGTAAACCATTCAACTTTAGTAAGTCCCTTATGATTTCTCTTTGCTGTTTACTTTTTCATGCTTCTTCTCATTCTTGTGTTTGAAAGTCAAATTTTCTTTTCAGCCCTGGTCTTTTCATCAAGAATACCTGAAAGTCCCCTATTTCATTGAAAGACCATTTTTCCCCTGAAGTATTATATTCAGTTTTGCTGGGTAGGTGATTCTTCGTTTTAGTCCTAGTTCCTTTGATTTCTGGAATATCACATTCCATGCCCTTCTATCCCTTAATGTAGACACTGCCAGATCCTGTGTTATCCTGATTGTATTTCTACACTACTCAAATTGTTTCTTTCTGGCTGCTTGCAATATTTTCTCCTTGACCTGGGAACTCTGGAATTTGGCTACAATGTTTCTAGGAGTTTCCCTTTTTGGATGTCTTTCAGGAGGTGATTGGTGGATTCTTTCAATATTTATTTTGCCCTCTGGTTCTAGAATGTCAGGGCAATTTTCCTTAATAATTTCATGAAATATGGTGTCTAGGCTCTTATTTTTTGATCATGGCTTTCAGGTAGACCAATAATTTTTAAATTGTCTCTCCTGTATCTATTTTCCAGGTCAGTTGTTTTTCCAATGAGATATTTCACATTATCTTCCATTTTTTCATTCTTTTTTTTTTTTTTTTTTTTTTTTTGTGATTTCTTGGTTTCTTATAAGGTCATTAGCCTCCATCTGTTCCATTCCAATTTTTAAAGAACTATTTTCTTCAGCGAGCTTTTGGACCTCCTTTTCCATTTGGCTAATTTTGCTTCTTAAAGTATCCTCTCCTCATTGGCTTTTTGAACCTCTTTTACCAATCAGGTTAGCCTATTTTTAAAGCTGTTATTTTCTTCAGCGTTTTTTGGGTCTCCATTAGCAAGGTGTTGATCCACTTTTCATGCTTTTCTTGCATCTCTCATTTCTCTTCCCAATTTTTCCTCCACTTCTCTTACTTGATTTTCAAAATCCTTTTTGAGCTCTTCCATGGCCTGAACCCATTGAATATTTATTTCGGATGTTTGGGATACAGAAGTCTTGACTTTTATGTCTTTCCCTGATGGTAAGCATTGTTCTTCCTCATCTGAAAGGATGGGAGAAGATATCTGTTCACCAAGAAAGTAACCTTCTATAGTCTTATTTTTTCCCCCTTTTTTGGGCATTTTCCCAACCAGTTGCTTGACTTTTTGGTCTTTTGTCAAGAATAGGATATACTCTGGGGGTATGTAAGATCTCAGTTCCTCCAAGGTGGTACAATCAAGCATGTACACTAGTCTGGGAGCAAGCAGAAATTTCTGTTCCCAGAATCTGAATAATAGTCTCATCTTCACATCTACCTTGCCTCCAGTTCCTGCGAAGTCAGCACTTGGGACTGAGATTCAGATAAGCTGCAGGGGCAGGGTCACCATTCAGTGTGAGATAAAGATCAGCTGCTCATATCCCTCAGGAGTATTGGGTTGGGACAGGGCCTCTACACAGGGCTGAGATAAGAATCAGCTGCTCAGGGGTTTTACAATCAAACAATGGATGCGGCCTGCTGAAGGGGCTGCTGTGAAAGCTGCTGCAGCCTGCATGATGGGACCTCTGCTGGCCACCACCTGAGGCCAGAGATATGGGAAGGTTCTTCTCCCTTCTCAGTCAGCTGAAAAAACCCTGTCACTGACCTTTGGTGCCTGTGGGTTGAGAGATCTGGAACCGCTGCTGCTGTGACTGGGGATTTTGCCCCTGAGTCCTGGTCTTGTCCTGCTCTTAGAGCCATGCTGTGCAGCCAAGGCTCTGCTGGGCTCCGCGCTGAGTCTGGGTGTGACAGACATTTCCAATCAGCCTTTCAGGTCACCCTGGGCTGGAAATCTTTTCCACTCTGTTGTTCTGTGGCTTCTGCTGCTCTAGAATTTGTTGAGAGTATTTCTTTACAGGTATTTTATGGGCTGTGGGGGAAGAGCTAGCATATGTACATTTTTCTACTCAGCCATGTTGATTCTGTTCAGATTAGTCTATTTTTAAAGGTGTTATTTTCTTCAGCATTTTTTTGGATCTTCTTTAACAAGTTGTGACTTGTTTTTCATGATTTCCTTTCATTTCTCTTCTCAATTTTTTCTCCACTTCTCTTACTTGATTCCAAAATCCTTTCTGAACTCTTTCATAACTTAAGACCAATTCATATTTGTTTAGTAGGCTTTGGATGTAGAAGCCTTAATCTTGCTATCTTCCCCCTTTCTTCTTCCTCTGGCTGAATGCTTTGATCTTCCTCATCTGAGAGGGTGGAAGAAAACACCTTTTCACCAAGAAAGTAGCCTTCTATAGTCTTATTTTTTTCCCATTTTTGGGCATTTTCTCAGCCAATTACTTGACTTTTCAGTCCTTTGTCATGTGGAGGGTATACTACCTTAGACTTCAGAGGTTTTGTGCAGCTGTTTTCTGAAATATGCTTAGGGACCTGTAAATTTTCAGTTCCTCCAAAGTGGCATACTCAAAGGAGAGGTGTTCATGCCTCTCCTGACCTGCGCTCTGGTTTGTGATCAACCACAAGCCCTCTTTACTGCCCTGGAATTGTGAGTAGGATTCCCCATCCACAGCCACCACTAGCTCTGCCATGCCAGTGCTCCTCCTCACCCCAGGACTGTTACCTAGGACTAAGAGCCAGATCAGCAGCTCGATTCCCCCATGGTCTGTAGGCTGAGAGCTACAGAAGTGTCTGCTGCTGAGATAGTGGCTTCAGATGCTCTGGGGTGGAGCTAGGGATGGAGCCTTATTGTGCTAGCTTCTCACCCAGGTGAAAGAACTTTCTCACTGATTTTTGAAGCTATTGGTTGAGAAATCTGGAAACTGTGGCAGCTGCCCATGATTCAGAGCCCCAAAGTCTGTTCCAGTCCTGTTTGTACCAGACTCTTCCTGTTGACCTTCCAGGCAGTCTTGGGCTGAAATCTCTTTCATTCTGTCATTTTGTGACTTCTGCTGCTCTAGAGCTTGTTTGGAGTCATTATTTATACGTATTTTAAGGGCTTTGGGGGGTGAGCTGGAGTAGATCTGGTCTTCTACTCTTCCACCTTTACTCTGTCCCTCCTGTATATCATTTCTTACAAGACAATAATATTCCATTACAATCTTATGCCACAACTTCTCTGGCCATATCCCAATTGATAGAAATTCCATCAATTTCTAATTCTTTGCCTTCCTATGAAAAGCTTCTATAAATATCTTTGTACAACCATGTCCCTTTTTTTTGTAAAAATAGCTTTTATACATTTTAACCTCATTTTAATCTACATGTAATCTTATTTTACATTTCATAATGCTCTCTTTTGTTGGATCCTAAAGTCTTCTCTTTTCTACAGATCAGGCTGATAAACCATTCCATGCTGCCCTAATGTGATTATGGTATCACTGTTTTTGTAAAAATCATATATTCATTTTGACCTCATCTTGGTATATGGTATAAGATAGTAGTCTATACCAAGTTTTTGCTATACTGTTTTCCAGCTTTTTTTTTGTTAGTAATGCTTGTAAAATAGAGCATTTTGGCTCTAAAAGTTTGAATCTTTGGGTTTAATAAACACTAAATGACTGTGTTCATTTACAATGCATATTCTGCCTGAATGGGGACACAACCAGCTGGGTAACTCAGCTCATTCTTTGGTTTTCCCTTTCCTCTCCAAAGGAAGGTAAATTTTGATGACTGGAAGCTGCCCAGTTAACTTGGAGTTTACTGGTTAGTTTCTGTAAGAGATGATTGAACTTTTGTTTCCACAGAAATCATATGATGCATGATTTGGAAAACCTAGGGAATCATACTTGTCAGAAGGTCTAGACAAGCTGGTTGAAAAATGTGGTGGGGGTATGTAGCTCAGAGGATGAGAGCAGATATTCTCTTCTTTTGTTCTCTGAGAATTGTCTCTCTTGTGCTAGGTGAGTGGGGACCTTTTGTTCAGTCTGTTAGCTCCAGAGTAACTTGGGTTTAAGACTTGATCTTTGAGCAAGGAATGTAGCCAGTAAATCCAAAGGAAAAAGGGAACTTTTGGTCATTAAGTGTACCTTACCCTGGGCAGAACACCAGAGGAGAGGAGAAGAGATGAGAGGAGAGGAGGGAGAGGAGGGGAGGAAGAGAGGAGAGAGGGGAGCAGAGAGGAGAGAAGCTGTTCATCATTCACAGGTTGTGTTTGTCCTTTGTTCTTAAAGAGGACCATGACATCAAGATGATGACATGACTTGCTGTTGAATTTGATTTGAGTGAGGGAGGGCTGTGCAAGGTCACCAACCTCACTTCTCCTGAGCCATCTGGGTCCAGTTGGCCATCCTTTGACTCACTTCTTAAAGAAGTCTCTTCACTGGATGGGAATTACCTCACTCAAAGTGAGAATCTGAAAAGGCCTTAGCATAAAAGGACCAGGGTCTCCCACTGAATGCTGGGCCATCTCCAGTCATCCTGATGAATCTCTGACCATTGGACCCAGATGTCTCTGGAGAAGAAAGTGAGGCTGGTGACCTTGCACAGTCCTCTCTTTCTCAAATCAAAGTCAACTGCAAGTCATGTCATCATTTCCCTGATGTCATGGTCATCTTTGAAAAAGAAGGACAAACAGAACAACAATGTACCTAACCTATCCCACTGATATACCACTGTTACTTAGCTTAAAGTAACAGATTATTTTGATGATTACTGCTTTTTAAGAGTCTATTTTCAAGTTTTTTTCATTCCCTTAATATTCTTGATTTTTTATTCTTCTAGATGAATTTTTATTTTTTTAACTCTATAAAATAATCTTTTGTAGTTTGATTTGTATGGTATTGAAAAAGCAGATTAATTTAGGTAGAATTGGTTTTTTTTAAATTATATTGGCTTGGTCTACCCATGAACAGTAAATATTTTTTTTAATATGAATTTATTTATTTAACTTTTTACATTGATTTTCACAAAAATTTGGGTTCCAAATTTTCTCCCCTATTATCCCCTCCCCACACCCCAATACACCGAGCATTCTAATTTTCCCTATCACCAATCGGCCCTCTCTTCTATCATCCCTCCCTTCTCTTGTCCCCATCTTCTCCTTTGTCCTGTAGGGCCAGATGACTTTGTATTCCCCATTAACTGTATTTCTTATTTCCTAGTAGCAAGAACAATACTCAACAGTTGTTCCTAAAACTTTGAGTTCCAAATTCTCCCCATCCCTCCCTCCCCACCCATTCCCCTTGGGAAGGCAGGCAATTCAATACAGGCCATATCTGTGTAGTTTTACAAATGACTTCCCTGATAGTCGTGTTGTGTAAGACTAACTGAATTACCCTCCATCCTAACCTGCCCCTCATTGTTTCTCTTCTGTCTTTTGATCCTGTCCCTCCCCAAGTGTTGACTTCAAATTGCTCCCTCCTCCCTTTGCCCTCCCTACCATCATCCCCCCACCCTGCTTATCTCCTTCTCCCCCACTTTCCTGTATTGTAAGATAGGTTTTCATACCAAAATGAGTGTGCATTTTATTCCTTCCTTTAGTCAAATGTGATGAGGGTAAACTTCATGTTTTTTTCTCAGCTCTCCTCTTTTTCCCTCCACTAAAAAGTCTCCTGTTTGCCTTTTGAATGAGAGAAAATTTACCCCATTCCATTTCATCCTCTCTCCTCCCACTACATTTCTCTCTCAACGTTTACCTTAATTTCTTTTAAGATATGGTCCCATCCTATTCAATTCACTCTGTGCTCTCTGTCTCTGTATGTGTGTGCATGTGTGTATGTGTGTGTGTGCCCCTGTGTACATGTGTGTGTGTGTGTGGTCCCACCTACTACCCAGATACTGAAAAGTTAAGAGTTACAAGTATTGTCTTTCCACGTAGGAATGTAAATAGTTCGCCTTTGGTAAGTCCCTTATGACTTCTCTTTGCTGTTTACTTTTTCATGCTTCTTCTCATTCTTGTGTTTGAAAGTCAAATTTTCTTTTCAGCTCTGGTCTTTTCATCAAGAATGCTTGAAAGTCCTCCATTTCATTGAAAGACCATATTTTCCCCTGAAGTATTATACTCAGTTTTGCTGGGTAGGTGATTTTTGGTTTGAGTCCTAGTTCCTTTGACTTTTGGAATATCCTATTCCATACCCTTTGATCCCTTAATATAGAAGCTGCTAGATCTTGTGTTATCCTGATTTTATTTCCACAATATTGAATTGTTTCTGTCTAGCTGCTTGCAATATTTTCTCCTTGACCTGGGAATTCTGGAATTTGGCCACAATGTTCCTAGGAGTTTCTCTTTTTGGATCTCTTTCAGGTGGTGATCGATGGATTCCTTCAATACTTATTTTGCCCTCTGGTTCTAGAATGTCAGGGCAGTTTTCCTTGATAATTTCATGAAAGATGATGTCTAGGCTCTTTTTTTGATCATGGCTTTCAGGTAGTCCCATAATTTTTAAATTGTGTCTCCTGGATCTGTTTTCCAGGTCAGTTGTTTTTCTAATGAGATATTTCACATTCTCTTCCATTTTTTCATTCTTTTGGTTTTGTTTTGTGATTTCTTGGTTTCTCAGAAAGTCATTAGCCTCCATCTATTCCATTCTAATTTTGAGAGAACTATTTTCTTCAGTGAGCTTTTGAACCTATATTTCCATTTGGCTAATTCTGCTTTTGAAAGCATTTTTTTCCTCATTGGCTTTTTGAACCTCTTTTGCCAATTGAGTTAGCCTGTTTTTCAAGGTGTTATTTTCTTCAGCATTATTTTGGGTCTCCTTTAGCAAGGTATTGACCCATTTTTCATGCTTTTCTTGCATCTGTCTCATTTCTCTTCCCAGTTTTTCCTCCACCTGTCTGACTTAATTTTCGAAATCCTTTTTGAGCTCTTCCATGGCCTGAGCCCATTGAATATCCATTTCGGATGTTTGGGGTACAGAGGCCTTGAGTTCTATGTCTTTCCCTGATGGTAAGTATTGTTCCTCATCATCAGAAATGAAAGGCGAGAACATCTGTTCCCCAAGAAAGTTCCCTTCTATGATCGTATTATTTTTCCCTTTTCTGGGCATTTTCCCAGCCAGTTACTTGACTTCTGAGATTCTTCTCTACCCCCACCTAGATCTGCCCAGCTAGTGCTTGGGGTCTGAGATTCAAATGCTGCTCCCCAGCCTCGGGGCTTTCAGTGGTGGGTGCGGCTGCTATTCAATGTGAGCTTAAGTTCTGGTGCTCAGGTGGGGACAGGGCCTCCTCCCAGGCTCAGTTCCCTCAGGAGGTTTATGCAGAGACCTTCAGTAATGGAGTGGAGCTCCTGTCTGCTCCAGGAGCTCCTGGCCACCACTGCCTCTGCTGCTGCCTCTGCCACTGCCTCCTGAGAGGCCTGAGTCACAGAGACACCCCGCTCCCCTCTTGGCCAGCCCAGATGTCTCTCTCACTGACCTGTAGTGCCTGTGGGTGGAGGGACTTTTGCGACCCCTGGAGGTTCCGTCCCTGAAGCCTGTTCCGATCTGCTCCTCTCAGGTGGGGCAGCCAAGGTAGGTCTGGGCTCTGATGTCTGGTGTGTGATGGACCTTTGGGGTCAGTTTTTCAGGGCTCCCTGGAAAGGAAATCTCCTCCACTGCATTGCTGCATGGCTTCCACTGCTCCAGAATTTGTGGGGAGTTCTTTTTACAGGAAATTTATGGGCTGTGGATTCAGAGCTAGCATATGTGAGTCTTTCTACTCCGCCATCTTGGCTCCTCCCCACCTTATGCCACAATTTCTTTTTCTAAGATAGAGTATTTAAGTATTCTATTTCCTCTATTGCTAAGTGGGCAGTTTATATTTTTGCAAATATTCATCTATTTCATTTAGATTGTCAGATGTATTGGAAAATAATTGGACAAAATAGCTCTTAATAATTTATGTAGTTTCTTCTTCATTGGTGATGAATTCACCCATTTCACTTTTGATACTGGTAATTTGGTGTTTTTTTAGATCCAATTGAAATGGTTTCTCTATTTTATTTTTAAAAATAAAACCAACTTCAAGTTTATTTATTAACTTAATGATTTTCCTACTGTCACATTTACTAAATTCTTTGATTTTCAGTATTTCTGTTAATGTTTAAATGGCGATTTTTAATTTCTTCTTTTCTAGTTTTTACTTTTAGTTGTATGCCCAATTCACTGATCTGCTCTTTCTTTATTTTACTGATGTAAGCTGTGAAAAAAAAACACAGAAAAAACCTCAAGAAAAATAAGGAAAGTAAAGAAAAAATGTTTTCAATCTAAATTCAAGCTCCACCAATTCTTTTTTTGAAGACATACAGCACCTTTCTTCAGAATTGCCTTGGATAATTTTATTGCTGAGAATAACTATGTTATTCAGAATAGATCATCATACAATATTGCTATTACTGTGTATAATATTCACCTGGTTCTGCTCATTTTGCTCAGCATCAGTTCATTTAAGTCTTCCCAGATTTTTCTCAGAGCATTCTGCTTGTCATTTCTTATAGCACAATAATATTCCATCACAATCATATACAGTTTGTTTAGTCATTCCCCAATTAATGTAATTCTTTTCCACCACTGAAAGAGCTTCTATAAGTATATTTATACATAGAATTCCTTCTCCCTTTAAAAAATATTTTTGATAAAACCTAGGCGATTTCTTGGTCAAAGATATGCATCATTTTATAGCCCTTTGGACATTGTTCCAAATTGCTCGACAGAATGGTTGAATCAGTAGATAATTTCATCAATAATGCATCAACTTTTTAATTTTCCCACATCCCCTCCAACATTTGTCATTTTCTTTTCAGTCATATTAGTTAATCCAACAGGCATGTGGTGCTGCTCAGAGTTGTTTTAATTTGCATTTCTCTAATCACTGCATTTTTCTCTAATCACTGCATTTTTCTTACGACTACAGATAGCTTTGATTACTTTGTCTGAAAACTGCCTGTTCATATCCTGTGACCATTTATCAATTGAGGAATGGTTCTTATTTCTTTAAGTTTATCTCAGTTTTCTATATATTTGAGAGATGAGATCTTTATCAGAGAAACTTAATGGAAAACTTTTTTTGTACTAATGATTACCAACTATGTATTTCCCCCAATCCTCTTTCCCTCCCCCACCTCTGTTTACTCCACTCTCTCCTTTCATCCTATTCATTCTCAACAGTGTTTTGGTTCTGAATTTTACTTCCCCAAATTGCTTTCCCTTCTCTCAGCTTTCCCTTCTCTTGTCCTCTTCCCCTCCTATTTTCCTGTATAGTAAGATAGATTTTTACACCTAACTGTGTCTTATTCCCTCTTCAAGCCAGTTCTGATGAGAATAATGTTCACATACTCCCCTCCTCTTTTCCACTTTTTCATCTCCACTGTAAAATTTCTTGAGCCTCTATCATGTAAGACAATTTACTTCGTTTTACCTTTCTTTTTCCCTTTCTTCCAGTGCATTCTTTTGTACTTCTTAATTTAATTTTTTAAAGACAATCATCCTATCATTTTCAACTCACACCTGTGCTTACTGTCTATGTATGCTTCTAACTATCCTAATAGTGAGAAAGTTTTTAGGAGTTACAAATATTGTTTTCCCATGATAGGATGTAAACAGTTTAACCTTATTGAATTCCTTATGATTTCTTTTTCCTATTTACCTTTTTAGATTTCTCTTGAGCCTTCTATTTGATTCCTTCGAATTTGTTCGATTGATTCTTGATAGCTCATAGAGTCATTAGCTTCCACTTGCCCAATTCTAACTTTTAAGGTGGTGTTATCCTCAATTAGCTTTTGCATTTTCTATTCTATGTGACGAGTTAAATTTTTAAAGCAATTTTCCAAGCTGTTGACTCTTTTTTTCATAATTCTCTTGTATCATTCTCATTTCTTTTCTTAATTTTTCTTCATTTCTCTTATATGATTTTTAAGCCTCTCTTTGAGCTCTTCCATGAGTTACTTTTGGGCTTCAGGCTACTTCCCATTTTTTTGGGGGGGGAGGGGTGCCCATAGGTATTTTAATGTTGTTGTCCTCTTCTGAGTTTGTGTCTTGGCCTTCCCTGTCACCACAATAACTTTCTATGGTCAAGATTCAGGTTCTATGGTGAGATTCAGGTTTTTTTTTTTTTGGTTATTTTTGCCTCTCTCTCTCTCTCTCTCTCTCTCTCTCTCTCTCTCTCTCTCTCTCTCTCTCTCTCTCTCTCTCTCTCTTTATTTCTGTCTCTTTTTCTGTCTCTGTCTGTCTCACCCTCCATCCCTTTTTCTTTCTTTTAAATTTGATTTCTGCTCTGAGGGTGGAAGGGGCTCTCTCTTAGGCTTCTTATGCCAGTGGCAGTAGGTCCTGGTTATTTATCTGGTGCTGCACTGATGTTGCCCTCACACGCATGTGGGACACTCATGTCTGGTGCTGTGTTGAGGGGGTGGAGTGGGGGGCAGCATACATGGCTGTAGGCTGTAGGGATTTGACAGTTTACCTGGTCCTGAGCTGGACTATTACTGTAGATGCCTGGCATGTTCTGATGCCTGGTGGAGTGTTTTTGCATTTCCCCAGGGCTACACTGAAGCATGTGAAGGTCTGGCCACTGGAGGGTGTCTGTTTGCCCTGGGCAACTCTGAGTTGGAGTCTGCTAGTTCCTCTGGCTACGTTAAGGCATGTGGGGGGTCCTGGTGTTGACTTTTTCCTGCTCCACAACACTGGGGATCAGGATCTCCTCTTGATTTGTTGAGGTGGTACTTGCTGCTAGCTTGCTGGGAAGCTTTTCATCCTGGAATGTATTCTTCTTTTACCTGATTAAGATAGACCTTTCTTGCCAAACCTCCAAGTCTCCCAAACTAAAAGACCTTTCCACCCCATCTTTCTATTGGATCCACTGTTCCAGGATTTGTTCTGGGTCACTATTTCATGGTTGTTTGGAGGTGAATATGGGGGAGTTATAGCAATTTACTGCTTACTTCTGAGTCTTGTATTTGAAAGTAACATTTTCCATTCAACTTTGGTCTTTTTATCAAGAATGCTTGGAAGTCCTCTATCTAATTGAATATCCAGTCTTCCCCCCCCGAAGAATTATACTTAATTTTCCTAGCTCTTTTGCCCTCCAGAATATCATAGTCCAAGTCCTCCAGTCTTTTAATATAGAAGCTGCTAAATCTTTTGCTATCCTGACTGTGACTCCATGATACTTGAATTGTTTCTTCTTTGCTGCTTGCAGTATTTTCTCCTTTACCTGGGAGCTTGGGATTTTGGCTATAATATTCTCCTGACTTTTAATTTGTAATATCTCTTTCAGGAGGAGGCCAGTGGACTCCCTCACTTTGTATTTTACCCTCTAATTCGAGAACATCAGGGTAATTTTCCTTGGTGATTTCTTGAAAGAGCATTCTTTTTTTGATTGTGACTTTCAGGTAGTCCAATAATTTTTTAATCATCTTTCCTGGATCTATTTTCCAGGTCTGTCACTTTTCCAAAGAGATATTTTGCATTTTCCTCTATTTTCACTCTTTTATTTTGTTGGATTGATTGTCTTACAGAGTCATTAGCTTCTACTCACTCAATTCTAATTGTTAGTTTTATTCTGTGAACTTTTGTACCTCCTTTTCTGTTTGGTAAATTTTGCTTTTCAAGGCATTCTTCTCTTTATTGGTTTTTGTGTGTCTTTTTACCATTTGTTCTATTCTATTTTTAAGGTGTTATTTCCTCAGCATTTTTTGTGTCTCCTTTTCCAAGCTGTTGACTCTTTTTTTCATGATTTAGTTGCATTGCTCTCATTTCTTTTCCCATTTTTTCCTCAAGCTCTCTTAAATGATTTTAAAAATGCTTTTTGAGCTCTTCTATGGCCTGAGACTAATTCATATATTTTTAGGACTTTGGATGTGGGAGTTTCAAGTTTGTTATCTTCTTCTCAGTTTGTGTTTGGATTTTCCTTATCACCATAGTAACTCATCCAATTGCCCTAATGGTGATAAAGTTCTTAAGCTTTACAAGTATCATCTTCCTATGTAAAAATACACACAGTTTAACCTTATTGAATTTTTTTTCTGTTTCCTGTTTCCTGTTTACCTATTTAATTTCTTTGAGTCTTGTATTTGAGGATCAAAATTGTTGTTCAGCTTTTGTATTTTTATTAGATTTGCCCCAAAATTCGCTATTTCATTAAATATCTGTTTTTCTCCTGAAGGATTATACTCAGTCATTTTTGGTTGTAATCCTAGCTCATTTGCCTTCTGGAATACCATATTCCAATTCTTCTGGTCCTTTAGTATAGAAGCTGCTAAATCCTGTGTAATCCTGACTGTGATTCCATGATGTTTGGATGTTTGTAGTGTTTTTTCCTTGGCTTGGGTGCTCTTGGTCATAATATTCTGAGACTTTTTATTTTCTTTTCAGTATCTCTTTAAGGAGGTGATTGGTGGGTTCTTTCAATATCTAATTTTCTGTCAGGTTTTAGAATATCAGCAGTTTTCTTGTTTGCAACTTACTCTTGGGGTGGGACTTTGCTCCTGTCTTGTACCAAGGATGGGGTTTTGTCGCTGGCTCCCTGTTGTGAGACCTGCTCTTGGTAAAGTAGTGAGTGGTATTTTTGAGTCAAAGGGTATATACAGTTCAATGACTTGCTACGTATAGTTCTAAATGACTTTCCAGAATAATTATAACTCCACTAAGAGTATAAGATTGTGCTTGTTCTCATATGTCCTTCAAAAATTATCATTTTACCTTTCATTTTCTTTTTTTCAGTATTTTTTCAATTTTACAGATGTGAGGTAGGTAGTTTTCATTTTGAACTACTTTTCAAACAATTGTTGGTAAGATACATCTTTTTTGATTATATCCTTTTACTGTTTATTCAAGTCTTGTTCTTAATCTTTTATATATACATATATGTATATTTTATATACATATATCTCAATTTCTTTTATATCTTCAATAGCAAGTATTTATTAGAGAAATTTGTTGCAAAGATGCCCCCCAACTAATTTTTTCCCTTGTAATTCTAATTGCAATGATTTTGCAAATATTTTTCAATTTTATGTAATTATTCTCATGTTGTCTTGGTGAGCCTGTTTCTGTATTTTTATGATGGAGAATCCCTTTTCCATTTCAGAGCTCATGCAGGAATTTTCGCACTGTTTTTACATACTGTATGGATTTTGTGAACACTCTGAGGACTGCCCCTTCATTGGCTATTTCTTCTCTCATCTCCATAACAGTGTTAATATTAAATATTCTGTGATCTTCTTTAATCATTGCTTAGTAAAATAATTTTCCATTATTTCCTCCTCTTTTCTAATTTGTTTACAATAAGGGTTTATATATTTAGGTCATGTAGCCATTTGGGACCTACTGTGGTATATGTTGTGAAATGTTCACTTGTTAGAGGTTCTTAACATTTTTTTTTTATGTGTATTAGAGACCCCTTTAGGTGTTTGGTGAAGCCTATAGATGTTTGTCAGGAATAATGTTTTAAAATACCCAAGCAATTAAATGAAGCACTAGATTTCAGTTAAAGATTAGTGAAAATAAAGAGGTATTGTTTATAACCATGCAGGTTCACTGACTTCCTGAAATCTATTCATGGTAGTTGATAGATCCCAGGTTAAGAATTCCTTGTTCTAAACCTAATATCCATCAGACTACTTTGTAATTTTCCTGGTAGTTTTGTTAAATAAGTTCTGATTTCAGTACTTAGTATCCTTTGGTTGATCCAGTCTTATGCTATTATGTTGTACTTTTTCTAGGTCTTATATACACAACATGTTTTACCAATCAAAATTTTTATTTTTAATCAATATCAAACAGTTTTTGTGGTTACAGTTTTATAGCACAATTGAAGATCTGGAACTACTAGGCTCCAATATTTCCCACTTTTTTCCTATTACTTCTCTTAATGGATTGTTAAATTTTTGTTTTATATTATGTTTATATCTTTTTCTTTTAGGTTTTAAGAATTAATGTTTTACATTTGTTTTGGAGTTTCAATATTTGTTGCTTGCTTTATTTTTTTAATTGCATACCTAATCATTTCTGTGTTTCTTTTCTCTTTCATTTGTGAAAATGTGTAGAGATATAAATTTTCTCTTAATGACGTCTTCAGCTTCATTCCCAGAGACTTCATACCAAAGTTTTTGGAATGTTGTCTTTTTGTTACTATTTTCTTTGATGTAATTATTGGTTGTTTCTTATTTTAAGTTTGAATCATTTTTTTCAAATCCTCTTTATTTATTAAAGATTGTATTGCACTGTACTTTGTTAAAAATTTGTTTCATATATTTCTTTTGCATTTTTATCAGGCCTCAGCACATGGTCTATTGTTGCAAAGGTGTCATGCAAACTGAGAAATATATATTCCTGTAGTTACAGTAATTACAAGAAATCTTTCCCATCTCCATAATATAGTTAACACTCAATATTTTGTGATGTTTTGTAATCCTTGCTTAATAAAGGAATTTTGCATTATCTTCCTCTCTGTTCTAATTTTTTTATAATAAGACTTTATATATTTAGGTCTTGTAGCCATTTGAAATCTACTGTAGAATATATTGTGAAATGTTAAATTATTAGGTGTTCTGAACGTTTTCTTTATTAATATAAATTTATTTATTTAACTTTTTACACAAATTTTCACAAAATTTTGGGTTCCAAATTTTCTCCCCATTTATCCCCTCCCCCCACCCCAATACACCAAGCATTCTAATTTTCCCTATCACCAATCGGCCCTCTCTTCTATCATCCCTCCCCTCTCTTCTCCCCATCTTCTCTTTTGTCCTCTAGGGCCAGATGACTTTCTATTCCCCATTAACTGTATTTCTTATTTCCTAGTAGCAAGAACAATACTCAACAGTTGTTCCTAAAACTTTGAGTTCCAAATTCTCCCCATCCCTCCCTCCCCACCCATTCCCCTTGGGAAGGCAGGCAATTCAATATAGACCATATCTGTGTAGTTTTGCAAATGACTTCAATACCAGTCGTGTTGTGTAAGACTAACTGTATTTCCCTCCATCCTATCCTGCCCCCCATTGTTTCTATTCTATCTTTTGATCCTGTCCCTCCCCAAGAGTGTTGACTTCAAACTGCTCCCTCCTCCCATTGCCCTCCCTTCCATCATCCCCCCCACCCTGCTTATCTCCTTCTCCCCCACTTTCCTGTATTGTAAGATAGGTTTTCATACCAAAATGAGTGTGCATTTTATTCCTTCCTTTAGTCAAATGTGATGAGGGTAAACTTCATGTTTTTTTCTCAGCTCTCTTCTTTTTCCCTCCACTAAAAAGTCTCCTGCTTGCCTCTTGAATGAGAGAAAATTTACCCCATTCCATTTCATCCTCCCACTACATTTCTCTCTCACCGTTTACCTTAATTTCTTTTAAGATATGGTCCCATCCTATTCAATTCACTCTGTGGTCTCTGTCTCTGTATGTGTGTGCATGCGTGTATGTGTGCGTGTGCATGCATGTATGTGTGTGTGTGTGTGTGTGTGTGTGTGTGTGGTCCCACCAACTACCCAGATACTGAAAAGTTATTGTCTTTCCATGTAGGAATGTAAACAGTTCACCTTTGGTCAGTCCCTTATGACTTCTCTTTGCTGTTTACTTTTTCATGCTTCTTCTCATTCTTGTGTTTGAAAGTCAAATTTTCTTTTCAGCTCTGGTCTTTTCATCAAGAATGCTTGAAAGTCCTCTGTTTTATTGAAAGACCATATTTTCCCCTGAAGTATTATACTCAGTTTTGCTGGGTAGGTGATTCTTGGTTTTAGTCCTAGTTCCTTTGACTTCTGGGATATCCTATTCCATGCCCTTTGATCCCTTAATGTAGAAGCTGCTAGATCTTGAGTTATCCTGATTATATTTCCACAATACTGGAATTGTTTCTGTCTAGCTGCTTGCAATATTTTCTCCTTGACCTGGGAATTCTGGAATTTGGCCACAATGTTCCTAGAAGTTTCTCTTTTTGGATCTCTTTCAGGTGGTGATCGATGGATTCCTTCAATACTTATTTTACCCTCTGGTTCTAGAATGTCAGGGCAGTTTTCCTTGATAATTTCATGAAAGATGATGTCTAGGCTCTTTTTCTGATCATGGTTTTCAGGTAGTTTCACAATTTTTAAATTGTCTTTCCTGGATCTATTTTCCAGGTCAGTTGTTTTTCCAATGAGATATTCCACATTCTCTTCCATTTTTTCATTCTTTTGATTTTGTTTTGTGATTTCTTGGTTTCTCAGAAAGTCATTAGCCTCCATCTGTTCCATTCTAATTTTGAAAGAACCATTTTCTTCAGTGAGCTTTTGAACCTCTTTTTCTATTGGGCTAATTCTGCTTTTGAAAGCATTCTTCTCCTCATTGACTTTTTGAACCCCTTTTGCTAATTGAGTAAGCCTGTTTTTCAAGGTGTTATTTTCTTCAGCATGTTTTTGGGTCTCCTTTACCAAGGTATTGACTTGTTTTTCATGCTTTTCTTGCATGTCTCTCATTTCTCTTCCCAGTTTTTCCTCCACCTGTCTAACTTGATTTTCAAAATCCTTTTTGAGCTCTTCCATGGCCTAAGCCCACTGGACATCTACCTCGGATGTCTGGGATACAGAGGCCCCGCCCTCCACGTCTTTCCCTGATGGTAAGAATTGTTCCTCGTCATCAGAATTGAAAGGTGGGAACATCCGTCCCCCATCAAAGTAGCTTTCTGTAGTCTTATTTTGTTCCCTTTTCTGGGCATTTTCCCAGCCAGTTCCTTGACTTCTGAGATTCCTCTCCACCCCTGCCTAGATCTGCCCAGCTAGTGCTTGGGGTCTGGGATTCAGATGGTCTTTCCATGGCAGGCTCAACTGCTATTTAATGTGAGCTTAAGTTCTGGTGCTGGGGCAGGGGCAGGGCCGCCTATCAGGCTCAGTTCCCTCAGGGGTTTTATGCAGAGACCTTCTGTAATGGCCCTGAACTTCTGCCTGCTACTCCAGGAATCTCAGGCCACCGCTGCCGCTGCCTCTGTTACTGCCTCTGCCACTGCCTCCCGAGGGGGCCTGAGTCATGGAGACACCCCATCCCCTCTCAGCCAGCCCAGAAGTCTCTCTCATTGACCTGTAGCACCTGTGGGTGGAGGGACCTTGGCGGCTGCTGGAGCTTCCGTCCCTGAAGCCTGCTCGGATCTGCTCCTCTGGGGCCCTGTGGCCAGGGCAGTGCAGGAGTAGGCTCTGCTGTCCCGAGTGCAACGGACCCCTGGGGACGACTTTCCAGGAGTTCTTTTTATGGTAAATATATGGGCTGTGAGTTCAGAGCTAGCACATGTGAGTCTTTCTACTCTGCCATCTTGGCTCCTCCCCTGAACATTTTCTTGTGTTATAGATCTCCTCTAGTGAAGCATATTTATGTCTGTTGGAAATAATGTTTTAAAATGTCTTAGCAATAAATGAAATGCTAGATTTCAGCTAAGGATTAGTGAAAATAAAGAGATATATTTTGGTTTTTACCATACAAGTTCTCATGAAATATTTGTTTTCCAAAATTTGTCCATTTGAGATTTCTTTTTTTCTTTTTGTTAGATTTTTCCATGTCTAAAAGTACTATATGTAGATCATCATAGTTTTGCTCTCTCTTTATTACAATAAGTTGATTAACTTTTCCTCTTAGATGAGACCGTTAAAAAACTGGAATATTTTTCATGTTGGGGTTGCTCTTTTGTTACATTTTTGTACCATTTTCTTTGTTATGTATGAAGTATGCTTTTCTTTTTAGTAATATTCTAAAGGGACTCATGAAATAGCATCCCGCGGACTCTTTCAAGTAAAATCCATGTTCAATAGTTGGAGGGGTTAGATGGGTAATTTTTTCCCCACCTTCATATTTGAAGAAAATATCTTAAAACTCAATTTTATAGCTGTGAGAATATATGATATCATGAATCTTAAAATGATCTTTGGGAGGAAGTATCTAAAAAAAATCTTTCACACGATGGGAGTAATACTTAAAAGCCTTAAGTACTTAATTAAGTGGCGAAGGTATAGTGTCCTGCCCTGTGAGAAGTTGCTTTCATTGTAGTTAATAATAAATTCCCACAGAGAAAGCAATGGAAATCACAACTGATAGTTCCAGCCTTTAAATGACTTTTCCTTATGGCACTATTCTTCCCACCAGATTTTCCCTGGTAGTATTCTATCATCTACTCAATTTAAGAAAGTACAACATCAGTGATAGATAAGTTTTTGGCATAAAACAATCTCTTCCGTTCTTTATATTTAAGAATGTCTTTCTCTATACACACACAGACACAATAATGTAGACATAAATATACACATATCTAGTGTTATATATGAGTACGTATATGTGTATATATGTATATTTATTTATATTCATGTATTCTCTCCTGAATTGCATACACATACATATATACATATATGTATATATGTGTGTGTGTCACACACACACAAACACACAGAAGTATAGTATGGAAGTTTTCTGATGAACTAGCAAAGAAGGCTAAGAATGACTGGTCAGGCAGGAAGGAAAAGAACAATTTAGGGGTGAGGAACCTGAGGCCTCAAGACCACATATAGCCCTCTAGGATCTCAAGTATAGCCATCTGACTGAATTCAAACTTCACAGAACATTCACTCAAAGAGCTACACTTGAAGACCTAGAGGGCTACATAGCGCTTCAAGGCTATAGGTTTCCCACCCCTGTATTAAATGGTAACATCGTGGAAGAAGAGAACAAGAATAAGTGGGTAGTTAACAGTGTGTAATGCTGCAAAATCACTGAAAACAAAAGAAAGACAAATGGATTTAACAGTCAAGATCATTTTATTATATTTTTAGAGAAGTTTTACATTGAGATGTGAATCTAAAATTTGATTGTAAAGGTTTGAGAAATAATGTCTTGGTGAATAAGTAGATTTAATGAGAATAGAAGCTTATTGATGGAAACCTGATGGTAACAGTGAGAGGTGTATGATCATATTTTAAGGTGAACATATATGGTAAACTCAAGGTTGCTTAAGGATGAGGGAGATCTGGACATGATTGTAGGAAGTAAGAAAGAAGGCAGTAGACCCAGAGAGACTGAAGTGGAGTGAGGTAGATGGAATGATATATGGAGAAGTGCTGTGAAGAAATGGAGAGAGATCAAAGGCACAAGTGAGGGGTATACTTAATTAAAGAGCAAAGACCAGCTCACCCTCAGATACTGGAATAAAGGTGGAGTGGCTGGTTTTGAGGAGTGGAATAGGTGGGGTGAGGAAACTCATGACTTTGGAAACCTCAGTCTTATTAGGAAAATAGAGGGTGGAGAATCTGCTTAGAAAAAGGGAGTAGAAATAAGATAGTTTTTTTAAAAATAATTAATTTATTTGTTTTCAGTTTTCAACAATCACTTCCATGAGTCTTAAATTTTCTCCCACTCCCTCTACCTTCTCTTGCCAAGAGAGTTTGCAATCTTTTTTGAGTTCTACTCATACATTCTTATTAAACACATTTTCACATCAGTCTGTTGCATAGATGAATTAAAACGAATGGAAGAAACCACAAGAAAAACCAAGCCAAAACAAAATATAACACAATGTTGCTTTATTCTGTGTTCAGATCCTAGTATTCTTTCTCTGGATGCATATGGCATCTTGCCTCAAGAGTTCTTCTGGAGTATTTTAGGTCCTTACATTTCAGAGAAGGGCTTAGTCTATCAGAAGCAGTTCTTGCACACTGTAGCTGTTACTGTGTACAATGTTCTCCTGGTACTGCTCATTTCACTAAACATCAGTTCATATAAGTCTTTCCAGGTTTTTCTGAAGTTCAATGAGACAGTTTTGAGGAGAGATAAAGGGGTTTAGAACACCCATTATAAGAACTGTGATAATTATTTTCATTTGTGTGTTTATCCTTCGTTGTTGAAGAAGACTATGCCATCAAAGAAATGATGAAATGACTTCACTTGACTTTGTTTGGAGTGAGGAAGGACTGTGCAAGGTCACCAGCCTCATTTCTCCTCCAGAACCATCTGAATCCAGTGACCAGATATTCACCAGGATGACTGGAGATGACCCAGGATGCAATGGGAGTCCTTGGCCCCTGTAGGTCAAGGTCTATGCAGGTACACACTTAGGGTGAGGTAATGCCCATTCAGTGATTAGGCTTTTTAAGAAGTAGTTAGGGGATGGCTCCTTTAATGAGGCAAAGAAAAATAATGACAGACTGGATAATTATTTAGGAAAAGACTAAAGGAGTACTATACAAAAATAAGAACACGAAATTCTTCAGTAGCCCAAGAGTAGGAGTCAGATAACTGCAGAGGATGAGCATCTGTGGGTTAGGGAAGGTAAAGAATTCAAGGGTAGGGAGCAGTGTGTAGTTGAATTAGATAAATTCAGGGTCAGATTATGATGAAAGGAAATGAGGCCAGGGATAATGAAATGGGAGGATGCAGAGGGACAGGTTATAGTGCAGATGAAGAATAGGATTGAAACAGAAAGGAAAATGAAAAAAAGATGATTTTGATAAGAGAGATGGATTTCAGAGTTCTAGGCCATAGAGTGCCACGATCATTATTCATAGTGTTGATTATCACCTATGGCTAAAGGTGAGTGAGGTGATGTAAAATTTAGGTCATGGATTTTAAAGAAGTTGAACAACTAGGATAATAGTTTTAGAGGGACATCAACATGTATATAAAAATCCATAAGTATGAAGGGATATACCATATGGTAGTGGAGAGAAAAGATATAATGGGTACAGCAAGTTGCATAAATGGACAGACACTGTCATTGTGCTCTGTAGTTTTTCTTAATTTTTATTTTTGGTTATTATTATAAGGGAAGTCTTACTGGCATGGGGAATTCATAAGTTACTACATAGGAAAATGATTGATTTAATAACAAAAGTAATTAATGAATTTTTAATTAAAAAGAAAGGACAGCTATACTTGACTACAACAAAGATGTATCGGCAGGGAGAAACTAAAGGATGGAGTGAAGATCGAGAAAGGAGAGTATGAAAATACTTGAAGTAGGTGGATCTTGAAGAGGCAACTACACCATAGGTCAATTTCTTTTCCTGGCGCAATGTGGCAAGGCATGAGAGAAGGACAATCAACCTGTACTGGAGAATGTGGCCTTTGTGATTTCTAGGGAGAGCTTATATTTTTTTTGTCAGCAGAGAAAAAGTGTTATAGGATGACTGGTATAAAAGGACACAAGAGGATACAGACTACAATATAAATGGCAGAAGAGAGGTCAGAGAGGATAAAGATAGAAAAAAAAGTAGCATTAGGGGCTTGAAAAAAAGAAACTATATGCAAAATACCATAGAGCAGAAGAGATAGAGATAGAAAGAAAACTAAGAACAGATTATTAAAAGAATTTTTGTACAGTGGGGTAAGTCCAGATGAGACTAGAAAGATACAGTCAGCGAGATTCAGTTATTTCTTTGAGCACTGACCAGTGGCTGAGAAGTATGAGAAAGAGCTGAATCATAGGATTTATCCTTGGTGGAGGTTGAAATCAAGGAAATAGTTGGAAGATCAAGGGCACAAGGAATTCTAGGATGGAAAAGTATAGTCTCATGTTCCATTTTGAATAATTCATTCCTGACGTGAGAAGCAATATAGAATCAAATCCATTTATGTAGGGATTGACAGATGCTCCTCAAGTTTCTTCCTGTTCCCCTGACTATTATCCCCTAACCACAAACACCACCACTATTTTTCAGTTAATAGATAATACAGATGCTCTTAATCTTTTTAGAAAAAAGTTCAGGTCAACGAGGACAGTCATTTCCCATTAGGATTCCCAGAACACATTCTTTCACTTGGAATATCTTAATGGAGAAGTAGAATATGGAACGAACTGTCCAACCAGTGAACTTTTCAACTCAGTACTTTGGACTGGATTTTTACTGAGGATGCAGGTTAGCCTAGTGACCTGGGAGTCAGTACTGGGCAACATGAAAGGACAGAGAACAGGGTAGCAAGTGTTTAGCACCGAACAAATGCCACCCAACACCATATCTTTCTTAGGAGAAAAAGTTAAATATATTACAAGGCAACAACCAATCCAGTGAAATATAACATAAAAGCCCACCAATAACAGGATAGTTTGAGTAGCCCTGGCCTCATAGGATGTCCTAGAGGAGAGGCTGGTGTTACGAATGTGCTGAATATTCCTTTTATGTCTGTAGAGAAACACCACCATGTAACCACTGGCCAGACTCATTAGGGTGAGAAAGAAGAAATCTCGGGCTGTTGTGGCTGTAAGAAATAAATTTTGAAGCATGTAATAAACATTTGGTTTAGTGGTGCAGTATTTCATGGAATAACCTTGTTTGTAAATAGTGAAATTTTCACTGGCTTGAAGAGAGCCAATGATGTGGATGTAGATCAACATGTTGATGATCCAGATACAAAAAAAGTAAGGAAGTATAAATTTGCTTATTCTAGGTTTCAGCCATGCCCATCTTGAATGCATGGGGCTGATAGTGATGGCTTGGAATATGCTCAGGAGACAGGTTGTACCAATAGAAAGCCCCCGGCCCACCCTGTAGAAATACATGACCATCTTACACCCAACATCATCCAGAATATTTTTCACTCCAAAGTAGACCATAGTATCAGGAATTCCTCGAGTGATAAGTGTCATAATGTTAGCTAGTGTTAGATGGGCAATAATCAAATCCATGGGTTTCTTATGGTGGGGATGAATATATAAGATACAGAGATATATCATCAATAATCTAGAATTTCCCAGGACCCCAATAGCAGTTTGAAAGAAGGTGCAAATCCCCAAGATTAGATCACTTAGAAGCATTCTGTTGGTTTCTTTTGGAGCGTACTAAAGAGACTCAATCCATACTGCAATGGCAATTCATGGAAGCAGTGGTGGTGAATTCTTGAGTGATGGAATTCTGAGGACATAAGCATAGGGTAAATGAATGTTGTCCAGAGAAATGAACCAATTTCCATAGTACTGATTGGGTGAAAGAAATTATAGGTTTTTACATTGTTATTCAAATTCTTTAGCCTTACTACTTTATGATGTAACATGGAAAACTTGCCTGTATTCAACCCATACTCCTGTGACATTGCTAGCCTCATCCACTTTACACCACTTATTGTGCATCCTTCACATCACCTACCTTACTCCCTATAATATTATGGAACCTCCCTTTTTGAAATCATCCTGGGATAAGGGAACAATGTTATATTTAATTTGTTTTTAGTTCACAAGATATGAACCGACAAAATACATACCTGTGTGTAGTCGGTATCAGGGTTGAAGATGAGAGGTTGCCATAGAGCCTGAATTTTCTCATTAATGAGCTTGCTAGTAGACTTTTCAAATCATGTGCTTTGTGTGAATACAAAATATGGTTTAGTATTTGCACCTTCAAAGAGTCACAGAATTTCACATTTTGAAAGGACCTCAAAACCATCTAGCCCAAATCATACCTGAAAAAATAAACACTTCCTTTGCTCTGTATATGAAAAAGTGATCCTCTAGTTTTTTGCTGGAAGACTTCTTGTGAGGTTCTCAGACCTCACTATGTCCTAAAGAAGACCATTTCACTTCTGGAGATTTCATCGATAAAGTCAAGGAAAGAGTCTGCTTCAAAAGGAAGACCAAGGAGTTCTTTGTCCCTGAAAGGTATAGAGTAAACAGCAGTAACTGTCTGTTCTTGGTTTAAGGATAAGCACAAAGGGAGGAAATCTAGCTTAGGTCAGCCTTTACAAGAGTTAATAACTTCCCCAGAGACTTTTGAATCCCCTATAGGTCATTAAGCAGTACAGTTCAGAGCTCCCTGTGACAGTGTGTGGTACAAACTATAAGAAATTATGAATGTGAGGAGTGGTGGCATGATGTAATAGAACACACATCTTGGAACTCAAAGATATAGGTTTAAATCTCTCATTTAGTGGTCATGTGATTGTGCAGAGCTCATATAATCTCAGTTTTTTAATCCATTAAATGTAATACACTATGCTGGGCTTTTCAATTATCTTTTAGTTACCACATTTACAAAACTGCCCACCTCAAAGCATTGTTGTAAGAGAAGTTTGAAAAACGAAAAACTCTTTTTCACACTTGTATTATCTTAATCATTCCAAACTCCTGAACCAATTGATCTTGCTTTTCATTGACTTGATTGATTTTTGGAGATAGATCCATTTGAAGACAAACAAAAATACCCCAAAACAGACCCATACAATGATGTATGAAACCTGTCCTAACTATAGCTTACCTTTAGCTTCCCTTTGATTTCTCTTTCATCAGGAGTTAACTAAGTATGCCTTCTCCACCACTCTATCATGAACTTATTATACTTTTTTTCATGATCTTTTCTAACTGTAAGAGGAAATATCTTATTAATATTTCTCCTCCATTTAGTTGTAGACACAGGCATATGAGAGCCTTAAAAGCAACATAAATACTTCCATTCTAAAGATGAAAACATTGAGGTTCACTGAGATTAATATCCCTTGTGCCACCTAGCTTCCTCTGGAATTGAAACCAGGCCCTTAAATGCAGTTATTATTCCATTGTACCATATTACTTAATGAAGGAAAACCATTTCAATTTTCACCACTACTTTACAGGCAATACTGGGAAAACCTCCAAATTAATACATCATAATTCAAAGTATTTTGTATAGTAAAATACTGTATCCCAATATTTTCCTGGGAGTCCAAGGCTTTATGATTCTAAGCAGCTGTATGGCCTTCAGTTAGTTACTAACAGACATGGTAGGACAATATTAATGGACATTGGGCCTGGAGTCATGAAGATCTGAGTTCAAATCCAGTTTCAGGTAATTACTAGCTGTGTGACCCTGGGAAAGTCACTTAATCCTATTTGCCTCAGTTTCCTCATCTGTAAAATGAGCTTGAGAAAGAAATGATAAACCATTTCAGCATCTTTGTCAAGAAAATCCCAAATGGAATTATGAAGAGTCAGACATGATGGAAATAACAGAACAACTCCAATAACAAAGATTCAGTTTGAAGCTGCTATCTGAGTTTGAATAAGTCACTTAAACTCTCTGATTTCTACCTGTAAAATATTGATGTTGTGTTCAATGATATCTAAGGCCCTTTCTAACTTTGAATGCTATAAAAAGTAGTGTATTATTTTTTTAATGTAGGCTTAATCCATATTTTAAAGAAATTTGAATTCTGGACTAAATAATTTGAATCTTATTCAGCAGACCATTGAGAGCCATTGAGAATTCTTGCACAGTGGGCCACATTTATATATTAGAAATATTAACCTTGTTAAAATGTTTAGGATGGATGGGAGAGATAAAAGATTAAATGCCAGGAAAGTAGTTAAAGAGATATTTCAGTGATGTAGTTAAGAGGTAATAAAGATCTGTATTATGTTGATAGGAGAGAAAATTTTAAGTGAATGTATTCAAGATAGTGAAAAACTCAAAATTCACAATTAATTTGACTTTTCTGTAAATAAAATTGTTTGGGGGCTAATTATGATGCTCTCAGGTAGCACTGAAAGGTAGAGTGTCCAGGACTAAGGTATTGTATTCTGCTTTATAGACCTCATCTGGAAGGTTTTATTCAGTTCTAGATGTTGCACTTCAGAAAGAACATTGATAGTCTAGAGAGTATCCTGATGAGGGCAATCAGGATAATGTAACAACAAACACCTATTAGGACAGAGCAGGCCTTTGGTGGTTCAAAGTTGAGCAGATTAAAGCAATGAATAAAGAGATTTAAAGCATTTACATTTTGTAAGAAGCAAAAAGACCAATGTATTTTTTTATGTCATAGATTGTATTTGTTAGGAATTTTTCAGTTGTGATTGGTTGTGTTTGTCCTTTACTTTTGGAGAGGACCATGACATCAGCGAAATGATGACATGACTCACAGTTGACTTTGATTTAAGTGAGGGAAGGCTGTGCAAGGTCACCAGCCTCACTTTTTCCTCCACAGCCATCTGGATCAAGTGACCAGATATTCATCAGAATCACTGGAGATGGCTCAGGATGTAATGGGAGACCCTGACCCTTTTAGGCTAAGGTCTTCTTAGGTACTCACTTAGAGTGAGGTAATGCCCATTCAGTGAACAGGCCTTTTTAAGAAGTAGTCAAGGGATGGCTCCTTTCGTTAGAAAAATAACAACAAATAATCAAGGTGGAAGGGAAAATCCCTAAAGGTTGCTGTTCCAAAGAAAAGCAGTTACCATTGATATTCACTCTAAGCCAGGAGGGTTCCAAAACAGCCATTAATTGGAACTTGGGCAGGGACCTATTGTGGTCCAATCTATGGTCTTCAGAGTGAGCTGGGTTTAAGGTTTTAGGAAAGAAAGACAGAAAAAAAGAAAGAACCATATTAAAACGTAATTAGGCAATATTTAACAAAATAAAATCACATTAGCATTTATGTGTGTTTTTTGAGTCAATATGCAACCAACAGAAATCCTTATTTACAGTTCACTTGTACCTATTTGTACTAGAGTTTGACAGCACTGCTCTAGGGTATAGAGAGGTATGTAAATATTCCTTTATAGATAATATGTGTATACATCAATGGATATGTGAATTCATGTATGTGTTACTCCTTTATGTTAAAGATCACAAACCATCTACATCTGCCCATCTTGCATGACTCATCCCTATTTCCCTATAAATCTATCATTGGAAATCTATTCGATGGATTGGGGTCTTTTTCTAAATATCTTGACTTTATTTAGACCCACATGAGACTTGTGGCTATCCATATTTTATTCCTTGCCCTCACTATGTGACTGTCCCATTTTTCTTTCTGGGCTAGTCATGTAGTGAGGGAAATGAATAACTACTAAGTTAAAGATATCTCTCTTATGGCATCCTTTATAATTCTTTATGCAATTTTTTGGGTAGTGATCCGATTAAATAATATAGGGACAACTTTGCCTGTTCTCCTCTGTTTTGATCAGGGAAATATACGTTATTCTCAATAAAATTTCCCAGAGGTGAAAAAATTGAGGATTTGATAAGAGTTAGTTTGTATTGATCGTCTTGATTACTATTTGAAGGGTCATAATAACATTTGATATATTTATATGCCTTTGGCATTGCATTTTTTTCAGATTCATTGCAATCTGACCAAATTTGTTCCAGCATGAACATACTTTGTGTCTAATTGGTCTTATCCAACTAACTTTTCTGATTTTTGTTTTCTTCAGTAGCACTTTCTCAGGCAACATTCCATTGTCCTTGGTGGCAAAATGTTTGTTGTAAACATCTTTACCCTTTCTCATGTTTGTTGCTCACCTTTCAGTTTCATCTTTAAATATAGTTAATATAATTTTGCTTCGTTGGATCTCCCCAAACTTTCTCTGAACATATTACTTTACCTTTCCTGCTTCATAATGTTTTGTGAAGTGATACTATTCATAATCTTCCATCATTCTTTTCCACAAGGTTTGCATATATATCTATCTATCTATCTATCTATCTATCTATCTATTCTAAATAAATGCTATCCTTGGCTTCCAAAAAGCTTCACTTGGAGAAGAAAATCAAAGTTTACTGGTGGAGGCAGCTTCTGGACACCTTTCATCTTTCAATTTCTATTTTTAAGCTTCCTTAGAAAATAACGATAGCATATATATCCTTTTACCATATATCCTTTTTTTCACCAACAATTTGTTTCAGTGTTGGAGTTGCCCAAGTCATATACGTTATTGTCTCATTTTTGGTTCATTCTTTTATTTTAGCATCGATTTTGACTAGCAAGTTGATAATATGAGTATACACAAATGACTAACAAATCAATAACTCTACTTTTTAAATGATATAATCTTTTAAAAATATATTATTTGGTCTAGTTTATCTATATATTCTTTCTGAAGAAAATATTCATACCACATAGTATAGGAATAAGTTTTTTCTTATTTTTAAAACTTTGGAATCTCTTTTTCTTCTCTCTAAAATAATATATATATATATATATATATACATGTATATCTATTTATCTGCATGTATACACATATCTTTATATGTATCCCACTACATTTTTTTTCATTATCAGTCTTTATTCCCACCTTTCTGTGAAAGATTCTCAAATATCAAGATATATATTCATTAAGCTTGCAGGACCTTAATGTAGTTCTTTATAAAGTTTTTCTGCTCAAAATTACCAACATTTTACAACATTTACCATAATAAGCTCAAAATGAGTATGTAACCTGAATATTCAAGGTCAAGACATAAATAAATTAGAGAAAAATCATATTGGGTTCCTTTTACTGATATGGAGAAAGGATGAATTCTTAATCAAACAAGGGACAGAGGCTTTAACAAAAGATAAAATATTTAGCTTTAATTACATGAAATTAAAAACTTCTGCTTGAACAAAATCAATTTAATAGGATGATAAGGGAAACAGATTTGGGAATAACTCTGAAGCAGATACCTATGATTTTATACAAAGTATAAAAATAGTCAACAAGAATATATAAAATCAGAAAGTGTTTACTAGTAGAAAAATGATCAAAGAGTATGAATAAACAGTCCTCAAAATAATTTCAAACCATTAACAGCCATATGAAACAAAGTCCAAATTACTGTCATAAGAGAAATGTCAATCATAACAACTCTGAGGTGTCACCTTATACTCAGCAAATTGTCAAAGATGACAAAACACACCAGTATTGGAAGGGTTATGGAAAGACAGACTCACTAATACACTGTTGGTGGAGTAGTGAATTGCTACAGCCATTCTGGAAAGCAATTAGGAATTATGCTAAAAAACAGTGACTACAATGTCCATTCCCTTTGATTCAGAGATCAGTGAAGAAAAAAAAGAAAGTTTCCATATGCAAAAAAAGATCTATATCTATATACCCTATGGTAACACTTTTTAAAGAACTGGAAGAAAGTAGATATCCATCAATTGGGGACTGACTAAACTAGTTGTGATTAATTAATGTAGTAGAATATTATTTTATCGTGAGAAACAATAAATTTACTGGATTCAGAGAAGCATGGGAAGACACAGGCAGTGCTGAAAGATGAAGTAGAACCAAGGAAACCATATGCACAATGATGATAAAAGTCCAAATGGAAGGAACAATCACAACAAAGCAAATTTCCTAAAAATACAAAATTAAGGAACTATATAAAATAATATCTTGTATGTGTGTTCATCCTTTATTGCCGAAGAAGACCATGCCATCAGAGGAATAATGACATGACTTGCACTTGACTTTGTTTTGAGTGAGGGAAGGCTGTGCCGGTCACCAGCCTCATTTCTCCTCCAGAGCCATCTGAATCCAGTGACCAGATATTCACCAGGATGACTGGAGATAACCCAGGGTGAGGAAATTGGGGTTAAGTTACTTGCCCAAGGTCACAAAGCTACTGAGTGTCAAGTGTCTGAGGTGAGATTTGAATTTCAGGTGCTCCTGACTCCTGCACTGGTGCTCTGTCCACTGCACCACCTAGCTGCCCCAGAAACAGTATTTATGCTTCAATGTACCAAAATGAATGAAATAAAGTTCAAGCACATCTCAGAGGCAAATCTGCCTTCTTGAATTCTTATAAACTGAATAGAAAGAGAGAAATCCAATAAATTATATGTGTTTTTAAAAATTACAAGTCCAAGAGTAGACAGAGTCTAGATTGTAGTATTTAGGTTGGAAGAAGTCTAGCTACAATCTCTAGGATGGCTCCTACCTTGATGTGGATGAGGGCATTTTTTTCTCAACTTCTTTAAGCCAATTTCAAGGGCATGATTTTTCACTTAATCAACACTTCCATGCTTTTCCTCATTCAGAAGAACAGTAGGCTATTAGAACAATGGTGTGTGTGTGTGTGTGTGTGTGTGTGTGTGTGTGTGCGTGTGTTCGTGTAAACTCGTGTGAAGATTTTTCTCATCTTCTCTCTTTTCCTAACACTACTATTTTAACTTATTTGTGCTCAGACTCGTGAAACCTGGGTTTGTGTGGGTTATTATGCTTAGGAGGTTTATAAAATGAGGTTTTTTTTCATGATATAAATTTATTTATTTAACTTTATACATTCATTTTCACAAAATTTTGGGTTTCAAATTTTCTCCCCATTTGTCCCTTCCCCCCACCCAAAAACACCGAACATTCTAATTTTCCCTATCACCAATCTGCCCTCTCTTCTATCATCCCTCCCTTTCCTTGTCCCCATCTTCCCTTTTGTCCTGTAGGGCCAGATAACTTTCTATTCCCCATTACCTGGATTTCTTATTTCCTAGTAGCAAGAACAAAACTCGACAGTTGTTCCTAAAACTTTGAGTTCCAACTTCTCCCCATCTCTCCCTCCCCACCCATTCCCTTTGGGAAGGCAGGCAATTCAATATAGGCCAAATCTGTGTAGTTTTGCAAATGACTTCCATAATACTCGTCTTATGTAAGACTAACTGTATTTCCCTCTATCCTCCATCCTATCCTGACCCCCATTGCTTCTATTCTCTCTTTTGATCCTGTCCCTCCCCAAGAGCGTTGACTTCAAGTTGCTCCCTCCTCCCATTGCCCTCCCTTCCATCATCCCCCCATCCTGCTTATCTCCTTCTCCCCCACTTTCCTGTATTGTAAGACAGGTTTTCATTTCAAAATGAGTGTGCATTTTATTCCTTCCTTTAGTCGAATGTGATGAGAGTAAACTTCAGGTTTTTTCTCTGCTCTTCTCTTTTTCCTTCCACTAAAAAGTCTCCTGCTTGCCTCTTCTATGAGAGATAATTTTCCCCATTCCATTTCACCCCCTCTCCTCCCAATACATTTCTCTCTCACTGTTTACCTTAATTTTTTTAAGCATTGATCCCATCCTATTCAATTCACTCTGTGCTCTCTGTCTCTGTGTGTGTGTGCATGTGTGTATATGTGTGCACGCACACACGTGTACATGTGTGTGTGCATGTGTGTGTAATTCCACCAACTACCCAGATACTGAAAAGTTTCAAGAGTTACAAATATTGTCATTCCATGTAGGAATGTAAACAGTTCAACTTTGTTAAGTCCCTTACGACTTCTCTTTGCTGTTTACTTTTTCATGCTTCTTCTCATTCTTGTGTTTGAAAGTCAAATTTTCTTTTCAGCTCTGGTCTTTTCATCAAGAATTCTTGGTAATTTATGGGTTGTGTGTTCAGAGCTAGCATATGTGAATCTTTCTACTCTGCCATCTTGGCTCCTCCCCCCTAAAATTAGTTTTTAAAAAGATCAATATAATTCTTTCCCCCAAGCATCAAAACTGAAAAGGTACAGATCCTCTGCCCTTTATATTTATATGCCTGACCATTCATTGCCCATCTTTCATTCTTTCCCTTCATAATTAATGAGGCACATAGGAACAATTAACACCTCTCTTGTCTCTATCCAGCATTGCTATTAATTAGAAAATGAAGAGTAAACAATAGAAGAAAAAGTAACAGGATGTAACTCTCTTTGGGAAGAAAAGGGTGTAACTATGAAAGAAGAGGAGGATGAAAAGTATTATTCACCATCATTCATCTCAGTAGATACAAGAAGCCCTAGTATTTCTCATCTTATTCCCAAATTATATCTCCACATTTTAGTCTTTCAACGATGATAGTGACAGAATATTTTGGTGGCCTATACTTCCTTTGCCTCAGTGCTCAAGTCAAAGTAAAAACAACAGCAATAATTCAACCTCACTGTAGTGACATGTTCACACTAAGGTTCAAGCTTTTTCTACCTTAGTGTCTCAGTGCCCCTCTTCTTCCTAGAGCAAGCCAAGAAATTCCACTTTGGCCCCTAAGAAGTTCAGATCTCAGCATATGACATTTTTTTACATCAAAAAGAAACCTCCAGTTTCTCCTCATTGGCTTTTTGAACCTCTTTTGCCAACTGAGTGAGCCTTTGTTTCTGCACCCCCCTGCAGTGATCCAGAACTTCTGGGGAGCTCTTCTTACATTAAATCTATGGGCTGTGGGTTCAGAGCTCGTATACGTGCATCTTTCTACTCCGCCGTCTTGACTCCGGCCCCAAGAAACCCCCAGTTTCAAAAAAAATTAATGAAACAAAAACAAGAACAAAAGAAGTAATTTCAAAAATTAAAGATGAAATAAGCAGAATTTAATGCACCTTCATTATCTTAAGCAATTAAATAACTTCTTTTTAGAAATGCACACATAGAAATATGTTGTTCAAGTTTACACATGTAACTATATCAAATTTCTTGCCTTCTCAATGAAGGGAGAGAGAATTTTGAACTCAAACTTTTAAAAAATTAATGTTCAAATTTATTTTTACATGTAAAAAGGAGACAATAAAATATTAAATAAATTATTGAAAAGAAGGCAAAAAAGGCCCCAAAATAAAATTTAACTTTGAAAATGCAGGAGAGAAAATAAAAAGTATGAAACAAATCAACAAAACCAAAAGTTAACAAAATCAAAAATAAGAAGGGAGAAATCACAACAAAATAAAATAAAAAAATTTAAAAAAGTTACCATTATTATAAGGCAAAAATTTAAATAAAACAAATGAATATATGCAAATTTTAATGCAAGAGAATTTAGATAACTTTTAAAAAGCCCATCCTTGCAAGAAATTTGAACAGGTAAAAAAAATAAGCTCTATAGAAACAAAGCCACAATAAAAGTTACAACAATAAAGTTATATTCACAAGGGAATCTTATAAAAATTGTAATAATAATAATCTTTATATTTATAAACTGTTTTTTAAAAATAAAAAGGAAGACAATAATATTCAATTTTTATAGGATTACATATATGATATTCATATAAAATTTTTGGAGGAATATGACAGAGAAAGATAATTACAGTCCAATGTAATTAATGAATATTGCAATGTACTACAATACAAAATGTAAAATATAAGCAATTAGAGCAATTTGTACATTTAAATTTTCATGGTGACAAAGTTAGATTTTTATCATGAATGCAAGAGTGTTTCAACTTTAGAAAATGTATTGGTAAAATCATATTCTTTACAAAACTAATTATATTATTTGATTATATCAAAGACCAAATGTGCCAGACACTATACTAAGCAGTTTTACAAATATAATCTCACTTGAACCCTGCAACAACTGTGTAAAGTAAATGCTATTATTTTCTCCATTTAAAATTTAGGAAACTGAAGAAAATAGGGTTGACTTGCCCAGGGATACATAGCTATTAAGTGACGGAAACTGCATTTGAGTCTTCCTGACTACAGATTCAGAACTCTATCCACTACATCACCTCTGGTGAAACATGAGAGGATTTTCTCCTTAGTGAGTTAGAAACATCTGATAGAGAGAACTAATATCATTTCATCTGGAGAAATCTTAGATAGTTTTTCCACTAAGAATAAAGGTGAAACAAGGATATATTATTGGGTATAGTTGGAGAAATTCTAGATGTAGCAACAAAACAGGGAAAATAAAATAAAAGAATAAATATTACTGAGGAAATAAAAATACCATTTCTAAGATAATGTGGATTATTAATAATAAGATTGCCAATAACCCCCAGGGATCAAATTCAAAGATACCTAAAAAAGTTGGAATTCTAATTCATCTCTCTGTAACCTTTGATTGTTTATCTGCCCCATTTCCTAGGTACTCTCACTTCCATTGATTTTTGTGACAGTGCTTTCTCTCTCTTTTTTCCTTCTTTTCTTCCTGACCATTCTTTATTTCTCTTCTTTGTTTCATCATCACCATTTTTTCATTTACTTTATGCAGGCATCCCATAGCATTCAGTCCTTGGCCTCTTTTTCTTCTTCTTCTATTTGTTTACTCTTTTCTTTGTTGAGAGTGCTTCTAATAAATCTCTTTTTTAATCTATCCTCCACACAGTTGCTGTATGGAAATTTAAAAATACAAATTAAACTACATCACTCCCCTACTCAAAAATACCAAGGAACTCCCTGAGATAAAATGCATTAATTTCAGCTTGGCATTTTAAAGCTTTCTGTACAATGCCTCCTGCCTTTCCTTTCCAGTCTTAACTCATGCTACTCTCCTTCATGTTCTTAATTTTACTGATTAGCTTGCTATCCATTGTTTGTACAAGACATTTCACTTTCCATCATTTTATCTCACAATAGTGGCCAATTATATCTGGGAGGCATTTGCTATTTGTCTCCAACTGATAGAAAGCTAGCATACTGGAGAGCACAAATTGGGTGCCATTTCCTACGGGATGTCTTTCATGACCCTGCAGTGCTAGTATTCTTCCCCATTTCAGTGTAATTTGTATTATTTTCTAAGTCCTCCCAAATCAGAATGTAAGCCCCTTGAGAGCAGGGACTATATTATTTATTTATTTATGTTTACTCATAGCAGGTACTTAATAAAGGTTTGTTGAACTGAATCAAACTATTGTCTTTGCTTAGAGAATTGACAGAAAATTTATTAAGATGTTAGCAAAATAGCAGAATCCCCAAACTATCACACACACACACTCTCACACACACACACACACACACTCTATTAAATTAGGAACGTATGTACAAAAATGTCATTTAAAACAACAGGGAATGCATTAAATATCTGGCAGTTTATGTATCAAATTGCACCCAGTATTACTAAAGTGGTTATAAAATAATTTTTAAGGAAATAAAGGAAAAGCCAAATAATCAGAAAGTTTTTCAACATTCATGGCTTGACTGTGTAAATATAAAATGGCAACAATATGAAGTTTAATCTCTAATTTTACTACTCGAACACTCAAAATACTAATGAAATATTTTATGGGATTAGAGAAAGCAAAGAAATTTATATGTAAGATCAATAACATCAAGAGAAATAATATGAATAAGAAAGACAAAGAGCAGTGTTAATTCTCAGTTATACTATAAGACAATAATGAGCAAAACTGTCAATTAAAAAAAATAAAAATACAGAGAATAAAATAGAGTTAGAGTAACTTGAGCAGTCCAGTGTTTAATAAATCCAATCCAGTAATTCAAACAATTACAGAGGAATGAAAACTGGATACAAGTTTTATAGATAATGAAGTTCAGACTAGCAACCAATACACATGGGAGTGGAATTAGCATTTAGTACATAGTTACATATGTACTAGGTGCTTTGCAAATTGAGTCAACAACTCAGGGTGATAGGTATTATTATCCCCATTTTCCAGATGAGGAAACTGAGGCAGACAGGTTAAGGGACTTGCCCAAAATCATGATTCTAGTAGGTATCTGAAGCTAGATTACAGCATGTCTTCCTGACTCCAGGCTCAGTACTGCAATCAATGATCTAGCTGTAAAATATGATTTATATTGTACAAGAAACTTTTTCAGGTACATTTACAAATGTGAATAAGGAAAAGTTTCATAACTAGTTATGATGAGTACTCTTAACTGGACATAAAATAGAAATGATCAGGAGAAAAATAGTACAATGTAGAGAAAAGTGAAATTGATGAAAAAAACAGAATAGAAAAATTGAGAAGAGAGTTTAGAGAAATGAGTGAAAAGGACATAGAAAAAAAGAGGAAAAGATATATGGGACAGAAAAGAAGTATGTTTTGTTGTTGTGGTGTTTGTCCTTTGTTCTTGAAGAGGACCATGACATCAAGATGATGACATGACTTGCAGCTAACATATATAGCACAAATGGCAAGACGTAGAACAAAGAAAATGGAAGGACATAAAGGTGAAGAAAGAAGAAAAACAAGCAAATGAAGCAGTGTGGTTGTTTTGCACCAGCTCAGAGGTCAGGGACTTTGGAGTCTATTAGCAACTCTAATAATTCTAATTGATTAGATTTTTAATTGATTTACATTTTTGAAAAACTTCTATGAGACTTAATTTCCTCATTTCTAAAGTGAAGAATTTCGCCTGCGTCACTTTTTGGTCCTTTTCAACTCTAAATGATTTTATAGTTGAAGAAAAAGACAAGAAAGTGGACATAAAATGAAAAGGGAGAAATGCACAATGCAATATTGTCAGTGTAGGAGGAAAAAAGGAAAGAGATGATTGAAAGAAAGAAAGGGGGGAATCTAGGAAAAGGGGGAAGAGTTTCATTGGATCTATGTTTAGAGCTAGAAAGGATCTTATAATTCTTTTAGTCTAATATCTTCATTTTATAGATGTGGAAACTGAGGTCCAGAGTGCCTTGCCTAAAGTCACACAGGAAATGCTATGGAAATCACACTGGATTTGTTAGAGGATCTGAATTATAACCATGACTGTCATTTATTACCTGTGTGACTTTGGGTAAGACAGTCCAGCTCTGTGGGATTGAATTTTCTCATCAATAAAATCAAGATCAGATTGGATAAACTCTAAGGTCCCTTCTTCTTTTAAATTATGACCTAAATAAGTGGCAGAGATGAATTTAAACCTTGGTCCTTTGTCTTACAATCCAATTCAAGGCATGAGTGAAAAAATGAAAATGAATAAAAGTGGAACAGTCAGCAGAGGAAAAGGAAAAGCAGGAGCTAAGTGAAAAGAAGAGAGGAAATAATAATAAAGGGAAAATAAGAGAAGGAAAATAATGAAAAGAAAAAGGCATTATGAATGAGAGAAAAACTGTCTTGAAGAAAAGTAAACTTGTTTTGAAACAAGATTGCTTAAAAAAAATGGTTTGATGAAAATCAAAGACTTCAGTCCTTTTACTAAGAAGCTAAAAAATAATGTCCCTTACCTAAATTAGTTTGTGCTGTCCCTGAAGAGAGGTCTTTGACAGACTGTGTGTGGAGAAGGATAGCGGGAGCTGGAGTTATAGGAAAGCTATAGGATGACTTCATCTCCTAAAAGGATTGTCATTACTATATCAACTAAAGTTGTTTTGACATTCTCTTCGTTTGGAGTTTTTGACATTCCAGAGAACAGAAAAACATGTCTCCACTGAAAATTTTCCACTAATCTATTTGTCAGAATGATTAACCATAAATGCAAAGTGGTCATAGTAGCTAAAACTTTTCGAGGTCTGACATTCCACAATAATGGGAGATCATTCTATCAAACCATTGATTTGATTTCATCCAATTTGAGACTAGTGTCCTCTGAGCTATTATTCTGTGTACATAGCAGAATTTCAACCTTATTTATCTGTATTTGATTGAGGAGAAAATATTTTATTAAGAGTGGAAAGTTTATTAAGAGCTGAAGGTTTGATAACATGTTTGATAAGGTACAAAAAGCAACTAAAAATGTCATTGATTTTGAAGGTTTCTCCATGAAAGTGTTTTATTTTGTTTTGATTTTTCTTTGTAATCCTTTTGTATTTTTTGTTGTTATTTTTGTTGGTAATTAATAATGCTCTTTCCCTTTTTTGATATTAAAATGAGTTTTATTTCAAGAATTATCTTGAGGTCATTGAAAGAAAAGCTTAGTTTTGCAAATGCAAATACTACTCAATCATCCTCTTTGACTTAACACAATTTTAGGGCCTATCTCTTGTATCTGTCCAAAATAAATGTATTGTTGGACAAAGACTGTAGCAGGAGTTCTTTGTCTTTCTGTTCTTTTTACAATTAAAAATAATTTTTGAGGAAATATTCTCTCTCTCCTGCATTTTCCCTACCTATTGAAAAAGAAAGAAAAATATCAATAATCTATTTGAAATCATGCAAAACCTATTTCCATATTAGCCATATCACTAAAGCCCAAAAATTAAAATAAAGTGAAAAAGCTATTCTTCAACTAGAGTTGATCAGTTCTCTCTCTAGAGGTGGGTAGAATTTTTGTCATGGGTCCTTTTTAATGGTATTGATCAGAGTAGCTAAATCTTTTGCAACTGATAGCACTGTGATACTGGTGTTACTGTGTGCAATGATAGGTCAATTCTTCTCACTTCACTTTGCCTAAGTTTTTGTAGGTCTTCATAGATTTTTCTGAAACCATACTCCTTGTTATATGGGTAGCAAATTAGTGCTCCATCACAATCACATGCCACAATTTATTTAACCACCCTCCAATTGATGAGTATACCTTGAATTTCCAATTCTTTGCCACCAGAAAAATAGTTGTTATAAATATTTTTGTACACATGGGTCCTTTTCTTTTCTTTTTTGATCTTACAACCAAGTAGCACTTTTGCAAGGTATCCCAAGCCCTTTGGTCCTAGTTCCAAATAGTTCTCCAAATTGATCGGAATAATTTACAACTCCACCAACAGTTCACTAGTGTACTTAATTCCTTTATCCCTTCCAGTATTGGTTATTTCTGATATGTGTGAGGTGGGTGCCTCAGAGTTGTTTCCATTTGTAATCAATAGTGATATAAAGTATTTTTTCATATGACTACAGGTAGTTTTGATTTGTTGTTTTGAAAGTGTCTGTTTAAATCATTTCACCATCAGTTAGGGAATGGCCTTTACTTTTATAAATTTGACTCACTTTTCTATATATTTTGGGGAAAAAGCTTTTTACAGAAACATTGGCTGTAAAAAAAATTTTGGTATTACTTCATTTTCTATGGTACTTTTTAGTAAAATAGAGTTTCCTTGATTATCTTTTGAAATTAGGACTATTTTTATTTTTGCTTTGTTTGAGATTGAAATTGCTACCCTTGCTTTTTTTTTTTTTAAATTTCAGGTGAAGCACAGTAAATTCTTCTCTAGCCCCTTATTTTATTTGTGTGTGCCTTTCTCTTTCATGTGTGTTTCTTGTAAATAACATACTGTTGGATTCTAGTTTCTAGTGTTATCCATTTTTGATTTATGGATGATTTCATCCCATTCACATTCACAATTATGATTACTAACTGTTTAGTTCTCTCCTCCCCATATTTCTCTGTTTTTCTTTCTCTTTTTATCCTATCCCTATTGAAAAATCGTTTTTGCTTCTGACAGCAGTCTCCCTTAATCTACTCTCTCTTTTATCATCTCCCTTTTCTCTTAACCCCTTCTCCTCCTATTTACCTGTTGGGTAAGATAGATTTCTACACTCAACTGAGTATCTCTCTCTCTCTCTCTCTCTCTCTCTCTCTCTCTCTTTCTCTCTCTGTCTATCCATATATCTGTCTAATCTATCCTTCCCTCTTTGAACTCTTTACTGGAGAGTAAAGCTTAAGCACTACCTGCCAACCTCTCCATTTTACCCTTCACTGTAAAAGGTCTTCCTTGTGTACACTGTAAAAGGTCTTCCTTGTGTATCTCCTTTTGGTGAGATAATTTTCTCCATTTTTCCTCTCCCTTCTCCTTTTTTTCAGTGCATCCTTCTTTCTCACCTCTTTATTTTTTCTTTTTAGATCATCCTAACATATTCAACTCACACTTATGCTTTCTGTCTATGTAGACCTCTTCTAATTGTCCTAACAATAATAAAATTCTTAGAAATTTCATGTATCATTTGAGCATGTAGGAATGTAAACCATTTAACTTCATTGAGTCTCTAATGATTTTTCTTTTATGTTTAATTTTTTAAGGTTCTCTTGATTCTTGTATTTGAATATAAAATTTTCTTTTCATTTCTGTTCCTTTCATCAGGAATTAACTACGAATACTGGAAAGTTTTCTGTTTTTGAATATCCATTTTATCCAGTTTTTATGTAGGTTATTCTTGGTTGTAATCCTCACTTTTTTCCTTCTGGAATACAATATTCCATGTCTTCCACTCTTTTAATGTGGAAGCTGCTAAATCTTGTGTGACTCTGACTGTATCTCCATGATATTTGCATTATTTTTCACTGTTCACTATGTTTTCTCCTTAACGTGAGACCTCTAGGATTTGGCTAAAATATTCCTTGGAGTTTTCATTTATTATCTCTTTGAGGAGATGATTGGTGAATTCTGTCTATATCTACTTTACCCTCTTGTCTAGGGCAGTTTGTCTTTTCAACTTCTTGAATATGACACCTAGGATCTTTTGTTGCTGTTGTTCATTAGTTTCAGGTAGTCCAATAATTTTAATATCAGCTAGGTGGTACAACGGATAGAGAAGTGAGCTTGAAATCATGAGGAGGCTTTGTGAATATTGTGTTAGTGCTACAGAGTCTGGAAGACTGGGGAAGAAAGTGGAACCTTCCACAATGCAGAAAAAGAATATTTTTTTAAAGGAAGGATGATGTTTAATAACTTAAACTGTCTATGAGATATTCAGTTCAAAATGTTAAATTGACCATTGGAGATATAAGACTGGATGTCTGGAAAGAGATTAGGACTAGAATAGTGCATTTGAGAATCATCAACATAGAGAAAAGAGTCAAATACTTGGGAGTTGATGAAAGCACCAAGTCAAACAGTTTAGAAGTGTAAGAGGGCCAAGGACAGAAATTTTGGAAAACCTATTCTTAATGGGCATGACTTGAATAAATAACCACTCAAAGAGAATGAGAAGTCATCAGACAGGTGGGAGGAAAAGCAGGAAAGAAATGTGATGTAAACCTAGAGTGAATAGAGTAATTTAGCGTCCAAGGTAAAGAATAATGAGGATAGAAGGGACAGGGGAATAACTTTTATTAAGTGCCTGCAATGTGTGGAACACCAACTTTGATTGTGAATCCCCAAAACCCCAAACCAGAGTTTGTTCTAAGAAAGAGATAAATAATAAGATCAGGTACACGTTTTATTTCTCTCATAAATTGGTGACATACCTTGCATGGGTGTTCAGTCCAAAACTGGCTTGATTTGGGATTCGGGGTAGAGGGTTATATACACTTTGAAGAGCAGGTGTTCCGAAGCGGTGCCAATCAATGCTGATTGATTGACACACTGGAAGGTAGGCTATACTAAAATGAGAGTCTTGTGGTATGTCAATTAGTTCACTTAATCCTGGTCAAAGAGACATCAATTTCCACATCACCTATCTTGACAATAGGGAAGAATCAACATTCTTCCAGATCTGTCTGGGCAACTGAATAAAGAATTAAAATTCTTATATAAAATAAGTTCACTCTAATTGATATGAGGACTAGGAACTGAAATGCAGGCCCCTGAGAATTTAACCACTCTGTGAACTTTATGACTTGGCTCAAGCTAACAGACCTAGATAGTGATTCTAGAAACTAGCTCCTCCTGGAATTGTTTATGCAAGGGGATCTGGTTATTCCCCTCCTGCATAATCTTGTCAAAACATCAAAGAGCAGTCTGTTTCTTGCACCAAGCCATAACACTCCACTCAAATAGTTGATTAATTGACTTATTTCCCATTTTAAGTCATGTATGCAGAATCCTATTGCTAAGATAATTGTACATAATTAAATTTTACTTTCATTTTTAACTGCTGTGTCCGAGTGTCATTTACAGGAGCGAATCTGAACCATAATAAATTCTCAAAACATAAATTGGCGTCATGAACAAGATTCGCTGTGTAAATGCCTTTCTTTAAGAAATCAGTCGACCCCCCACCCCCGGTAGAAAACCCCGGGTGGGAAGATTCTTCTTTTTCTTCCCTAGCAAAGGTATGGGCACAAAATACTGGGCAATGTGAGGATTGGGGAAACAGAGTGAGGGATGACAAACCTCCCCAGCTCACTGAATGTTTGAGTAACATTCAGATGGAAAAAGGGAAAGAAATGAATGGAATTAGCAGAAGAGGTTGGGCTCTGTTAACTGCATATGGAAAAGTATGTCAGGCTTTAGAAAAGAAGGAAGAAGAGAAAGTGCAAATGGAGAAGGAGAAAGTTGATTTGCAAGGAAAATTATCTAAAATTGGATTTTTTCCTAAGAAGGAATATAGAGTAGCTGTCGTGCCTATTCTTGAGTATATCATAGGGATTGATACTCTAAAAGGGATGACCCTACACTTGCCAGATGGTCAATATCAATTTGCCATACGAACTTTGAAAATAGCTGTAATAGTGGGTAAATTGTTAATACCCCCAGTGTCTGTTCCTAATCCCACTAAGATGGTTAGTTAGAAGTAATATAGAATCCCTGGAGGGACAGAGGAAATTACTCAGACAATTAAAGAATATGTTCAAGCTGGGGTGTTAATCCCTACTACGACTGCCTGGAATAATCCTGTATGGCCTGTAAAAGAGGGCCCTGTCGAACTACAGGTTTTGGTAATAAATGGTTATGCTAATTGGAGTTTATGGCAAAAACAGCAAGGGAAAAAACGTTCCTCTTGGGTTCTGGTGTTGGAAACTACCCCCTGCAGGCCAAAATCATACTCCCTTTGAACAGCAACTATTAGCTGCTTACTGGGCTTTAGTTGAAACTGAACATTTAACTTTGAATCATGAAGTGATTTTATGGCCAGCTATACCCATAATGAGTTGGATACTGGGGACACCTGCATCCCATAAGGTTGGACATGCACAGGAATCTTCCATCATAAAATGGAAATGGTATTTACAAAATAGGGTCAAAACTGGGAAACAGAGAATATCCGCCTTACATGATAAAGTTTTGGAACTCCCTAATAATCAGGAAATAACTGACTTTCCTAAGCAATATGAGCAATCTCCTGTTTCTTGGAGCCAAGGATATGACTCCCTAACTCACGAGCAAAAGCAACATGCATGGTTTACTGATGGCTCTGCTAAATATGTAGGATCTAAAAGATGCTGGAAGGCCATAGCCTATAACCCTGTGAAAGGTACTGTATTAGAATCAACAGAAGAAGGCCAAAGTAGTCAGTGGGCTGAATTGATGGCTGTTTTCCAAGCTTTGCAAAATGAACAAGGGAAGCAATGTCATTTATTCACTGATTCTTGGGCCATTGCTAATGGATTGGTGGTTTGGATGCCTATGTGGAAGGCACATAATTGGAAAATATGGGATAAAGAAGTTTGGGGTAAAAAGCTATGGCAACAAATATGGGAGTGGTGTCAGAATACTAATGTATCTGTATTTCATGTAGATGCTCATGTGAAGACAGACTCCGTGGAACGTGAGTATAATGCACGAGCAGATGAATTATCCAAAATAGAAGGAAAAGCCTTACAGATAATACATCCCAAAGCTGATGATGAAATACTGGGAAAATGGATCCACACCACTGCAGGTCACCTTGGCGCACTTGCTTCCTACAGGTGGGCACTGGATAGAGGAATAAATCTTCCCCTTGACATTTTTAAACAAATATCCCACGAATGTCCTCAATGCCAGCTCTATAACCAGCGCTCTCTACCTAGAAGAGTGACTGGGGAATTGGCTCGAGGAAACTTGCCTGCCCAAATTTGGCAAATCAATTATATAGGACCCCTACTTATGAACCAAGGATGCCACTATGCCTGTACATGTGTGGATACTTACTCTGGAGTTTTAATTGCTTGCCCATATAAGAGGGCTACACAAAAGAATACTTGCAAGACCCTAGATATTATCTCCTTATATTATGGGACTCCCATACAGATCCAGAGTGATAACGGTACACATTTTAAAGGAAAGGAAATTGAAGCCTATTGTAATTACAACAATATAGAATGGATTTATCATATTCCCTACTACCCACAGGCAGTGGGGCTCATAGAAAGGATGAAGGGTTTGTTAAAAGAAAAACTGAAAAAATTAAGCAACAATAATGATTTGAGCAAATGGAAGGAGAATTTATTTGAAGCTTTGAAACAATTGAACCATAGGCCTTTGGCTAGTGGGGAGGGTACTCCCCTGTATAGAATGATGACTCCTAACCTACAAATTAGAATTACTCTTGTAAAATTGGGGAAAGAATCTGTCAGATGGTTATCTTACTTTACCTTAATGGACAATGGACTGAAACTAAGCAGTCCCCTGATAATACTTCTCGAGGGGACCAAGGATTTGGAAGTTAAAATAATATATACTGGATACCTGAAAACATTGTTCCAGGGGTAAAGGTCTGGGTTAAAAAACATCCTTCTGATAAACCTAGGCCAGCCGAGTTAATTGCACAAGGAAATGATAATACTGCTATAGTATGTTACCCAGGTGATGATAAATGGCATCATGTCCCACTAACACAAATGTTTTTGTGAAATTAAGTGTTTTTAGTGTTCTTCTGGATAAACAGAATATGGACCTGGACCCCGGGAGCCTTGGTCTTCGAGGAAGAAGCCTCGACTGTCTTATGGGGATGGAAGAATGATCCTTCAAACCGTACACAGGAGAATTTTACCTGTCCAGCTAATACTAATTGTACTATTACACAATGGTTTTTACCCCCCAATAGTACCTTCTGTCATACTAAAAGTCCAGTTCTCCGACTCATGAAGACTAGTCATGCTAATAGCTCCATCATTATTGCTGTTACTGAGAACTTAACTATATCATGTTGTTTGACATCCTTGAATTTTTCTACTCCTTCTACATATCGTTCTGTCGTATCTTCTACACTTAATCAATGTAATATGACTAATGCTACTACTGAGACTAATGTTACCATATCATATTCTTTTCCTGAAGATAATGAGAAATATTTAATGTGTCAAAATGCATCTGCAATAGAGGGAAGAGATTCACCTCTTTGGTATGCTAAATTAATATGGAACCAGACTCCAACACACCATCCTCCCTCAGTAATACATGTTCCCAAATCATGTGTAAATACTTCAATTTCACAGCATAAAACTGCGTTTCATTATAATGTTACATTCCCTCCTTTACCTAGTTGTAACAGAAGAAAAAGGGCTTGGTATGATACCTTACTTGGTGGGGCAGGAACCGGTTTGGGTATAGTCAACTCTATTGATCTTGAGACCTTGGCCAGCAGACTGCGCAGTGCTGGATGAGATGTATCTCAAGCTTTAACTGTTAATGCACAATGGTTGCCTACGACGATTCTGCCACACCAAAATACACTGAAGTGTCAAGGCCAGTTCCTACAAGTATTTAACGATAGTACAGTGGCTACTTTGAAGATAGACGAAAATGTTACAGCATTATTTAACTGGACTAAATGTTCCCTTCAAAATATGTATACCTTAATACAGAAAGAAAAGGAGATACTCAAATGTGGGATAAAATATTCCTTGTATTTTTTGACTCTTGAAAAAAACTTAAACCTGAGAATGCTCGTTGTACGCCTTTTTGATGTACTGGAACTGTTATATACTATCAAGTGCATGCATGGAAGGTTATGTGTCAATTTCATGTTATTCCTTTTGTACTTCATAATTATTTTGCTTTACCTCACATATATGGCAATTATGTTGACTATATGTATACTAAAATGAAACGGATTTATAACGATTTTCCTCCACTTGTTCCATCCTCATACAATTATCGTGACCTTAAGGCCAACTGAATAAAGAATTAAAATTCTTATATAAAATAAGTTCACTCTAATTGATATGAGGACTAGGAACTGAAATGCAGGCCCCTGAGAATTTAACCACTCTGTGAACTTTATGACTTGGCTCAAGCTAACAGACCTAGATCGTGATTCTAGGAACTAGCCCCTCCTGGAATTGTTTATGCAAGGGGATCTGGCTATTCCCCTCCTGCATAATCTTGTCAAAACATCAAAGAGCAGTCTGTTTCTTGCACCAAGCCATAACACTCCACTCAAATAGTTGATTAATTGACTTATTTCCCATTTTAAGTCATGTATGCAGAATCCTATTGCTAAGATAATTGTACATAATTAAATTTTACTTTCATTTTTAACTGCTGTGTCCGAGTGTCATTTACAGGAGCGAATCCGAACCATAATAAATTCTCAAAACCGCAACACAATGAACAGAAATAGACATATTTAGATCTTATGTTCTACTTAAGCAGTATTGAACTTTGAAAGAAATGGGGGATGGGGAAGCTCTGAGTCTCCAAGATAATGATTACTAGGAAAATAATTTTTCTTTTCTTTTTTTAAAATTTATTTATTTTTAGCTTTCAACATTCATTTTCATAAGATTTTGAGTTCCAAATTTTCTCCCCATCTCTCCCCTCCCATCTCAAAACACCATGCACTCTGATTAGTCCTTCCATCAATCTGATCTCCCTTCTATCACACCCTTCCCTTCCTTTATCCCCGTCTTCTCTCTTTTTTTGTAGGGCAAGATAGATTTCTATACCCCATTACATGTATTTCTTATTTTCCAGTTGCATGCAAAAACAATTCTCAACCTTTATTCCTGAAACTTTGAGTTCCAATTTCTCTCTCTTCTTCCCTCCCCACCATCCCCACTGAGAAGGCAAGCAATTCAATATAGGCTATATATGTGTGGTTTTGCAAAAGACTTCCATAATAGTGATGTTAGGAAAGACTAACTGTGTTTCCCTCCATCCTTTCCTGCCCCCTATTTATTATATTTTCTCTTTAGACCTTGTTCCTCCCATGAAGTGTTTGCTTCTAATTACTCCCTCCTCCTACTTGCCTTCCCTTCTCTCATCCCCCACCCCATTTCTCCCCTTGTCTCCTACTTTCCTATGGTGTAAAATAGATTTTCATGCCAAATTGAGTGTGCATGTCATTACCTGCTTAAGCCAAATGTGATGAGAGTAAGCTTTGCTTTTTCCCTCTAACCTCCCCCCTTTTGCCCTCCATTGAAAAAGCTTTTTCTTGCCCGTTTTATGAGAGATAATTTGCCCCATTCCATTTCTCCCTTTCTCCTCCCAATATATTTCTCTTTTATCCCTCAATTTTATTTTTTTACATATCATCCCTTCCTATTTAACTCACCTTGTGCCCTCTTTCTGTGTGTGTGTGTGTATGTGTGCATGTGCGTGTGTGTGCCCTTGAGTATAATCCCTCCAATTACCCTAATACTGAGAAAAGTTTCAAGAGTTACAAATATTATCTTTCCATGTAGGAACACAAACAGTTCATCTTTAGTAAGTTCTTTTTCATTTCTCTTTCCTGTTTGCCTTTTCATGCTTCTCTTGATTCTCGTGTTTGAAAGTTAAATTTTCTATTCAACTCTGGTTTTTTTTCATCAAGAATGCTTGAAAGTCCTCTATTTCACTGAATGACCATTTCTTCCCGTGAAGTATTATATTTCAGGTTTGATGGGTAGGTGATTTTTAGTTTTAATCCTAGTTCCTTTGACTTCTGGAATATCATATTCCATGTCCTTTGATCTCTTAATGTAGAAGCTGCTAGATCTTGTGTTATCCTTATTGTATTTCCACAATACTAGAATTGCTTCTTTCTGGTTGCTTGCAATATTTTCTTCTTGACTTTTGAGCTCTGGAATTTGACTCCAATATTCCTAGGAGTTTTTTTTTTCAGATCTCTTTCAGGAGGTGATCAGTAGATTCCTTCAATATTATTTTACCTTCTGGTTCTAGAATATCAGGGCAGTTTTCCTTGATAATTTTATGAAAGATAATGTCTAGGCTCTTTTTATGATCATAACTTTCAGGTAGTCCCACAATTTCTAAGTTGTCTCTCCTGAATCTATTTTCCATGTTAGTTGTTTTTCCAATGAGATATTTCATACTGTCTTCTATTTTTTCATTCTTTTGGTTTTGTTTTGTAATTTCTTGGTCTCTTGTGGATGCTGTCACCTGAGGCTGGCTGGGACTAGGGCTGGGTCAGCTCCCTGCTCTTTTCTCATCTAGGTGAAAGAGCTTTCTCATTGACCTTTGAAGCTGTCTTTGGCATTTGTGTGTTGAGAAATCTGGGAACTGCAGCTGCTTCTGGTGGCACCCTCAAACCTGCTCTGGTCCTGTTCATGCTGCGTCACATGGTCAAGGTTGGGCTCCACTCCATGGTATGTGCTCTGCGCTGACCCCAGTATGATAGAGTTTTCCTGTCAGCCTTCCAGGCTGCCTTGGGCTGGAGATCTCTTTCATTCTTTTGTTTTTTGACTTCTACTCTACAATTTGTTTAGAGTCATCTTTTACAGGTATTTTATAGGCTGTTGGGGGGAGTGTCACCATTCTACTCTGCCATTTTGACTCTGCCCACCAGGAAAATCATTTTTCACATATATGATAGGCATTGTGCTATTGAGTTTCACAATTATAATCTAATTTGATTCTCATAACAAACCTATGAGGCAGATTCTACATCATGGCAATCATCATCATCATCAAGAAAAGGTTGTCAGATTTGGCCATTAAGTGACCTCTGGGAACTTTGTTCATGAACAGGGAAATGATATTTTGGGTGATGGCAAGATACAAGGTCTAACCAAAGGTTATGATAAATGAATAAGTTGAGTAATTGGGAGCCTAGGATATTTGAGGGAGGTTAAATGAATTTGTAGGAGTTCCCTAGCATGAAAATATAAATTGGGAAAAATTAAAAGATTATGAGTCAGGCACTGAATTCATTGTAAAAGGAAGAGAATGAGGGGAAAAACCAAGATGACAGAATGAAAGTAGCAATTTGTCCAGGTTCTCCCCCAATCTACTTCAAATATCTTTAAAAAGCAACTCTGAACACATTCTGGAGTGGCCTAAACCAAAAATAGATAGAATAAGGCCTATTTCTAACCCAAGACAAGCTGAAAGGTCTACAAGAAGGGTCTGTTGCACCAAGCTGAGAGAGGAGCACAGACTGGCACAGACCATGCCAGTGAAGAGTCAGCTCCAGCATAGCTGGAGCAGGCCTTAGAGGACTGACTCACTGGTAGCAGAAATTTCCAGACTTCTCAGCTAACAGGTACCAGAGACAACTTAGAAGGTCAGTGGGAGGGGCCTGTCTAAACTGTGAGAGAAAAGTACAGTCCAGCACAAGGAGTTCCAATATAATCCTAGTCCCAGCAAACCAGAAGCAAGCTCTGAGAGTGAATTGGCAGCAGCAATGACCAGCAGGTATCAGCCCATACTCAGAATGTGTGAAAGTCACCTACAGGAGCCAAGAGGGCAGAATAAGCAGTAAGTCATGCTCATCCTCCTTTATTGAACTTGAAAAACCCAGAAAATATTGACACAGGAAAAATCCTGAAGTAGTAGAGTCAACAGAAAAACAAGGTGTAGCCATCTTTTAGGTTAGGAGCCAAGCGGATTAAATAGAAAATTCCCCCTTGCTGTAGTTGAAGGGGGCCAGTACAGGATTGGAGGCATTTCAGTAAGCGCCCTATCTCAGCTAACCAGTAGCCAGGTCCCTAGCCCCCAGCACAAGAAGCCTGGGACAGTGCCCCTTGTGCCCCAGAAGCAGAGACCAACTTTAAAAGCATGAAAAAAAGCAAAAAACATGAGCAAAAAGAAAGAAATAAAAACAACGACCATAGAGAACTGTCTTGGGGACAGGGAAGATCAAAACACAAATTCAGGACAGTATAACATGGTCAATATGCTCATATCCAAAACCTCAAAGAGGAATACGTACTGGTTTTAAACTCAAAAAAATCTTCTTGGAAGAGTTCAAGGAAAGTAAAATAATAGAGGTAGAAGTAAAATGGAACAATTCCTTTAAAAATACAATCAGCAAAATGGGGGAAAAGTACAATGAAGAAAACCAAAAACTGGAAATACAGGGGATGCCCATCGATTGAGGAATGGATGAACAAATTGTGGTATATGAATGTAATGGAATGCTATTATGCTATGAGAAATGTTGAACATGAAGACTTCAGAGAGTCCTGGAAAGACTTATATGAACTGATGTTGTGTGAAAGGAGCAGAACCAGGAGAACCCTGTACACAGCAACAACCACAGTGTGCAATAAATTTTTCTGGTAGACTTAGTCCTTTACAGTAATGTAAGGACCTAAAAAATTCCCAATGGACTCTTGAGGCAAAACACTTTCCACATTCAGAGAGAGAACTACGGAACTGGATCTCAGAATGAAGCAGACCATTTTCTCTTCTGCTATGTTTTGTTTTGTTTTATGATTTTTTCCATTCATTTTAATTCTTCTATGCAACATGACTAAGGTGAAAATGTATTTAATAAGAATGTATGTGTAGAACTTATATAAAATTATATGCCATCTCAGGGAGGGAGTGGGAAGGAAGGGGGAAAGGAGGAGGAAGCAGGGAAAAATCTAAGGTATATGGAAGTGATTGAAGAAAACTGAAAACAAATAAAATAATTTTTAAAAAGTAGAATTGCCCAAATGGAAAAGGAGGTGGAAAAACTAACTGAAGAAAACAATTCATTAAAAATCAGAATTGGGCAAGTGGAAAATAACTACTATGTCTCTATGAGTCTCCAAAAATCAGTTAACCAAAATCAAAAGAAATTAACACAAGGAAGACATTTTAAAATACCTCATTGGAAAACAACTGACCTGGAAAACAGAACCAGGAGAGATAATTTAAGAATTACTAGTCTACCTAAAGGCCATGATCTGAAAAGGAATCTGGACAAAATCTTTCAAGAAATAATCAAGGTAACTGCCTTGAGGTCTGTAATGATAACTTAAATGGGAAAATCTTTCCCATTTATTAATAGACCTTTGTGACCTGACTGAGTCACATGGAAGTCTGAGTCCCATGGAGCCTTTGGAGGGAGGATCTTGCTGAATAAGTAGAACAGGAAGAGGTGGAACAGGAAGGGTGGAGCAGAGCTTAGAAGAAATTGGTCAGAGTAGTCAGAACTGAGGGAGAGAGGAAAGCAGGCAACTGGCTAGTTTGAGTGGGAGAGCTTGTTTGTGACTGTTAAGAGAACCTGTTTGTGATTTGTTTAAGGGTGCCAGTTTTTGAGAAGCCTAACAGGGGGAAAGCTTGGGGATGATAGTGCCCTTTGCATTTTTATTGTGTATGGATATCTTTGGTGCTATGATGGATTTGGCCTTTTGGTGTTGAGATTCGACTTTCTGGGGTTTGAATAAATATTTTGGTTCTATCTTCCACATGGAGAGTCTGTTGCATTTCATGATTAAGAACTGTGTCAGCATATTTATGGCTTTTTTAGGAACTGTGAATACTGCCTTCCTTGGTGCTAGAAGGTCCTAGAACCAGAGAGGATAAAATGGTCATTCTAAGAATACATCGATCACCTTCTGAGAGAGCTCCCAAATTGAAAACACTAAGGAATATTGTAGCCAAATTCCAGAATTGTAAGGTCAAGGAGAAATTACTGCAAGCAGCCAGAAAAAAAAAATTCAAAAATTGTGGAGCCACAGTCAGGGTTACATAAGACCATGAACTTCTATGTTAAAAGATCAGAGGGTATGGACTATGATATCCTCTAAGTCAAAGGAGCTTGGATTGCAACCAAAGATCAACTACCCAGCAAAACTGAGTGCAATCTTTCAGGGGAGGAGATGGACATTCAATGAAATAGGGAATTTCTTTTTACTTCATTTTATCTTTTTTATTATTAATTTTATTTATTTTCAGTGTTGTAAATCACTACCATACAACTTAGATTTTTTACCCTCTATCTCCATTACCTCTCCCTTCCCTCCCTAAGACGGTATACACTTTTATATAGGTTCTACACATACTTTCCTTTTGAATACATTTGCACTATAGTCATGCTGTATAGGAGAATTAAAATGAATGGGAGAAATCATATAACAAACCAAAACATAATACACACACATAAAAAAATGATCTTCTCCATTATGCGATTGAATTCCATAGTTCTTTCTCTGGATGTGGAAGACATTTGGCCTTAAAAGACCACTGGGAATTTTTTTAAGTCCTTGCATTGCAATGAAGTTCCAAGTCTAGCAGAAAAAGCTCTCACACACTGTGGTCGTTGCTATGCACAAAGTTCTTCTGTTTCTGCTCCTTTCTCTCAGCATCAGATGATAGGTTTTTCCAGGCCTCTCTCAAATCTTCCTGTTCATCATTTCTTATAGAATTATAGTATTCCATTACATTCATATACCAGGTATCAGTCATTATCCAATTGATGGGCATCCCCTTGATTTCCAGTTTTTGGCCACCACAAAGAGTCCTGCTATAAATATTTTTGTACATGTGGGACCCTATCCCATTTTTATTATCTCTTGGGGATACAGTCCTAGAAGTGATGTTTCTGGGTCAAAGGGTATGCACATTTTTGTAGCCCTTTGGGCATAGTTACAAATTGCTCTCCAGAACAGTTGGATCAACTCAGAGCTCCACCAACAATGAACTAGTGTTCCAACTCTCACACGTTCTTTCCAACATTTATCATCTTCCTGTTCTGCCATGTTTGCCAATCTGATGGGTGTGATGTGGTACCTCAGAGTTGTTTTGATTTGCACCTCTCTAATCAAAAGTGATTTAGAACCTACCCTTCCTTCTTTCATACCCCTCCCTTTTATTCCCTTTACCCTTACTACTTCTTCTCTTCCTTTTAGCTTCCCCTCCTCTTTCTTCCCCCTTCCCCTTCTACTGTCTATAGAGCTGGTTAGATTAATATACTCAGTTAAGTTTATTGTTCCCTTCTTGAATCAAATCAGATGTGCGTACCTCTCAAACAATGCTCATCTCCCTCCCCTTTTTCCCTCTACTATAATATAATTTTGTACTTCTTCTTAGGATGTAATTTACTATTTTCTGCTTCCTCCTTTTCATATCTCCTGTTACAATCCCTCTTCATGCTTAAATCACATTTTTGTCATCACATCGTTTAGTTTACACCTGCTCCTCTATCTATATCTATTATATTTCATAATAGATGTACAATCTCAAGAATAACAAGTATCACCTTCCCTTATATGGAGGCAAACAGTTTGCCCAAGTTGAGTAACAAGTTTTCCTCTTCCCATTTACCTTTTTATGCCTCTCTTGAGACCTGTGTTTGAAGATTAAATTTTCTATTGAGTTCTGACCTGTTTGTCAGGAAGGTCTGGAAATCCCTTATTTCATTGAATGTCCATCTCGTTGCCTGAAAAGTTATGCTGAACTTTTCTGAGTAATTGATCCTTGGTTGTAGTCTCAGCTCCTTTGCCTTATGGAGTATCATATTCCAATTCCTTCAGTCCTTTAATGTACAAGAAAACTTAGATATAGCAGACCTCTGGAGAAAACTGGATGGGGATAGAAAAGAATACACCTTTTAATCCGCAGTGACTAGCACCTACACAAAAATTGACCGAGTATTATGGAATAAAATCCTCACAGTATAATGCAGAAAGGAAGAGATATTAATTCCATCATTTTCAAATCATGATGCAATAAAAATTACATGTAATAAAGGGCCATAGAAAGGTAGACTAAAAATTAATAAGAAACTAAATAATCTAAGTCTAGAGAATGAATGAGTCAAACAACAAGTCATGGAAACAATCAATGGCTTCATTCAAGAAAATGACAACAGTGAAACAACATACCAAACTTTTGGGATGCAGTGTTTTTTTTAAGGGAAGTTTTACGTCTCTAAATGCTTCTATGAATAAAATAAACAAAGAGAAGATCAATGAATTGGGCAAGAAATTAAAAAAGCTAATAAAATATCAAACTAAAAATCCCCAACTAAATACCAAATTAGAAATATTGAAAATCAAAGAAGAGACTAATAAATTTAAAATTGAGACAACTATTGAACTCATAAATTAAACTAAGAGCTGATTTTATAAAAAAAGCAATGAATTAAATAAACCTTTGATTAATTTGATTAAAAGAAAGAAAAATTACTATAATCAAAAAAGAAAAAGATGAATGCACCACCAATGAAGAGGAAATTAAAACAATATTTAGGAACTATTTTGCCCAACTGTGTGCCAATAAATGTTATAATCTTAGTGAAATGGAAGAATATATGCAAAAATATAAATTGCCCAAATTAACTGAAGAGGAAATAAAATACTTAAATAGCCTCTGTTCAGTAAAAGCAATTGAACAAGCCATCAGTGAATTCCCTAAGAATAAGTCTCCAGAGCCAGATGAATTTACAAGTAAATTCTATCAAACATTTAAAGACCTATTAATTCTAATATTATTTAGACTATTTGGGAAAATAGATCAAGAAGGAGTCCTACTAAATTTTTTTTATGATACAAATGGTACTGTTAACCAAACCAGGAAGAGTCAAAACAGAGAAAGAAAATTATAGACCAATTTCCTTATGAATATGGATGCCAATTTTTAAAATAAAATATTAGCAAAGAGATTATAGGAATTTACCTTGAGGATAATACAAAATGACAGTAAGATCTGCGCCAGGAATGCAGGTCTGGTTCAATGTTAGGAAAACTATTGGCATAATTGACTTTACCAACAACAAAACTAACAGAAATAATAAGATTATCTCAATAGATGCAGAAAAAACCTTTGATAAAAGACAACACCCATTCCCATTAAAGTACTGGAGAACATAGGAATAAATGGAGTCTTCCTTAAAATGATAAATAACATCTCCCTAAAACCATCAGCAAGCATTATATGTAACGTTATAAGCTAGAATCATTTTAAGATCACGGGTGAAAAAAGGATCTCCATAGTCACCAGTGTTATTCAATATGGTACTAGAAAATTTAACTTTATCAATAAGAAAAGAAAAAGAAATTGAGGAATTAGAATGAGTCAAGAGGAAACAAAGCCTTTTGCAAATGATATGATGATATACTTAGAGAATCCTAGAGAATGAAGTAAAAAAAAAAACTACTTGAAATGATAAAATACCTTTATAAAAAACTTTACCAAAGTTGCAGGATATAAAATAAGCCCACATAAATCATTGACATTTCTATATAGAACCAGCAAAGCATAACAACAAGAGGTAGAAAAAGAAATTTCATTCAAAGTTATTGTAGGCATTACAAAATATTTGGGACTCTATCTGCCAAAACAACCCAGGAACTACATATATGAACACAATTCACAAAACAGTTTTCACATAAATAAAAGTCATATCTAAATAACTGGAATAACATCAATTGCTCATGGGTAGACTGAATTAATATATTAAAAATGACAATTATACCTAAATTAATTTGCTTATTCGGTGCCATGCCAAACTACCAAAAATTATGTTGTAGACCTAGAAAAAATAATAACAAAATTAATCTGGATGAACAAAATGTACAGAAGAGCAAGGGAATTAATGAAAAGAAACGTTAGGGTAGATGGCCTACCCATATCAGATCTTAAATTGTAATACAATACAGCAATCATCAAAACTCCTTAGTACTGTCTAGGAAGTAGAGTGGAATCAGTGGAATAGGTTAGGCACACAAGATACAGTAGTTAATGACTAGATTGATCTAATGTTTGACAAACACAAAGACCCTTCTGGGATAAGAACTAACTCTCTGACAAAAATAGATGGGAAAACTAGAAAATAGTAGGGCAGAAACTAGACATAGACCAACATTTTACATCATATACCAAAATAAAGTTCAAATGAGAAAAAGATTTAGTTATAAAGGCTGATGCTATAAGCAAAGTAGGAGAGCAAGTAATAATTTACCTGCCTGATCTATGGAGAAGGGAAGAATTTATGACCAAACAAGAGCTAGAAAATATGAAATGCAAAATGGACGATTTTGATTATATTAAATTGAAAAGTTTTTGCACAAAGCCAATTCAAGCAAGATTAGATAGGAAGGTGAAAGATGGGAAATAATTTTTACAATCAGTATTTATGATAAATGCCTCATTTTAAAAATATATAGAGAACTGGGTCAAATTTATAAGTATACAAATAATTCCCCAATTGATAAATGGTCTAAGGCTATGAACAAGCAGTTTTCAGGTAAAGAAAATAGATTTTTATGGTCATAGGAAAAAGTACTCTAAATTGCTCTTCATTAGAGAAATGCAACTCAAAACAACTCTGAGTACCACATCACCCCTATCATATTGGCAAACATGACAGAACAGGAAAATGAAAAATGTTGGAGAAGACTAGGGAAAATGGGAACACTAATGCATTATTTGTGGAGCTGTGAACTGATCCAACCATTCTGGAGAGCAATTTGGAACTATGTCCAAAGGGTTCTAAAATTGTGCATACCCTTTGACTCAGGAATACTACTTCGAGATCTGCATTCCAAAGAGATCATAAAAATGGTAAAGCACCCACATGCACAAAACATATTTCTAGCAGCTCTTTTTGTAGTGGCCAAGAAAGGAAAATTGAGGGGATGCCCATCAGGTGGGGAATGGCTGAAGAAGTTTTGGTATTTGAATGCAATGGGGTACTTTTTTGCTATAAGAAATGATGACTAGGCAGACGTCAGAATAACCTGGAAAGACTTGTATGAGCTGATGCTGAATGAAGTGAACAGAACTAGAATATTGTACACAGCAACCACCACGTTATGTGATGACTAACTTTTATAGACCAATCTCTTCTTCATAATGCAAGGATCTAGACAACTACAAATGGTTCACGATAGAAAATGCTGTCCACATCTAGCAAAAGAACTATGGAGTCTGATTGCAAATCGAAACATATTGTTTGCTTTCTCTATTCCACCCCACCTTATGATATCTCCCATTGGTTATAATTCATTTTTGAAACATGCTTAATGTAAAAATAGGTTTAATATGAATGTGTATGTTGAATCTATATCTACTTCCATACTGTCTCGGGGTGGTAGGAGGAGAAAGATGGGGAGAAAATTTGGAATTCAAAATTTTATGGAAGTGAATGTTGAAAACTAAAAGAAGTAAATTTAAAAAAAAAGAAAAAGGAAACGACTTCCCAGGAAATCTATAGACAACAGGCATTGGAATCTGGATTAGGTGATAAATTTTGATTGAATGAACCTCAAAGGAAGAGATATTTTTGAATAATAATGGCACAGTGACAGCCAGTGAAAGGGAGAGAAGAGTAATCCAAATCAAGATAGTATGTACTATAATTCATTTCAGTAACTGAAATCGATGCCCAAAAGGATATGATCATGCCATCCAAGAATGTAGATAGTAGATTTTAACCCATGAAGTCTCTCACAAAATTTCAATCTGAATATGTAGATATGCATATACAAAAGAATACTAAACACTATACAAATAGCTCAAAAGGTGACAGATGCTGTCATACCTTTAATATGATATATTGTAGTCATTGTCCCTTCTTTTGGGTATACTGTCTAACTACAGCCAGAGAAAGAAAATGGTTGGCCACACATACAAGAGTAACTGGAAGAAATTCAGTAAAATATTAAAAAAAATTAAATTGTATGTGAAATAAAAGCCCTGAATGGAAGAATTGGAAGGATAGTAAAAATTTAGAACTGAAGGTGGAAAACCTTTCCCACTTACTGAACCATGTGAAAATCAGAATAAAACAAACAGAACCCAATGATACCATGAGTCACTAGTAAATATTAGAACAAAACCAGTTAATTAAAAAAAGAAGAAAATATAAGATAGCTTCTATTATAAATAGCTAACTGGGAAAATGAGATGATTTTGGAAATAAAAGATAATTTAATAACTATAAAAACTAAGACCAAACAAAAAAACAAACTTTTATCATATTTGGAAATTCATAACAAACGAAATAAAACAAACAAACAAAAAGCAAAACTGTCCAGACCTATAAGAATCAGAGAAAAAGATGAAAAGAAAAACAGAATCAACAAGTCATTTCCTGAAAAAAAGGAAACTCTCAAAAATGTCCTGACCAAAATCTTGAGCTAGTAGGTCAAAAAAATACATTAGGCACATTTCAAGAATCAACGAATCACTCTACACATAAGGACATTAAATAATTGTTGTTGCTATCAAGGAGAGAAAATCTTGTAATACAATATTATTTTTAAAAAGAGAGAAACACATATACACACACACACTTCACATACACACACACGCGACAAGAGTAATTGTCCCTGAAAAACTAAATATAAACCTATAGAAGAAAAGGTGATTTTTTTTTGGAATAAAGGAATTTTCAGGATTTTCATATGAAAATATTAGAGTTGAGTAGATATAATTAAAATACAAAAGTCAAGAGACATAAGAAGGTAAATGTATTTGAGAAATTGTAAGGGGTCAAATGATAATGAATTACTTACATTCTTGCAGGGAAAGAATTATACTTTCAGAACACCAGTATCTTAAGGATTACAGAGGGAATCAAATAGAACCAGCAGAGGACTTAGGGTTGATTTTGTTTTATTTCAGTGATCATAATAAAGGAAAGAAAAGGGAAGTAAAAGGGAATAGACTAGAGAAGAAATGAAGAAGATGAAACTTACTCTTTAGAACAATTTAGCATAAATGAGTAAGAAGAAGAGTAAACAAACACTGAAGAACGAGTAAGGGGAGTGGAAACAATATGGACCTCATCTATAATGAGTGAGACAATGGAGAGTTGAACGTATGCATGATACACACTCATAGAGTTTGGTTAGGGTATGAATATGTACAGAGAGAAGGGTGAGGATATTAAAAAAGGACAGAGTTAGAAAAGTCACAAGCAAGATTAATTTCAGTTTGAAAAGGTGGATCTTAAAGGGGACATTAAAATGAAAGCAAGAAAGACTAAGAATCATTTTCGATACAGGAAGAAAAGAGAGGTGGTGTTGTGGAAGCAGATTAAGTCAATTACAGAACACGACCATCACCACCATCATCAACAACATCAACATTATAATCATGTTTATATTCATCATAAAGCATGGTCAGGAAGATAGAAGAAAAATGTAAGATGATGTGATGGAGGAAAATGCACAATTTATTACAATATCCTTGAATGTGGATGAGATAAACTAAAACTTAAATTTAAAAGGGGCAGTTAATAGATAGCAATGGATAGAAGAAACTTACAATTTGTGTTTCACAACAAATAACACTTGAAGCATAAGGATTCACACTGTCTCTCTACCCAGATAGAAAAAAATTTATTATGCTCCAGGAATAATTTGAAGCAATAACAACAAAAGCAGCAGGGATAGTAATTGTGACCTCATAGAAAACAATTTACAAATTATTTTGATTGCAATCTTTAACCCACAGTTACAACCGAAAAAAACAAGAAAAACACAACTCCTGTTACAAAAATGTTGAGTCAAGGGAAAAGTAATCTGCATTGACCATATCCAAATTGTGTATTTTTATGCATATATGTACACACAAATTCACACAATATAGTGCATATGTATATATATGTGTGTGTGTATATATATACATGTGTGTATATATTTCTATCCACATCCATTCATCCATAAATACACATACATCTTTCTGTCTTTATATGTCTATCTATCTACAACACAGCCAGCAGCAGTGGAGCAGAAAAGGAGTGGGCAGCTTTCAGAGATTTGGTGTACAGCACTACATTTGCTTATCTGGGTCAAAACACTCTCAAACACCAAGACTGGTTTGATGAAAATGATGGAGAAATTCAGAAGCTGCTAAATGAAAAACGAGAACTTCAGAGGATGTATCAGCAGGATAGTTCATCCGCATCCAAGAAGGCAGCATTTAATTCCATCAAAAGCAAAATTCAAGCAAAACTTAAGGAGATGCAGGATTCCTGGCTCAATAAGAAGGCAGATGAAATTCAGTTTTATGCTGATAGTAACAATCCAAAGTGCTTTTATGATTACCCGAAAGCTATTCATGGACCAAAAACCTTTGGTGCCTCACAAGTACTCAGTGCTGATGGAGTCACATTGATTAGTGATAAGGACATGATCCCAGAGAGATGGGCTGAACATTTCCATAGTGTTCTCAACACAGCATCATCAATCAATGTTGAGGCCATTGACTATTTGCATCAGGTTGAAGTCAATCCCTCCTTAGCTGAACTTCCAACAGAAGAAGAGGTTTTGAGGGCCATTAGACTCCTTTCATGTGGAAAAGCACCTGGTGCTGATTCTATTCCAGGTGAGATTTATAAGGTATGGGGACCATTGCTCATACAAAACTGACTGAACTTTTCCAGGTTATATGGCAACAGGAGGTTATCCCCCAGGAGTTCAAGGATGCCTCCATTGTCCATCTCTATAAAGGTAAAAGGAGTACATTGTCCTGTGACAATGACAGAAGGATCTCTCTCTTATTCATTGCTGGAAAAATTCTTGCTAGAGTACTCTTTAATTGGCTGATCCTTCACCTGGAAGATGGTCATATACCTGAGAGCCAGTGTGGCTTCAGAAAGGGCAGAGGAATAGTCGATATGGTATTTGCTGCCCAACAACTCCAGGAGAAATGCCAGGAGCAGAACGGGATCTGTACACAACGTTTGTAGATCTGACTAAGGCTTTTGACACTGCTAGTCGTGAGGGCTTATGGAAAATTATATCGAAACTTGGTTGCCTGGAGAAGTTCATCAACATTTTATGTCAGTTTCATGATGGCACGTTTTCCTAGGCTCTGGATAATGGACAAAGCTTTTGGGCCTTCCCAGTCACCAGTGGAGTGAAACAGGGCTTTGTGCTTGCTTCCATACTTTTTAGCTTTCAGCCATGTTGACAAATGCTTTCAATGAGGATAAATATGGCATCAAGGTCAACTACCATACTAATGGTAAGTTCTTCAATTTGAAAAGGCTACAAGCCAAGACCAAAGTGGAGGGACTGTTGGTGCATGATTTTCTGTTTGCAGAGGATTGTGCACTCAATGCAGCCTCTGAAGCTGAGATACAACCAAATATGGTCAATTCTCTGCTGCCTGTGCTAATTTTGGCCTAATAATTAACCAAGAAAACACAGGTGCTCCATCAGCCACCACCACACCATCCATATATTACAACAAATGGAGAAATTTTGAATGCTGTGGATAAGTCACTTACCTTGGTAGTGTACTTTCCAGGGATGTACACACTGACAATGAGTTTGATGCATGCATTGCCAGAGCTAACCCAATGTTTGAGAGGCTCCAAAAAAAGTTTGGGAGAGAAGAGGTATTAGACTGACTACCAAACTGAAGGTCTACAGAGCCGTTGTGCTGACCTCATTGTTATATGCTTGTGAAATATGGACGATCTACCAGTGCCATGCCAGGAAAGGAATGGCTTCCATTTGAACTGTCTTAGGAAGATTCTGAGGATCACATGGCAGGATAAGGTACCAGACACTGAAGTCCTTGTTCGAGCTGAACTGCCAAGTATTCAAACTATGCTTCAGAGAGTGGAACTCCAATGGGTTGCCCATGCTGTTCGAATGCAAAATGTATACCTGCCAAAAAGACTATCTTATAGAGAACTCACGTGAGGCAGGTGATCACATGGTGGCCAGAAGAAGAGATGCAAGGACACTTTCAAGGTCTCTTTCAAGAACTTTGGATTTGACTATGCAAAATGGGAGATGTTGGTACAGGACCACTCAGCATGGCGTGCTCACATCAGAAAGAGTCCTGTGCTCTTTAAGCAAAGCAGAATCGAGACAGTACAGAGTAAATGCAGGATGCACAAATTTGGGATATCCACCCCAAATATTCATATGAATCATCTGTGCCCAATCTGTGGTAGAGCATTATGAGCTCATATTGGTCTGATCAGCCACAGTCGGACACACTGAAATTTCACTTTATCATGGTGATGTCATTTTTGTCCTCTTCAGAGATGATGAACAACAACCAACCAATCATCTGTCTGTATGTCTGTCTATCTGTCTATCTATATCTGTGCTCTGAAGCAATCAGGAAGTAGGAAGCATATTTAATCTCGTGTTTTTTGAACTCACAGCTGGTCATTGTGTTAACAGGAATTCTTAAGTCTTTCAAAGTTGTTTGTCTTTATAATATTACTGTTATTACATAAATTGTTCTACTGTTTTGGTCCATCTCACAACAGAGCTAAACTGTTTACAGTCCTGTATGGGAAGATGATACTTATAATTCTTAAAAATTGTTCAGCTTCAAGGAATATGCATAGAGGTTATGGGCATAAGGCAAATTTGAGGGAGTGACATAAAAAGAATTAAGGGATGAGAATGAACAGTACAGTGGTTAGAGAAGGAAGAGAGAGATATAATGGGGTAAATTATTTCACATGAAGAGGCATGAGAAACCTACCAAAATATAGGGGAAGTCAATAATTTTGATTACATTAAAAAGCTTTGGAAAAACAGAGCAAATGCAACCAAGATTAGAAGGAAAACATAAAGCTGGGAAATAATCTTTTCAGCAAATGTCTCTGACGAAGTCCTCATTTTCAATTATATAGAGATCTGAGTCAAATTTATATAAATAGAAGCCATTCCCCAGTTGACGAATGGTCAAAGGATATGAACAAGCAGTTTTCAGATGATGAATTCAAAGCTATCTATGATCATAGAAAGAAGCGTTCTAAATAACTTTTGATTAAAAAATATAAATTAACACAACTCTGAGGTAACGCCACTTATCAAATCAGCTAATATAACACAACAGGAAATGTTGGAGAGAATGTGGAAAAATTGGTACACTACTGCACAGTTGGTGGAATTGTGAACTGATTGAGTCATTCTGAAGAGCAATTTGGAAATATGGCCAAAGGGCAACCAAACTGTGCATGCATACTCTTTGATCCAGCAATACCACTACAAGGTCTGCATCCCAAAGAGATTATTACAAAAATGGAGAAGTACCTATATGTTCAAAAACATTTATAGCTGCTCTTTTTCGTTTTGACAAAATATCAAAAATTGAGAGGATTCCCATCAATTGGGGAATGGCTGAACAAGCTGTAGTACATGAATATAATTGAATACTATTGTGCAATAAGAAACGATGAACAAGAAAATTTTAGGAAAATCTGGAAAGGCTTGTAGAAATGAATGTGGCATGAAATGATCAGAGCCAGAAAAACATTGTACACCATATCAGTAACATTGTGTGATGATCAACTCTGATGGATGCAGCTCTTCTCAGCAACAGAATTATCTGAGACAAGTACAAAGGAGTCATGAATGAAAATGCTATCCATATATAGATAGAGAACTGATGGACTCTGAATGCAGATCGAAGTATATATTGTTTTTTACATTTTATTCTTTTTTGTGTTTTTTTCCTCTTGATCTGTTTCTTCTTTAATGACTATGACTAATGTGGAAATAAGTTTTACATGATAGTATATATATAACCTGTATCACATTGCCTACCATTTGCAGAAGAGGGAAGAAGTGGGGAAGGGAAGGAGGGACAGAAGGAAAAAAATTTGACTTAAACTTTTGTAAAAGTGGATGCTAAAAATTATGTTGACATGTAATTGGGAAAATTAAAATACTATTGATAAAGGAAGATCATAAAAAAGAGTCAACAGCTTGGTAAATGAGGCACAAAAAATACAATACCTTAAAACAATAGCTTAAAAATCACAATTGATCAGAAGAAAAAAGTTACATAATAATGTATTGAAGAAAAGGATTTATTAAAAAGCAGAAAAAGGAGGCACAAAAGTTCAATGAAGAAAATCATTCCTTAGAAATTAGAATAGGACAAATGGAAGCTAAAGATTGTATGAAACATCAAGAAAAAAATAAAATAAAAGGAATGAAAAATATGAAATACCTTATTGGAAAAAAAGCTGATCTGGAAAACAAATCCAGGAGATATAATTTAAGAATTATTAGACTACCTGAAAGCCATGATTTAAAAAATAGCATACACATCATCTTTCAAGAAACTATCAAAAAAATTGTCCTGATATAATAGAACCAGAGAATAAAATAGAAATGAAAAGAATACACTGATCACCTTCTGAAAGAGATCCCAAAATAAAAACTCTTAGAAATAGTATAATTAAATTCCAGACCTCCAAGTTTAAGGAGAAAAGTTGAAAAGCAACAATTCAAATACCATGGAGAGAAAGGATAACACAAGATTTAGCAGTTTTTACCTTAAAGGTTTGGAGTGCTTATAATAGGGCAAAAGAGATAGGATTATAAACAAGAATCTACTACCCAGCAAAACTGAGCATAATCCTTCAGGGGGAAAATATATATTCATTGAAATAGAGGACTTTCAAGCATTCTTAATTAAAAGACCAGAGGTGAATATAAAATTTAACTTTCAAATACAAAACTCAAGAGATATATGGAAAGGTAAACAGGAAAGAGACATTATAAGGGATTCAATAAGTTTAAACTGTCTACATTCCTACATGGGAAAATTATACTTGTAACTCGTAAAAACTTTCTCATTATTAAATAGGTCAGTTAGAAGGGGTACACACAGACAGAGGGCACAGGTGTGAGTTGAATATGAGGGTATGAATATCTAAAAAAGTAAAATTAAGGAATGAGAAGAGTTCACTGAGAGAGGGGGAAAGGTAGAGATAGAAGGGAGTAAATTATCTCACATAGCAGAGGCAAGAAAGACATTTTCCTGTGGAAGGGAAAATGAGGAAGGGTAAGGGGAGCATGTGCATCTTATTCTCATCAGAATTTACACAAAGAGGGATGAACCTACACACTCACTAGGGTGTAGAAATCTATCTTACCATTCAGAACAGTAGGAGGGAAAGGGGATAAGTGATGGTGGGGCTGATTGAAGGGAGGACAGTTTGTGGGAGGTGAAAGTCAGATGCAAAACAGAGTTAAAAGGAAAAAGAGAGTAAGATAAATGGGGGGAATGGGATACAGGGAAATATATAGTTGGTAAACATTACTGTGAAAAAATTGCAGTGAGTTTCTCTGACAAAGACTTAATCTCTTAAACATATAGAAAATGGAATCAAATTTATAGAAAAGAGCCATTCTTCAGCTGATAAGTGGCTGAAGGATGTGAACAAGCAGTTTGTAGACAAAGGAATCAAAGCCATATATAGTCATAAGAAAAAAGATGCTCTAAATCACTACTGATTAGACTAAAAATACAAATTAAGACAACTCTGAATTGTCACCACAGACATGTCAGACAGAAAAAGGAAATGACAAACGTTGGAGTGGATATGGGAAAAAAACCCAAAAACTTATGCACTGTTGGTGAAGCTGTTTACTGAATCAACCATTCTGGAGAGGAATTTGGAGCTATGCCTAAAGGGCTATAAAACCATGCATACCCTTTGACCAAGTAATATCACTATAATAGGTCTGTAGCCCAAAGATATAAAAAACAAAGAGGAAAAGTACTCATGTATACAAAAATATTTATAGTAGCTGTTTTAGTGATGGCTAAGTATTGGAAATTTAGGGAATAATCATCAATTTGGAAATGACTGAATAAGTTGTATATTATGTGATAGAATACTATTGTGTTTTAAGAAATAATGAACAGGATGCTCTCAAAAAACGTGAAAAGACATATGAACTGATCCAAAATGAAATGAGCAGAACTAAGAGGACATTGTACACAGTAACAGCAAGATTGTGTGATGATCTACTGTGAATAACTTCATTATTCTCAGTAATACAATGATCCAAGACAATTCTGAGGGACTTATGGGAAAAGGTGCTCTCCATCTCCAGAGAAAGAGCTGGTGAAGCCTGAATGCAGATCAAAGATACTTTTACTTTTCTTTGGATTTTTCCTCTGTGTTTTCTTTCACAGCATGGCTTACGCAAAAATGTGTTTTGTACAAGTACATCTGTATTACCTTTGTCAAATTGCTTGCCGTTTAAATGAGGGGATGGGGAGGGAAGGAGAGAATTTGGAACTTACAGTTTGAAAAAAGAATGTTAAAATTGTTTTTACATGCAATTGGGAAAAATAAAATATTAAATTAAAAACTAAAAACATACAAACAAGCGTTTTTCTTTCTCTGTAGAGACAGTGCTTTTATAATTTCTATTGTTTTACTTTAATCTACTTTAATTCCACCCTATTCCCATGTGCTCATTTTCCTCACCCCCCCCGCCAATTTTTCACTCTTTTCTCAATTTTGAAGATCTGATTTACTTGTTCCTTTTATTTTCCTTGTTGATCTTTCCCCAGACCCCTTGTTTTTCTTGTGCCTTATTCTTAGAAAGAAGACTTCCAATATGAAATATGATGAAAATACTGGAGTGAATCAGGACTGTGTGCTTGCTCCCTTGCTTTTTAGCATGATATTTTCTGGGATGTTGTCAGACACCTTCAATGAAGATGAAAATGGCATCAAGTTCAACTACTGCACTGATGATAAACTGTTTAACTTGAAAAGTTAGAAGCCAAGTCTAAAGTGGAGGAAGAGTTGGTGTATGCCTTTTTGTTTGCAGATATTTGACACTCAATCCATCCTCTAAGGCTGAGATACAACAGATTATGAACTGATTCTCTGACACTTGTATTAATTTTTGCTTGACAATAAACACCAAGAAAACAGATCTTTTCTACCAGCACTGCACCATGCATATGTGGAGCCATTGGTTATAATGAATAAATTTTGAATGCTGTAGATAAATTCACTTGCTTTGACAGTATACTTTCCAGGGATGTCCACACAGATGATGGTATTGATCAGAGCTAGCTCAGTGCTTAAAGAATGTGTGGAAAAGTTATTAGGATGCATACTAAACTTAAGTTCTGCAGAGTCATTGTGTTTACTTCATTGTTGTATATCTGTAAAATCTGGAGAGTCTACCAATGCCTTGCAAAAAACTGAACTGCTTCCATTGGAATTGCCTTAGAAGGACTGTGAAGATATGGTAATAGACACTGAGGGCATCTCTAGGTGAACTACCAAACACTCAAACTCTACTGCAGAGAGTGCAACTCTAGTGGGCTGACCATATATCTCGAATGCCGAATGTACATTTACTGAAAAGACTACTTCACAGTGAACTCACAGAAGGCAAATCCTCACATGGAGGTCAGAAGAAGAGATACAAGGACAATCTTAAAGTCTCTCTGAAGAACTTCAATATTAGTTGGGAGATATGGGAGACATTGTCACAGGACCACCCAACACGGTGTGCCTGCATCAAAGATGGTGCTGTGCTTTATGAGCAAAGGAGAACCAGAGTATCACGAAGGAAATAAGAAATGCATAAATCTGGAGACATCTCCATCCCAAATAGCCAGATTATTTGTATCTGAATTGTGGCAGAGATTTGTGAACTCATATTAGACTGATCAGTCCCAATTAAACACACTGTACCTTGACCCCAACATTGTGATGTTATTAGTCCTCTTTGAGTACTAAAGAGGAACACCAGCTCCACACCAGTAATTTTCCTATGTCTTGACTTTCCCCTTTATTATCTTCTTTTCTTTCCCCCTTTTTAAGTCAGAAACCCTTTATCTGGAGACAGTCTTTGCTTCTGTTAATATCTTTCCTCTTGGTTTATCTCTTTGTGTTCAAGGCGTTTTGTTTCTTCTTGATATCTTTACTGATTTATGTCTTTTCTTCCTTACATGCCTGTATTGTTTTCTCTTGGACTTTCTCCTTGGATTGCAGTTTAATCTGGAGACTGGGCCTCGAGGCTATCTCAACCTCATCCTATGTTAGGTAATTCATATCTCACCAGCCTTGGTCTCTGCTCTAAGTGACTTTGGAAGGGACAGAGCTGGTTTCCATCCTCTCTGAAAAGTACATATTGAAAATACACCCAAATGAAAAATAAATCATTCTAGTAATCAGTTCTTGATTAGTATGACTTCTTTGAGATTCCTCCTCAATCTTTATTCAATAATTGCCAAACAACTTTAAACTATATTTCATTATATTTCTTTATAAAAGTAATTCATTTGGAGAGCTTGGAATATGATATTCTGGAGGCCAAAGGAGCTAGGATTGGAACGAGGAATAACCTGCCCAGGAAAACTGAATATAATATTTCAGGTGAGAAAATGGACAGCTAATGAAATAGAGGACTTTCGGTCATGCTTGGTGAAAGGACCAGAGCTGAATAGAGAATTTGACTTTCAAATACAAGAATCAAGAGATTCATGGAAAGGGAAACAGGAAAGAGAAATCGTAAGGGACTTATTAAAGTTGAATTGTTTACATTCTTACACGGAAAGATGACGTTTGTAACTCAGGAGACTTTTCTCATATATTAGGGCATTTGGAGGGAACATGTATGCATGTGTGTATGCATGCATGTGTGTGTATGTGTGTATGTGTGAGTGTGTATAGACAGAGGGCACAGGGTAAGTTGAACATGAAGGGATAATATCTGAAAAAACAAAATCAGGGGATGAGAGAGAGGAATGTACTGGAGAAGAAGGGAGAAGTAGAATGGGGTAAATTATCTCACATAAAAGAGGAAAGAGAAGCTTGACAATGGATGGCAAGAGGGGGTAGGTAAGAGGGAATGAGTGAAACTTACTCTCATCACATTTGGCTTAAGGAGAGAATATCATACACACTCAAGTGGGTATGAAAATCTCTTACCCTACAGAAAAATAGGAGGGAAAGGTATAAACAGGGGTTGGGGGGATGATAGAAGGGAAGGAGGATTGGGGAAAGCAGTATTCAGAAAGCACACTGATTTGGGATGGGCAGAGGGGAGAGATGGGGAGAAAATATGGAATTCGAAATCTTGTGAAAGTGAATGTTGATAACTAAAAAGAAATTAATAAAAAGAAAAAATGACAGAACCCTAATTTATTAATGGAATAAAACATGCATTTCCATTACATAATACAATAAAAAGTGTTATGGTACATGAAACTGCAAATCTACCATGTAAAACTTGCTATTTCTTTTTTTTTCAAATACATAATAAAGTTATCGTGTAATTTTATTTTATTCCTTTTTCTCTTCCCCCCCAGAGATGTCTACCATTAGGTAGAAATAGGCATATATATATATATGTGTGTGTGTGTGTGTGTGTGTGTGTGTGCATACATACATATGTATGTGTGTATATGCACAAAATTATTCTACACATGCTTCTATTTATCAATTCTTTCTCTGTATAGTAGGACAGTATCTTTATAGTTTTATGAAGAAGGTTCATAGTGAATTTGGGTATTTATAATAGTCAAAATGACTTATTCACTCGAAGGTTTTCCTTAAAATAATATTGCTCTTAGCATATACATTTTTCTCATGGTTCTGATCATTTAACTCTTTATTATTTCGTGCAAGTCTTTCCATTTTTTTAAAATATAAATTTATTTATTTAACTTTTTACATTCATTTTCACAAAATCTTGGGTTCCAAATTTTCTCCCCTTTTATCCCCTCCCCCACCCCAATACACCGAGCATTCTAATATTCCCTATCACCAATCTGCCCTCTCTTCTATCATCCCTCCCTTCTCTTGTCCCCATCTTCTCTTTTGTCCTATAGGGCCAGACGACTTTCTATTCCCCATTAACTGTATTTCTTATTTCCTAGTAGCAAGAGCAATACTAAACAGTTGTTCCTAAAACTTTGAGTTCCAAATTCTCCCCATCCCTCCCTCCTCCCACCCATTCCCTTTTGGGAAGACAGGCAATTCAATACAGGCCAAATCTGTGTAGTTTTGCAAATGAATTCGACAATAGTCGTGTTGTGTAAGACTAACTGTATTTCCCTCCCTCCTATGCTGCTCCCCATTGTTTCTATTCTGTCTTTTGATCCTGTCCCTCCCCAAGAGTGTTGACTTCAAGTTGCTCCCTCCTCCCATTGCCCTCCCCTCTCATCATCCCCCCACCCCTGCGTATCTCCTTCTCCCCCACTTTCTTGTATTGTAAGATAGGTTTTCATACCAAAATAAGTGTGCATTTTATTCCTTCCTTTAGTCGAATGTGATGAGGGTAAACTTCATGTTTTTTTCTCAGCTCTCCTCTTTTTTTCTCCACTAAAAAGTCTCCTGCTTGCCTCTTGAATGAGAGAAAATTTACCCCATTCCATTTCACCTTCTCTCCTCCCACTACATTTCTCTCTCACCGTTTACCTTAATTTCTTTTAAAATATGGTCCCATCCTATTCAATTCACTCTGTGCTCTCTATGTGCATGCATGTGTGTATGTGTGCGCATGTGCACGTGTGTACAAGTGTGTGCATGTATGTGTGTGTGTGTGGTTCTACCAACTACCCAGGTAGTGAAAAGTTTTAAGAGTTACAAATTTTGTCTCCATGTATGAATGTAAACAGTTCACCTCTGGTAAGTCCCTTATGAAACCTCTTTGCTGTTTACTTTTTCATGCTTCTTTTCATTCTTGTGTTTGAAAGTCAAATTTTCTTTTCAGCTCTGGTCTTTTCACCAAGAACGCTTGAAAGTCCTCTGTTTCATTGAAAGACCATATTTTCCCCTGAAGTATTATACTCAGTTTTACTGGGTAGATGATTCTTGGTTTGAGTCCTAGTTCCTTTGACTTCTGGAATATCCTATTCCATGCCCTTTGATCCCTTAAGGTAGAAGATGCTAGATCTTGTGTTATCCTGATTTTATTTCAATAATACTGGAATTGTTTTTTTCTAGCTGCTTGCCATATTGTCTCCTTGACCTGGGAATTCTGTAATTTGGCCACAATGTTCCTAGGAGTTTCTCTTTTTGGATCTCTTTCAGGTGGTGATCGATGGATTCTTTCAATACTTATTTTGCCCTCTGGTTGTAGAATGTCAGGGCAACTTTCCTCGATAATTTCATGGAAGATGATGTCTAGGCTCTTTTTTTGATCATGACTTTCAGGTAGTCCCATAATTTTTAAATTGACTCTCCTGGATCTATTTTCCAGGTCAGTAGTTTTTCCAATGAGATATTTCACATTCTCTTCCATTTTTTCATTCTTTTGGTTTTGTTTTGTGATTTCTTGGTTTCTCATAAAGTCATTAGTCTCCATCTGTTCCATTCCAATTTTGAGAGAACTATTTTCTTCAGTGAGCTTTTGAACCTCTTTTTCCATTAAGCTAATTTTGCTTTTGAAAGCATTCTTCTGCTCATTGGCTTTTTGAACCTCTTTTGTCAATTGAGTGAGCCTGTTTTTCAAGGTGTTATTTTCTTCAGCATTTTTTTGGGTCTCCTTTACCAAGGTATTGACCCGTTTTTCATGCTTTCTTGCATCTTTCTCATTTCTCTTCCCATTTTTTCCTGCAACTGTCTGACTTGATTTTCGAAATTCTTTTGGAGTTCTTCCATGGCCTGAGCCCATTGGATATCTATTTCGGATGTTTGGGATACGGAGTCCTTGACTTCTATGTCTTTCCCTGATGGTAAGCATTGTGCTTCTTCATCAGAAATGAAAGGAGGAAACATCATCTGTTCGCCAAGAAAGTAGCCTTCTATGGTCTTATTTTTCTTCCCTTTTCTGGGCGTTTTCCTAGCCAGTTACTTAACTTCTGAGATTCCTCTCCACCCCCCCCCCTCCCCCGCCTAGACACACTCAGCTAGTGCTTGGGGTCTGAAATTCAAATGCTTCTCCCCAGCCTCAGGCCTTTCCGTGGTGGGTGTGGTTGCTATTCAATGTGAGCTTAAGTTCTGGTGCTCAGGTGGGGGCAGGGCCACCTCCCAGACTCAGTTCCCTCAGGGTGTTCATGTGGAGACTTTCAACAATAGATCTGAGGTCCTGTCTGCTTTGGGAGCCCCTGGCCACTGCTTTCCCAGCTGCTTCCTCCTGAGGGGGCCTGAGTTATGGGGACACCCTGCTCCCCTCTCGGCCAGCCCAGAAGTGTCTCTCACTGACCTGTAGCGCCTGTGGGTGGAGGGACCTTCACGGCCACCAGAGGTTCCGTCCCTGAAGCCTGCTCAGATCTGCTCCTCTGGGACTGTGGTGCCCGGGTAGGGCTGGGCTGGGCTCCACTGTCTGGTGCACGACGGACCTTTGGTGCTGGTTTTTCAGGGCTCTCTGGAATGGAAATCTCCTCCCCTGTGTTTCTGCGTGGCTTGCACTGCTCCAGATTTTGTGGGGAGTTCTTTTTACAGAAAATTTATGGGCTGTGGGTTCGGAGCTAGCATACATGAGTCTTTGTACTCCACCATCTTGGCTCCTCCCCTCCATGTTTTTTCTAAAATCATTGAGCTCTTCATTTCTTATAGCACAATTGTATTCCATTCACAATCATATCCTGTAACTTGTTTAGCCATTACCCATTTGATGGGCTTCTCTGCAATTTTTAATTCTTTGTTCCACAAAGAGATGTACTATAAACATTTTAGGGCATATAGATCATTTACTTTTTTATGTTTATTGACATGGTTACAAGTGTTTATAACTCAGTTCATAAAAATAGAAGGATAGCTAGAACATTTATTACACACATAGTATTAACCTGTCATCAGTGCTGGGGTTAGGAATTCAAGCAAGCAACAAAGCCCTGCTCTCAAGGAACTTACATTCCAACTGGGGAATTACACAATAGAATAAATATAATAAACATTCTTGCTTATAACATTCTGATCAGTGTAACATCAGTGAATTAAATCTGTGAATAGGCATCGACATAAGAGAGATACACATAGTAGAAGAGAAAATTTTTTCTTATTTAGATAGTAATGTGAATGACTTTTTTAAGGCAAAAATTCATCCCATGACAAATGAAGAAGATGAGAAAAGAAGTTGGTATAATATTTTTAAGACTATCCTTTTTCTCTTGAGATTCCCTCAGGATTTCCTGCTGTGGACAGATACTTCATTGAGATCATAATATTTCCAGTTAAGGACACAAACATCCTAGAAGCCTCAGTAGAGTAAATAAACTGTTTCCCTTCATGTCAGCCAGCTCAATTATACTAATAGAAAATCCTGATTAAATTACAAGTAATACTTATCATATTACATAATTATTATTTTACATTACAAATAATATTTAATAGTCGAATCAACAATGTATATCATTGAAAAATAGTTTATTGTGTTATCTTAAGTTCTTGGACTCTATCCTTTTTTTTCCCTTTAATAATAGTACAGTTTGCTTAAAGAGCCAGTTACAATGTCAATGTGACAAGTACAGATTGGCAACTGATATTATTACCATCACTTATCTCCTCCTCCTCCTCCTCTTCCTCTTTCTCCTTACCTTTCTCCTGTCCTCAGGGATTCGACAACTCCCTCAATACTCCTGGGGACAAAAATCGGTGACCTAAATATTTATTCCCAAAGAAAAATCATTAATGGCTTGACGGCAATTGGGAAGGCAATATTTAGCAGATTTCTTTAAGGAACTTTTATTGACTTCGAGCTGTTTAGTATTTTTAACATTCATTTAAATGAAGACAAAAGAGTGATGCCACATAGTGAAAAAATGGAAAGAACAACTACCAAGTTGGATGCATCAGTCAGGATCCAATAATCTATACTAAGTAGAATATTAAACCGTATATTAGGATCTGAGCTTTAAAGGGCCTCAAGAGTCAACTTAACATTTTTATGCTCACTAAAATGAGAAAGTTTTACTAAGCTGACCTGTCTCCAATCACTCAAGAACTGTTCTATGTTGACAGGGCCACGGACAGGCCACAAAAGGAAACACTGCTACAAATACATTCTATGCTGGATTTTATTCTTGACAATGGCAGCATTTTTGGTGAGCATGTCTCTTTGTTTTAGGCATCACTTGATATCAGTAATCATATTTCGCTTCAGAGTGTCATTGAACAATGTTGCTTCTGCCATGTCTTTCAAGGAACTTCATAGGATTGTTCATATATACTTGTGAGACACTTTAATGGAGGACTTCCCTTTCGATAATACTTTGCTTAACTTAGTAAATTTTTTTTATTATAATCAGCAACCAATAAGGGAGACAGAGACAAGAAAGAGGAATTAGTGAGAGTTCTTAAACTTCTCTCCTTTTGCTACCTCAAAACTACTGAAAACATATCTTATCAAAAAAAGAAAAAAGGTGATCACAAATAAGGAGAGGTAAGATAACACATACCCAATAATACAATTAGCATAACATAAGAAGGATCACTCATTCTCTGGAAGGGTTCCAGGTTTAGTCCTAGATTGTGTCTGTGGTCTCTCCAATTCTACCCCCATGAATGGGTAAATTGGAAATCTGTTTCCTCCCTATCCCACACATACCATGCCTAACATCCAGTGTAACTCCATTCTGAAGTTCTAAACCCTGCCTTTCCTATAGTCTAATACATTTTAATACCAGGCCTTATTCTGGTCTTGGCCTTTACTGAGTCCCTATACAGACTTTGTACAACTCCTATCTACACTTCCTCTGGGCTTGTCCAAGTTTGAATCTGAGGTCTTCTCACAGAGTTATCCCTTATTATCCTGGCAACCTCTGACTAAGGCCTGGTTCATGTCAAGATTCTGATTCTTTTAAAAAAAATTATTTTATTTTGAACTTATAAAATTGAATTTGTGTAGCAGAGTAGAATAATAATAAAAAAGATGATTGCACATGAAATTACAAGTCTACTGTGTCTAATTTGCTATTCATTTTAAATACATAATAAAGTTATCATGTAACATTTTTCTTTTTTCTTTCTTCTCCCCTTGTCTGCCCTAAATATGGCTTTGGTTTGACATAAATTTGTGTGTGTGCGTGTGTGTGTATTTATGTAGAATCATTCTATACATACTTCTATTTATCAATTCTTTCTCTGGATGCTGATAACATATTCCTTTACAGTTTTTTTGTAGTTAAGTATTTATAATAGTCAAACTGACTTAGTTACTCAAAGTTGCTTTTAAAACAAGATTTCTGATACTGTGTGCAATGTTCTCTTGGTTCTGCTTATTTCACTTCATTATTTCCTGTAAGCCTATCAATTTTTTCTAAAGTTAGCAAGCTCATCATTTCTCATTGCACAATAGTATTACATCATAACCATATAACACAACTTGTTCAGTAATTCTCCAAACGATGAGCACCATATGAATAAAATAAAAGAAAAACTTCATACAAATAAAATCAGATTTATATAAATGAAGAAATATCTATTGTTTATGGATAGGCATGTCTAATATGATAAAAATGAAAAATTTACCCAAACCAATTTACATATTCAATGCCATCCCAATTATATTATCAAAAATTTTTACTTAATAAGAAAAACATAGTTTCAAAATTCAACTGGTGGAACAAAAAAAGAACTAATGAGAAAACTAGCAGAACTATCTGGTACTAGCTAAGAAATAAAATGGTAGATCAGTGGATCAGAGCAGACATACACTTTACAGCAGCAAATGCATATAGTAACTTTATATTTGATATATTTAATGACATGCTTTTGGAATAAGATTTCATTATTTGGTAAAAATTGTTGAGAAAACTGGAAAGCAATCTGGCAGAAACTGGACATAGACCAATCTTACAACATTTACCAAGATAATGTCAAATTGTATATATGACCTAGATTTAAAGAGAATTATTACAAGACAGTTTGAATAACAGGGAACATACTACATATCAGATTTATGGATTGGCAATTTATGAATGAACAAAAGATATATTGCAGTGTGAGGTGGAACATGGAGAATTTTGATCACATTAAATTAAAAAGAGTTTGTACAAATAAATATTCTGATACTTTGCAAAGCATACCCCCAAGCACTGCCCAAGATTTGAGCTCTGTCCAGAAAAGTCACCCAGCTTTACAACACAAGCTCAAGGCCTAGTCTGATCCAATATCCATGTATGCTCCAAGTAGGTCATAGCCCTGAATTCCTTAAATGAAGCCGCCTCCCTACATTGTTGGTCACATAGGCCCTAGATAACTCCTAAAGTGTTGTCACCTATTTATACTGCTCTAGCCCAAGCTCAGGGCAGCTAAGTGGCAGGCCTGGAGTCAAGAAGTCTCAACTTCATGAGTTCTACTTCAGTCTTAAATACTAGCTGTATGGCCCTGGGAAAAGCACTTAACTCTGTTTGCCTCAATTTCCTCATCCGTAAAAGGGACCAGAGAAGGAAATGGCAAACCACTCCACTATCTTTGCCAAGAAAACCCCAAATGGGATAATGAAGAGCTGGACATGTCTGAAAAACAACTGCAACTGAAGCCATGTTCAATGAATCAACATGTATTAAGCTCCTATTATGTGGCAGGAATTATACTGAGTTCTGTAGATATAGAAAAAGACAAAAGACAAGCTGTCCTCAAGAAGCTTACAGTTCAATGGGGAGACAACATGTTAACAGATACACATAGAGCAAAATATATACAGGATAAAAAGGGAATAATGAACAGAGAGAAAGCCCTAAAATTAAGAGGGGTTGGGAAAGACTTCCTGTAGAAGGTGAGATTTTAGTTGGGACTTCAAGGAAGCCAAGGAGACCAATAATCAGACTGGAAGAGAGTATTCTAGGCATGGGGGAAAACCAGAGAAAATACCTAGAGTGGAGAGAGGGAGTGTCATGTTCATGAATACACAGAAGGATGGTGTCATTCATTTAAATACTATTTGGTGAGCAGTAAGGTATAAGAAGACAGCTAGTTTATGAAGGGTTTGGAATGCCAAACAGAGAAGCTTATATTTGATCCTGCAGGTCATAAAAAGCCAATGAAGTTGATTGAGTAGGGGAGTTACATGATCAGACTTGCGTTTTAGGAAAGTCACTTTAAAGACTAGATGGGCTGAAGTGGAGAGAGACTTTAGGCAGGCAGACCTATGAGATAAAAGTCTCTGAATGCAGACAAAACTGTCTCCCCACTTCCTCCTGCCCCAAATTCAAACCTGAGTCCTGAGTAGAAATGGTAGACTTCCTGATTACCATCTATGATCAATAATTAATACTTCTTAGGTGCCATGCCATCTGCAAAACTCATAACTGCTAGAAAAGTAGAATGGAATAAACATTTGAAAGTCTAAACCTACCAAATTTAGCATGAAATTGAGAGGCATAAGGAACCTGAAAAGAAGAAAATGAGGAGGTAGGTGAGAAAGGAATCAGTACAACAAATTAGTGGTAGTGAAAGAAGAAAATTCTATTAAAAATCTCCCAAAACAAAAATTCTACAATCACATTTTATAGACTCCTCAGAAATGGCAACAGAATTGTACAAAAAAGTATAGAATTGAAAGAAGTAATAAGGATGGAAATTTAGGCAGAAATTAGAGCTTAAAGGGAGACATTAATAAAAAAAAAGACAGGATAATTTTGAACAGATAATATAAAAAATAATCTACCAAATATCATATGGTAAGAAAGAGACAGAAAATCTGAAACACACACACACACAAATCCTACAGAAACATACATATTATGAAAGGAACTGGTTCAAATTCGAGAGATATTTCTTGATAAGTAAATTTTTTTCAATATCTTCATTATTTTTATTTTTTCAATTTATTATTTATTTTTAAAAGGATGTGATTTTACATTTTGAGTTCTAAATATTTTTCTTCCTCCCACCACTCCCATATACTATTGAAAAAGCAAGCAATATGACATCAATTATACTTGTGAAATGATACAAAACATATTTCCATATTAGTCATATTTTTAAAGAAAGTTATCCTTTAATTTGCACTTAGGGCTCATCAGTTCTCTCTCTTGAGGTGGATATAATTTTTTATCATGAGTTCCTTGGAGTTGTCTTGGATCATTTTATTGATTATGAATGACTCATTCCTCAATAGATAAATTGATAAATTTTAGGAAGAGACACTTTTCAAAGGAAGATATCAATAGTCATCAATTTTATATGACTATCAGTAATCATGTTAAATTGCTCCTCAAATTAGAGAAATATAAATTATATGGATCAGAGAAGTAAGGCTGAACGAAAGGAAAATGATATTTGAAGGAGTTATAGGAAAACTGGCATACTAATGTACTTTTGTGTTTTATAGTCATTCTGGAAAGTCATCTGGAATTACATCAATTAATAAGCTATACATGCTTTTTATTTAGTCATATGAGACTTGAAAGAAGCCAGGAGGAAGAGATGAGGAAGAAGAATATTTCAGTCATGGGAGATAGCCAGTGAAAATGCTCAGTCTAGAGATGTAGTGCTCTGTTTAAAACAGTAAGGGGGACAGTGTCATTGGATCATGGATTATGGGTGGGGAGGTTGCTGGAATACTAAGTTTAATAAGGAACAGCTAGGTGGTACAGTGGATAGAGTGTCAGTCTAAGACAATTCAAGAGGTCAGAAGGTGATGTCTGTGACACTGGGGTGGGAGCCAGCCCAGAGTACACTAGAAGCAACAGCAGCAGTGGACCTTGGAAGCTGTTGGAGTAGTAGCAGTAGCAACAATAGCAGCTTCAGGAGCTCTCAGTCCAGGGGTGGTACCAGGATTGGACAATTTGTCAGAAAAAAGATGACAAGGAACTCTTTTCTAGCACTAGGTGCAGTTGGTACTGATTGGCAGCTCTACAGACCATACAAAGTTCTATGTCTCAGTTCCAAAGTGGAGAGAAGCATTTGTGCTCATTCACAAGGAGCCAGTTCTGGTTGCAATTCAAAGTCAGAGAGGAGCATTAGTACTTACAGCTGCGGGAGAGCAAAGGACCCCATTACAGTTCCAGGACCAAGAGAAGAACTAGCATTTGAAGCTACAGAAGAGCAATAGCCCATCTTGGGTAAAGACCAGAGTTCAAGCCAGTAGAATCTTGACCACACCTCACTCCAGATCACACCATCTTGAAAGAATAGAAAATATGTACCCTTTCTACTTTGCTTTGAAAATAACAGCACACAAAAGCCTGAAGCTTAGGAGAATGTCTTCTCACCCTCAGGTGAGCAGAGCTCAATTTCAACATAAAGGTTAAAGTCAAGAAATAGAAAAATGAGAAAAAAGAAAAGACCTTGACCACAGAAAAATTCTATGGTGATAGGGAAGAGCAGGACACAAATTCAGAAGAAACAATGTGAAAATAGACATAAACAAAGACTGAAAGAAAAATGAACATTGGAGACAAGTCCAAAAAGAATTCCTGGAAATGTTGAAGAAAAAAATGAATGGTCCAGGAAAAATTGGAAAGAAAAATGAGAGGAGTGTCAGAAAATCAACAACTTTATAAAAGGATCTCAAAAAATATTGAATAAACAACACCTCAAAAACGAGAAAAGACCATAAGGCAAACGAGACATAAAAGTACATTGGAGAGAATTCTTTAAAAAGCAGAATTGGCCAAAAAGAACCAGAGGCACAAAAGCTCAATGAAGAAAATGATTTGTTAAAAATTAGAATGGTGCAAATGGAAGCTAATGACTCTATGAAATTTCAAGAAACAAAGCAAAAAGAATGAAAAAATGGAAAATGTGAAAAATCTCATTGGATAAACAACTGATTTGGAAACTAGATTGAGGAGAGGTAATTTAAGAATTATTGGATTACCTAAAATCTGTGATTAAAAAAGAGATTTAGACATCATATTTCAAGATATTATCAAGGAAAACTGCTCTGTTGTCTTATAGTTATAGGTAAAATGGAAATTGAAAGAATCCATTGATCACCTCTTCAAAGAGGCACCAAAATGAAAACTTACAGGATTATTATAGCCAAATTCCAGAGCTCTTAGGTCAAAGAAAAAAATATTTTAAGTATTCAGAAAGAAACAATTAAAATACGTTGGTGCCACAGTCAAGATCACACAACAATTGGAGGGAGAAAGCACAGTAATCATGACTGGGAATACAAATAGGATAGCTCACTCATAAAATGGAACTGGCTAGCAGAATAACAGCACCCTATTTACAAGAGACCCTTGAAACAGAAACACACAAACACAGAGAATTAAAATTTTGCTGTAGCAAAATCTAATAAGTTTTAGATAAACTAAAAAAAAGCTGACATAGCAATCATGACTTCAGAGAAAGCAAAAGCAAAAATAGACCTAATTATAAGGGAAAATCAGGGAAACTTCATTTTATTAAAAGTTACCATAGACAATGAAATCATATAAATTTTTTTACAGCAAGTTTCTCTGATAAAGACCTCATTTCTCAAATATATCCTAAATATAGAACTGAGCTAAGTTTATAAAAATAAGAGCCATTCCACAATTGATAAATGATCAAAGCATCTAAATAGGTACTTTTCAGAAGAAGAAATCAACACTATCTACAGTTATATAAAAAAAATGCTTTCAATCATTATTGATTAAAGAATGGCAAGTTAAAACAATTCTCATGTATCATTTCATGTCTATCAGAAATGACAAATGCTGGAGAGAAAAAATGGGTACAATAATGAACTGTTGGTGGAGTTGTGAATTGGTCCAACCCCTCTGAAGAACAATTTGGACCTAGACCTAAAGGGCTATAAAACTATGCATAACTTTCAAACTAACAATATTACTAATAGGTCTGTATTTCAAAGAGATAAAGAAAATTAGAAAAAAAAGACCTGTATCTACAAAAATCGGTAGTTTTTCTTGTGGTAGAAAAGAACCAGAAATTTAGAGGATGCTCATCAATTGGAGAATGGCTGAACAAGTTGTGGCATATGATTATGATGAGGTAATACAATGCTGTAACAAAAGGCTAGGGAAGTGGTTTCAGAAAAATATGGCAAGACCTATTTAAACTGATGCAAACTGAAGTCAGAAGAACTGGGAGATCATTACATACTGAGAGAAGTGATCACTTTTCTATTATATTAATAACCAATTATTAAATTGGGATTAAGACTTTTTTACTTCCTCCTTCAGACACCAGCCACTTTAAGCCAGTCAGTCAGTCTCTGATGGACATTGCTGATAGATGAGATCTCCCAAATCCTCAGAGAACATGCTGCTTGATCTTGGGCAGGACCTCACCCAATTAAAAAAATATTTCTGTTTACAGTATAAACAGAATCTAATCTAGGTACCTGCCAACCCTTAAGCATTAGTCTATGCCCTTGTAACCCTCTTCTCCCCATTGGAGTTTAAGGTAATCTAGCTCATGAAGGAGTAAACCAATCAAAGCTGTCTGGGTTAAGACAGATTTCTTTGTCCACATTGCTGATGGCAGCTAAGTCTCATGAGCAAGTCACTTTCCAAGCAGGAGTAGTTGAAGGCTTTCAGCCCACTTCCTCATTTGAAAGTCCACCTTCTAATTATTATTCACCAATCAGAGTCGATTTTCATCTGTCAGGGGCTCCTCCTTTTCCAAAAGTATTTTAGCATTTGGTGATCTCCATGGTGTTATCTTTGGTTACCAAGAGAAACTTCTGACCATCCATTTATTGATTACCAGCTAGTCTAATTAAAAAATTGATTAATTACCTAGAAACTTTATTAGTTATTTCATCTATCTTAGAACAGCAGTAACAGCAATGCCATAATGATTATCACCTGTGAAAGACTTGGATATCTAAGACAATTCCAAAGGACTCATGATGGAAAATGCTATCCACCTCCAGAAAGGGAACTGCTGAAATCTAAATGTAGATTGAAATGTCTTTATAGCTTGATTTTAGGACCTCAGGAAAAGATTTCATATATTTGCTACCTAGATTCAGGAGTAGTGCAATTCCTCAGATTGTTGTTTGTGAGGTCCTTATTGATGAAAGCCATAATACACAGTATGAAGCGAAAGCCATAAACCTAAACTCTGTGGAAAATGAAAGCCTGGACATGGTGACCTGTTTAAAAACATAATTCATACACTGAGTCATTACTTAGAAACTGTGACAAGTATGTGACTGGTACATTACCAGTATCTAACCTTGAGTACCTGGGCATTTACCCAACAGCACTGGGTAAATGCCAGGATGTTTGAGAATTGGGTTCAATGCTAAGTATAAACTAAAATATTAGCCAAAATATTAACTAAACCAAAAAAAAAAAACCCAAATATCCCCCAATCCACAGTGAAGCACACTAAGGTTCCTCCTTCCTTTATCTGATTTGTATAGTCATCATGGGGATTTTTTGGGTAGAAGTAAATCACTTGGTAGCCTTCTCAGATTGCTTCTATTTGTAAATATTCATAATGATTAAACTCCTATAATCAATTTGAAGATTCGTGACCTCCTCTTTTGGTGTCAAAATCATTCCACTAACTGTGGGAAGTCCAGGGTTCCCCAGCAAGGGGAACTCCAGACCTTGCATCACTGTTGTTTGTCCTTCAGTCTCGAAGAGGACTATGACATCAGGAAGATAATGCCTGAATCCTAAGTGAATTGAACTTAAGTGAGGGAAGGCAGTGCAAGGTTATCAATGTCACTTTCTCATCCAGAGCCATCTGGTCCAATGACAAGATATAGAACAGCATGTCTAGAGATGACCTTCCAATTCTTCATGTACAACAAAACAGGATGACTCATCCTGCATACTATGCTTGGGTGTGCGGGTGGAGGAGAAAGTCTCTTACTAAGGTGATACTTGGCAATGTAACATAGAGTAGTAGAAAGAATGATTGGACTAGAATCTGAAGAGTGTGAATCATGTCTCTGAAACTTAGTAGTTATGTTACCCTGGTCAAGTTTTGAAGTCACTTTATATACCTGCCCTGCCTACCTTCCAGACTTGTGAAGATCATACAACATGAATTTATGAACAGGATTTATGGAGAGAACAATGGACGGGTAGCCACAGGGTCCAATCAGTTCAATCCTAGCTCTAACACTAATGTGTAACCTTAGGTGTATCATTGGGCCTCAGTTTCTTAAGTCTATGAGGAGGTATGTTTTAATAGGTTCTTTTAGATTTAAATCTATAATCCTTAAGCTCTTTGTATGAAGTAATACCTCTTAAGCCTAGGAGGAAAAAAATAAATCATTATAAGGCTTGCTCACATACCTATTTAACAAAACAAAAATCATATTGTCAGAAATTTTTGCCATTCTCAAATAGCTTTCAGGATAAACATACAGTGGATTCTAAGTAAAGACCTTATCCAGTGTCTCCGTCATTGGACTTAACCTTCAGGATATGATCTTTTTTGTGATCATTCAACATTTTAGCTTCTCTCTTTCCTCACCAGTCTTCTGAGTGCCCCCTTTACTTCCTTGTTTCTCAGGGTATAGATGAGGGGATTAAGGCTAGGGGTAAGCAAGTTGTAGAAGAGAGTAAGGAATTTGCCTTGGTCCTGGGATGAATTGTTCCCTGGCTGCATGTACATATAGATGATGTTTCCATAAAAGAGGGAGACCACAGTGAGGTGGGATCCACACGTGTTGAAGACCTTCCTGCGTCCATCCGCTGACTTGATCCTGAGAACTGTTCGTGTTATGTACCCATAAGAGACCAAAATTAGGGACAGTGGCAGAAGAGTAAAGCAACTAGCCAAGACAAACACTGCACTTTCAATGAGTGTGGTATCCACACATGCTATTTTGATCATGGCTGGCATCTCACAAAGGAAGTGGTCGATTTTATGTCTTCCACATCGGGGCAGTGTCAGCGTCACAGGGGACATGGCCAGGGAGTTGGCAATGCCACTTAGCCAGGCAGTGACCACCAGCTGCAAACAAAGCTGGGGATGCATAATTACCATGTAGTGGAGAGGTTTGCAGATGGCAGTGAAACGGTCATAGGCCATGACAGCCAAAAGTATGCATTCAGTGCCACCTAATGCTAGAAACATGAAAAGCTGGATTGCACAACCTGTGTAGCTGATGCTCTTGTCTGGACCACCAAGGTTAAAGAGCAACTGGGGAACAGAGCTTGTGGTGAAACAGATGTCTAGAAAGGAGAGGTTGGTAAGGAAGAAGTACATTGGTGTCTGCAGATGGGGGTCTAGGCGGGTGACCAGTATGATGATGGCATTGCCTACTAAAGTCAGGAGATAGAAGATCAGAACCACCACAAATAGGATCAACTCTAGTCTGGGTCGATCTGAGAAACCCAGCAAAATAAATCTCTCTAGGGAGCTTTCATTGCCTCTCATTGTAATTTCTCAATACATGTCATCTATAAAAATAAAAGAAATTAGAATGATTCTCCTGGGACTCAAAGAATTTCGGGATGAGAAATTGTTTTAGAAATTCATCTTCAGAGTTAAATTAGGAAAAATAATGAGCTCACTTTTGTTTAAAGAGCTCTGGAAGAGATGCCATAACTCTAACTTAATCACATTTTCTTGTGACCAACAGAGTTCTTTATCAGGATGTTTTTTTTCCTCAATTCTAGCTCAACTCCTTATGCTATTAGCATATTTTACATCCTTCACATATTAAACATCATGACAATGATCAGGTCCAGAGATCAATGCTTAAAACAACAACAACTCTAAAGAAGGTATCATTATTGAGGCACAGGAATCATAAGCATGTATTCATGTAGAGTCCTATAGTGAAGGTACAGCTTTTAGGGAGAGATCAGGATAGTAATATTTGCTCCAGTGATCTTTTCAGTGAAACTGTACTGTCAGGTTACTGGTTTCTCAAGGTCTTTTCGCTGTCTTAAGGGCCATAATTCTACTCTATAAAGAATTCTCCTTGCCTTGTTTCCAGAACTAACATAGACAACAATTCCATGGTCTTCCTGCAGTATAACAAACACATTCTCAGTAAAGTAGAGGCCAAGCCAATTCTCCTCGATTCATTGAATCTGAGACACACAATTTATTTGAAAATTACAGGTTTTTTTGATGCCACAATATTTTTTAAGTCCCTTTTTCTTGGTTTATCTCCTATATCCTAAGAATTTGAGTCCCCCTCTCCCCTTTGTCCTACCCATCTTGCACTCCTCTTACTGAAGCTAGATGTAACAGTTGATTGAGTATAATATTTACAGTCAGGAAGTCATGAGGCAAGATTCAACCTCAAGTCTTACTATCTGTATGACCTTGGCAAATTATTTAATTTCTCTAGGGCACTAAGAAGTAAAGGGGCCCCCAACCATTATGGATCAGAGGCAGGATTTGAACTTCTGTTTTTTATCTTTATGGCAAATTCCTGGAATATAGGATTATTGATACTGTGATATTGTTCTGTTTCTAGAACACAAAGAACAACAGAGAAGGAACTTCAAGAGAAAATGTTTGACTCAAGCCTTGCGCTACCTGCTCAATATATAATCAGAGGAGATAAATAATCTTTATTCTAAATTAAATTGAATTGAGGGGGTAGAGAAATTACATACTCCCACTCTTTACAGTTAACACACACACACACATACACACACACACACCCTTTAAAAATGTAGACAACAATCGCTGAATGGGATGAAGTAAGTGTTAGCCCTTTCTCTTTAACATCTCAAAGCACTTACAAATCTGTGATATGATTTTTCCTAATATCAGCTACATAGAGTAGAAAGGTTGATTTTTTACCTTGTCTGTCACTCATTTGTAAGGAATTGAGCCCCAGAAAGGATAAATACAAAATGAGCACATCAAGGATATTCTCCAGGGCACGAATTCAGGTCTTTAAACTTCTCAGACTATATTGTTACCAATATTCATTCTCATATTTTTCTTGGTGTATAATAGAAAATCCCCACAAATTAGAAGTACAGGAATTATTGCCAGTTTGCTTTAACACGTAATTACACATTCATCCCCAAACTCTCATAGTCTGTTCCACACTATCAGCTCATATGACCTGGCAGGAAGAAATTTTTCTGACTCATCAATGGCATCCTTAAGGCTAAGGTCACAAGAGTCCTTTGGAGTTGAGACATGTCTACCATTACAACCCTGTGGAAGTATCTTGCCATTTAAAAAATGTCACTATTCCCAATAAGAAGAAAAAATGAACTTGTTCATCAAATTTCCTTTGTTTTCTATATAAATTTCCACCATTTTCAGGTGAGGGTATCTTTTTTCTTCAAAATTATTTAACTAATTTAAATTTTATTGATATCTGTTGTTTCTACATTAGAGAAGTTTCTGGATATGCCCTACTTCAATCCACCCACTGGACTTTCCCTTTTAGCAAAGGAAAACATAACACTATCTAAAACATAAACACATAACATTCCATAGTGGTATACTATACTTATAATCTCTCCAAACAAAGATCTCTTTTATTTTTAGCTTTCTACATACTTTCCAGGCTCTTTCTAACCTATACCTCACCAAATCTTCTGGGAATGAATAAACAAGATATTTTGCTTCATGATAAAACATGTCTTTGGCAACATCCAGTGGATTATGTGTTTCTGCTTACAGTGGTGTAGCAGGAAGTTTTAATCAAATGCTTTAGCATTGTTTAGAAATAATAATGTTATCTAGAATTTATATAGCACTTTAAGGTTTGAAAAGTCCTTTATGTATCTCATCTTGCTTGATCCTCACAACAGTCTTTTGAAGGAGATACTATTGTTGTCTCCATCATAAGACCTAGAAATGGTGGAAATGAGGCAGGTTATTATTTTGCCAGGTCATATAACTAGTGTCTGGGCAAGATTTGTACTCAGCTCTTCAAATCTCCAAATTCAGGGTTCTGTCCACCATACAGCATAGCTATGTCTTTGTTTTACTTAAGTAAGATAAAATCTGAGCATATAATTGTCCAGCCTCTCACCTGAACTTTTTCATTTTCTTTCATACAGGTTCAAACTGTAATAAAATCTTTGTTTCTTAAGATGGTAGGATTCATCAAGAAGTTTTTCAAGGAGTATGGGTGACAGACAGTCTGGTTTCCAAATGGCTAAATGTTACTAAAATTTTTGTGGAGCACTCTTCCCCACCCCACCCACATCTTGATGTATGTTTTTAATTTTTCTTATGAGAATAGGTAAGAGATGACAGGAACATAAAAATGATCTGAATGTAGTCTGTTACTAGTTGCATCTGTGTGACCTTGATCAAATTGCTTAAGTTATCTGATCCTCAGTTTCTTCATTAGCAAAATTGATATTCCCACCATACATGGCTGTATTAAGTTCAAATGTGAATGTGATTGTTTCGGTGGATAGAGCACTGGATCTGGATGTAGGAACTTCTGAGATCAAATCCAGCCTCAGACACTTACTGTCCACATGACTCTGAGAAAGTCTTCTTCAGTTTCTTCAACTATAAAAAGGGGAAAATAATAGCACCTATATACCAGGGTGGTTGTGAGGATCAAATGAGATGATATTGGTAAAGTTCTTAGACAGTACCTTTCTTATAACAGGTACTTAGTAAAAGCTAGTTTCCAAGTATGTATGTACGTAAACTATATATGACATCATCTTGATTATGGCACGAACTTATTATGATCTATGACTGCCTGAGTTCAATGAATATATAAAGTGGATTCCTCATAATATATCCTCAATAACAAGGTCATATAGGTATAATTATTCATTAATGGAGGGCCAAAAGGAAGTTTTGAGGTCAGAAAAATTTCTAGTCAGAACCAGTCAGTGAAACATACCTCGTCTTACCTCTTTTGCTTTGTAGCAGTGTCCATCACTTGCTCTCCATATGGCACTGGCACAAAAGAAAAATAGATCACCTTTATGTCATCTTCAGGTACTGAAAGAAGGCATATCAACCCTTGTGCTCTTCTTTAGCTTTTGTCCCCTTTGTCTTGATTAGAAGATGTCTTTTATGTTAAGCTCTAAGAACCTTTCTCCCATACAAGTTCTTATTGGGAAAACAGGTAGATGTGATATTCAAAGACTATGTTCTGTTTTTCAATGCCAACAATCAGAATACAATTTATCAGTTCTCTGACATAGAATTCTATGCTGCCTCCCCCCCACTTCATCACCAGGAGATTCCAAAAAAATTGGCCATCTCCAAAAGGCAAATGTTGGTGACAATTGTATTATTTGTACTCCTTGGTATCATCAGGACATACACATCTTACTGTGGGAAGGAAATTATCTTGATCCTGCTGAGGCCTCTGGGACCCTATGTCCCAAACAAGCAATTAGAGGCACTGATCTGTCCAGAGAGAGATTTCCTGGGAGAGGAATTGCTACCAACGTTCTACCTGAATTGTTTCATCTTTGGGATAGGGATGTGTTCACAATGTGAGATGTGCATTGAATTTAAGTCAACTATTTTTGAGTGTAACCATTTAATTGGATCTTAAGCCTTGAAGAAATCTTTAAGATTAATGGGTCATTCTCTTTTGGATATGCTGTGGTGAACCATTGATATAACCAGCTTTGTAAAGTCTTAGAAAATAGTAGGGGCATATGTAGTCTAATACATCTGTTTATAAATTATACCATGTTTCCCTACTCTCACCTCTTTATTCTGTTACCAGTTTATGTCCAAGTGATATCAATGCAAAAATTACTCTTACCTGGTAAACCAATAACAGAAAATCTATCTTAGCACAGTTTTTCTTTTTTGCAATCTTCTCTATTCATTTTCTGGTTAAGAATTCTCCCATTAGTAATAATTTTAAAATAAAACTCCATATAGATCCTGAAGAGAAAAAGCTCTAATTTGTAAGGAGTTTAAATTCTAAGAGGGAAGAAAATGACATCTATAAGTACAGAGAAAATATGTACAAAGAAAATAAACACAAAGTAGTTAAATGTGAGTTAGTTCATAAGGGAAGGCAAAATATTTGAGGGGATAAACAAAGGCTTCTCACAGAAGGTTGTATTTCATCTTTAGGGAAGAAAGGGATGATATGAGGTAGACATATGGAGTAAGTGTATTTCGGGTACTGCAGGCAAGTATATTATCCTAGAAATGAGAGATGGAATAGTGTATAAGAAATACAAAGAAGGTCAATTTAGCGGAATTGTAGAGAAAGAAGGTTAGAGTAAGGTAACATGAGATTGGAAAGATGACTTGGGGCCAGATTTTGAGGGTCCTTTAAAGATAAACAGCAGTTTATACTTCATTTCTGAAACAATTGGAAGACACTGAAATTTATTGAGTAATGGAATGTCAGGGCACAATTTTCACATCTAGAAATCACTTTTGCAGCAAATTGTTGGTTGGTGTTAAGTTTTTATTTAAAAATTTTGCAAAAATATTCATTAGGGAAACTGGTCGATATTATTGTTTCTCTTTTTGTTCTTCTGATTTAGTTGTCAGCACAATATTTGTATCATATCAGGAATTTCTTTGCCCATTTTTCCATATAGTTTATATATTATTGGAATTAATTGTTCTTTAAATGTTCAGCACAATTCACTAGTGAATATTTCCGGACCTGGGGCTTTTTCTTAGGAAACTCATTTGTGGCTCATTCAATTCCTTTTTTTTTTTTTGAAGATGGAGTTATTTAAGCATTCTATTTTCTCTTCTGTTACTCTGATCAATTTATATTTTTGTTATGATACATCCATTTCACTTAGATTGTCAGATTTATTGACAAATAATGGGACAAAATGAATTCTGATAATTTTAATTTCATCTTCATTGGTGATGCATTCATTCTTTTCATTTTTAATATTGTTAATTTGGGTTTTTCATTCTTTTTTTTAAATCAAATCAACTAGTGACTTATCTACATTATTGTAGATAAGCCCCTCCCCCCATAAACTGGTATTGTTCTTTCTAATTTTATTAATCTTCTTTGATTTTCAGGATTTCAATTTTGATGTTTACTGGAGAGTTTTAAGTTGTCTCCTTTCTGTTTTTTTTTTTGTTACTAGAAAGCCCGATTATTCACCTACAATTTTTCTATTTGTTTGATGTAAGTATTTAGAGACATATTTTTTCCCCTAAGTATTGTATTAGCTTCATCCCACAAATTTTGGAATGCTGTCTCATTGTTGTTATTCTTTTAATGAAATTAATGATTGTTTCTATGACTTGTGTTTTAATCCACTAATTCTTTAGGATTAGATTATGCATTTTCCAATTAATTTTTAAAACAATATTTTTATGGTCCTTTATAGAAAATATTTTTATTGTATTATGATCTGAAATGCATGTATTTAATATTTCTGACTTTCTGTATTTGGTTGTGAAGTTTTTATGCCAAAATACAGTCAGTTTTTGTGAAGATGCTATATACTGTTGAGAAAGAGGTTTACTCCTTTTAATCTATTTTAAATTTTCTTTTGAAGTCTATCTTTTATAACTTTTCTAAAATTTCATTCATCTCCATAACATCTTATTAATTTTATTGTTAGAACTATCCAGTCCTGAAAGGGGAAAGTTGATGCTCGCCACTAGTATAGTTTTACTATTTCGTCCTATAACTCATTTAATATTTCCCTTAAGAATTTGGGTGTTATGCCATTTGGTGCATATATGTTTGGTTTTGATATTACTTCATTGTCTAATGTACCTGTTAGCAAGATATGGTTTACCCACTTATCTCCTTTAATTTGGTCTATTCTTTCTTTTGTTTTGTCTGAAATCATGATTGCTAACCCTGCCTTTTTTGCCTCAACAGAAGCATGAAAAGATTCTGTTCCAGTCTTTCATTTTGTATTGAATGTGTCTTTCTCTTTCAAGTGTGTTTCTTGTGAACAAAATAGTTTTGGATTCTTGTTTTTTAACCATTTCACCATCTCCTTCTGTTTTATGGGTGCAGTCATCCCATTCACTTTTTCTACTGTTTATCCTTCTCTCACTCTTTTTACCTAGTTCCTCCCCTAGTCTATTTTGCTTCTGATTACTGCCCTGCCCTCCCGTTTTCTTATTCTTTTCCCATCTTAATTCCATGTTGGGTAAGATACATTTCTATACCCCAATGAGAGTGTGTATAATCCCCTAATTAAACGAATTTTGATGAAAGTAAGGTTAAAGTATTGACTGCCACTCCACCTTCATTTACTCTTCCACTGTAAAAATTCTTCCTTATCCTCCCCTTTTGTGTGAGATTTCTCCCATTCTTCTCGTCTTCCCCTTCTTCCTGTGTATCCCTCAGTCTCAAAGTTTAATTTTTTTGGGTGTGAGTATGTGACAATACCATTAGAGTCAATATACACTCACACAATTCTTCTAATAGCTCTAATAATGACAAAGTTATTAGGAGCTACAAATATTATTTTTCCCATAAAGGAAAGTAAATAGTCTAACCATATTAACCTGTTATGATTTTCTTTTCTTGTTTACCTTTTTATGCTTCTCTTGAGTCTTGCATCTAAATGTCAAATTTTCTTTTCTCATCAGGAATGCTTAAAAATCCTCAATTTCATTGAATGTCCATTTCCCCCGAATTAATTATATTCACTTTTGCTGAATAGTATATCATAGTATAGTATTATTATAGCATTATTTATCATATTACATCACAATCATATACCACAATTGTTCAGCTGTCTCCCAATTTAATGCCCCTTGAATTTTCATTTTGTGGCCATCACAAAAGAGCTACTAGAAATGTTTTTTTACATGTGGGTCCTTTTTGCATTTTTATGATCTCTTTGAGATACAACCCCAGACCTGGTATTTCTGGGTTAATGAGTATGCACAGTTTTATAGCCCTATGGGCATAATTCTAAATTTCTCTCCAGAATGGCTGAATCAATTCCCAACCCATGCAAGAATACTGAGAGACAGCATCACTTTGTATCAGCAAGGACTGTAACATATACTGGAGGGCTTGCTATCACAGGTTCTTAGATCTGCATTTCTAAAATGAAAGGCAACTTTTGAGGGGTCAGCAACCACTTTAATCAAACACATGTATCATTCACTTAGTTCAGGAGAAAAAAGCCAGCATGCTGAACTTCAGGGAAAAAACACAGCAAACAAAATCAACAGACATGCTTCCAACTTTCTGGCATGAACAATACATACATCACAGATCAACAGACAAATCCATCTGTGTGACCATTACATACATACATAGTTATCAGAGAGGGAAGCAGTAACATATGAGTTTTCAAAGTCAGGTGGCTACTTAGCAGCATCCCAGAGTCTCATCTGGCACACAAAGTTTCTTCCAAAAACTAATCCCCAAAATAAAACCTGACCTCAAAGTATTTATACATTTTTTGGAGTCAGAGGGCATTACGACAGTTGAGGACCAGTGCTTCATTAACAAAAGGTGTGGGCCTTCCTACAAATCTTCCTAGGCCCATGAGTGGGGAAGATCTTCTTTAATCACGTTATTCAATCATAGGCATTTGATAATGCTAAAACAAAACAACAAAAGATCCTATTTTGCTTGTCATTGCACACTTCAAGTTCCAAAAGAGGAGGGACCCTGAGGCCCAGTATCAATTGGAATTCCAAAGGATGAGGGGCCTTTTTAGGTAAGAACTAGAGTGGACACCAGAAGACAAGTGACAACATCTCTTGCCAGATCACACTATTTGTGAAACATGAATTCTTCACCTCAGAGCTTGCACTGAAAACACTGTGTGTGTGTGGAAAATACCTAAACCTTGAGACAGTCTTTCACTGCTTTCCCCCATTTTTTGAACAAAATGCAACATTAATATACAATACCAAATCAAGAAAAAGCATGTAAAAATGAGCACACAACAACAAAAACAAAAGAACCGGATCATAAAAAAGCTATTACAGTGACTGAAAGATCAAGATACAAACTGAGAAAATAATGAAGGCAAAACTTTGCTATAAGCAAAACTTCAAATAAAAATGTGATTTAGAAACAAATACAACAACAATTCCTGGAAGAATTTAGAAATGATTTTCAAAAGCAAATAAGGGTGGAAGAAGAAAAATACTTAAAGTAATGAATGAAGAGAGGAATAAAGTTATGAAAATCAATCGACAGCTTGTTAAGAAGCGTAAAATACTGAAGAAAATAACTAATTAAAAAGCTGAATAGGTCTAATGGCAAAAGAGATACAAATATTTGCTGAAGAAAATAATTCTTTTTTAAAAGTTATTTTGTTTTCAGTGACCTCCAATCACTTCTATATATCTTAGATTTTTCCTCTCCCTTCTTTTCTCCCTTCCCTCCCCACTCACTTTCTGAGATGGTGTGCAATCTTATATAGGTTCTACACATACATTCCTAATAAATACATTTTCACCGTAGTCATGTTTCATAGAAGAATTAAAATGAAAGGGAGAAACCATAAAGCAAAACAAAACATAATATAAAAGAAAATGGTCTGCTTCTTTCTGTGATCCAATTCCATGGTTTTTCTCTGGAAGAGGAAAGCGTGTGCCTCAAAAGTCCATTGGGAATTTTTTAGGTCCTTGCATTGCTATGAAGGACTAACCCTATCAGAAATATTCCTCACTCAATGTGGTTCTTGCTGTGTAGAAAGTTCTTCTCCTGGTTCTTCTCCTTTCATTCAACATCAGTTCATATAAGTCTTTCCAGGTTTCTCTGAAGTCTTCCTGTTTATCATTTCTTTTCTTTTCTTTTTTATTATTTTTTAATAAATTTATTTATTTAACTTTTTACATTCATTTTCACAAAATTTTGGGTTCCAAATTTTCTCCCCATTTGTCCCCTCCCCCACCCCAATATACCATGCATTCTAATTTCCCGTATCACCAATCTGCCCTCTCTTCTATCATCCCTCCCTTCCCTTGTCCCCCTCTTCCCTTTTGTCCTGTAGGGCCAGATAACTTTCTATTCCTCATTACCTGTATTTCTTTTTACCTAGTAGCAAGAACAATACTCAACAGTTGTTCCTAAAACTTTGAGTTCCAAATTCTCCCGATCCCTCCCTCCCCACCCATTCCCTTTGGGAAGGCAGACAATTCAATAGAGGCCAAATCTGTGTAGTTTTTCAAATGACTTCCATAATAGTCATCTTATGTAAGACTAACTGTATTTCCCTCCATCCTCCATCCTATCCTGCCCCCTATTGCTTCTATTCTCTCTTTTGATCCTGTCCCTCCCCAAGAGTGTTGATTTCAAATTGCTCCCTCCTCCTATTGCCCTCCCTTCCATCATCTCCCCTACCCTGCTTACCCCCTTCTCCCCCACTTTCCTGCATTGTAAGATAGGTTTTCATACCAAAATGAGTGTGCATTTTATTCCTTCCTTTAGTCAAATGTGATGAGAGTAAACTTTATGTTTTTCTCTCAGCTTCCCTCTTTTTCCCTCCACTAAAAAGTCTCCTGCCTGACTCTTCTATGAGGGATAATTTGCCCCATTCCATTTCTCCCTCTCTCCTCCCAATACATTTCTCTCTCACCGTTTACTTGTTTTAAGATATGATCCCATCCTATTCAATTCACTCTGTGCTCTCTGTCTCTGTGTGTGCGTGCATATGTTTATGTGTGTGTGTGTGTGTGTGTGTGTGTGTAATCCCACCAACTATCCAGATACTGAAAATTTTCAAATTTTCAAATACCATCTTTCCATGTAAGAATGTAAACAGTTCAACTTTAGTAAATCCCTTATGACTTCTTTTTGTTGTTTACTTTTTCATGCTTCTTTTCATTCTTGTGTTTGAAAACCAATTTTTCTTTTCAGCTCTGGTCTTTTCATCAGGAATGCTTGAAAGTCTTCTATTTCATTTCCCTTGAAGCATTATACTCAGTTTTGCTGGGTAGGTGATTCTTGGTTGTAGTCTTAGTTCTTTTGACTTCTGGAATATCCTATTCCACGCCCTTCGATCCCTTAATGTAGAAGCTGCTAGCTCTTGTGCTATCCTGATTGTATTTCCACAATACTGGAATTGTTTCTTTCTAGCTGCTTGCAAGATTTTCTTCTTGACCTGAGAATTCTGGAATTTGGCCACAATGTTGCTAGGAGTTTCTCGTTTTGGATCTCTTTCAGGCAGTGATTGATGGATTCCTTCAGTACTTATTCTGCCCTCTGGTTCTAGAATATCAGGGAAGTTTTCCTTTATAATTTCATGGGAGATGATTTCTAAGCTCTTTTTTTGATCATGGCTTTCAGGTAGTCCCATAATTTTTAAATTATCTCTCCTGGATCTATTTTCCAGGTCAGTTGTTTTTCCAATGAGATATTTCACATTCTCTTCCATTTTTTCATTCTTTTGGTTTTGTTTTGTGATTTCTTGGTTTCTCAGAAAGTCATTAGCCTCCATCTGTTCCATTCTAATTTTGAAAGAAGTATTTTCTTCAGTGAGCTTTTGAACCTCCTTTTCCATTTGGCTAATTCTGCTTTGTAAAGCATTCTTCTCCTCATTGGCTTTTTGAACCTCTTTTACCAATTGAGTGAGCCTATTTTTCAAGGTGTTGCTTTCTTCAGTATTTTTTTGGGTCTCCTTTACCAAGGTATTGACCCGTTTTTCATGCTTTTCTTGCATCTCTCTCATTTCTCTTCCCAGTTTTTCCTCCACCTGTCTAACTTTTTCAAAATCTTTTTTGAGCTTTTCCATGGCCTGAGCCCATTGAATATCTATTTCGGATGTTTGGGATACAGAAGACTTGACTTCTATGTTTTTCCCTGTTGGTAAGCATTGTGCTTCTTCATCAGAAATGGAAGGAGGAAACATCATCTCTTCGCCAAGAAAGTAACCTTCTATGGTCTCATTTTTTTCCCCTTTCTGGGCATTTTCCCAGCCAGTTACTTGACTTCTGAGATTCCTTTCCACACCCATCTTCCCTTCAGATCTGCCCAGCTATTGCTTGGGGTCTGAGATTCAAATACTGCGTCCCAGTCTCAGGGCTTTCAGTGGGGGCAGGGCTGCTATTCAGTGTGAGATTAAGTTCAGGTTCTTAGGTGGGAGCATGGCCACCTCACTGGGCTCAGTTCCCTCAGGGGTTTATGTGGAGACCTTCAACAATGGATCCGAACCCCTGCTTGCTTTGGGAGCCCCTGTCTGCTCCTGACTCTGCTGCTCCCTCCTGAGAGGGACTGAGTTATGGAGAAACCCTTCTCCCCTCTTGGTGAGCCAGACAGGCTCTCTCACTAACCTTTGGCGTCTGTGGGTGGATGGACCTACGTGGCTGCTGGAGATTCTGTCCCTGAGGCCTGGTTGGTTGGATCTGCTCCTCTTGATGCCATGCGGCCAATGCAGGGATGGGCTCTGCTCTGGGTCTGGTGCGTGATGGACATTTGGTTTCTGTTTTTTTGGGCTCTCTGGAACAGAAATCTCCTCCACTCCGTTGTTGTGCAGCTTCTGCTGCTCCAGAATTTGTTGAGATTTCTTCTTTATAGGTATTTTATGGGGCATGGGTTCAGAGCTAGTATGTGTAAATCCTTCTACTCCACCATCTTGACTTTGCCCTGCCCAGTTCTAATTTTCAATGAATTGTTTTCTTCAGTTAGCTTTTGTAACTCCTTTCTCATTTTGCCCATTTTAGTTTTTAACGAATTGTTTTCTCCAGTTAATTTTTGTACCTCCTTCACCATTTGGCCAATTATACTTTAGAAGGAGTTGTTTTCTTCCATGAATTTATTTTCATTTTTGTCAATTAAAAAAAAATGATCAATTTTTCTTCTACCTCTGTAATTTGACTTTAAAATTCCTTCCTGAGTTCTTTCAAGAATGCTTTTTGGGCTTGAGATCAGTTCATATTGCCTTTTGATGTTTCAGTTATGGGAATGGTGTCAATGCTGTCCTCTTCTGAATTCATATTTTGTTTCTCCCTGTTTCCATAGTAAGAATCTATGGTCTCTATTTTTCTAATTTGTTTCTTGCTAATTGTGATTGCCTTTTTTCCTGGATTTTCAAGTAGGCCTCTGCTTCCAAGGCACAGGGGCCTTGCTCCCACTCTTCTTGTGCTTGGAAGCTAGGGATGATTTCCTGACTTTTTGTTGTGGGGCCTCTGATCCTGGCAGCTGGAAGATATATAAGGCTATAGTTTACCTGGTGCTGAATTGGAGGTGGCTGGTGTGTGCTGAAGTCAGGTACAGTCTCTTTGTGTTTCCCTGGGGTTATACTGAAGTTTTCAATGTGAGGTGTGAGGAAGGGGTGATCTGGCTGCTGGAGGTCCACTCCTCACTTAGTACTGTGCTAGAGCACAGATAGAGTTAGCCACTCCATGCTGGTGTCTATTGATTCCCCTGGTTCTGCAAAGGCATGCCTGGTGTCCTGGTATTGACTCTTGACACTCCACCTCCCTGGTGCTCAGGATCTCCCCTTGGTCCACTGAGGTGGGGCTTTCTGCTGGCTTGTTTGAATGCCTCCCCTCCTATACTACTCCACTTCAGCCACAGTAATGGGACCTTTCCCACTATTACGCCCAGCCTTCCAAGCTAAAAGACTTCCTTGCCCTTTTTGATGGCTCCACTATTCCAGGATTTTTCCTGAGGCAATATTCTCTGGGGTTTTAAAGGTCAAGAAGGTATGATGGGGGCATTTATGGTTTATTTCACCATCTTGGCTCCCAGAAATTTAAATAGGTGACTTTCAAATATTTAGTCTCTGGCTGATACCCCTAGTAGTTGCTGTTGCCATTGATGCAGACCCTGTGTAGGACTATGCTTCTTTCTCATCCAGTTCTGGAGGACCTTCATCGTGGGCAGAGATATCTGAGAATTGTCACTGCCACTGGCAATTCAGTCCGCTGTGGTCTTCTCCTCCTCTGCTATGGCTGAGTCACTGTATCTCCTTTACTAATTGGTTGAGTTTTAGAATCTTCTTGTTTTTCTCGGGTTATTTTTTATTTTTTCCCCTCCATTTCTGTTATTTGATTTTTAAAGTCTTTTTAAAAATCTTCCATGAATTCTTTTTGGGCAGTTGACCATTTGATGCTACTCTATTTCTTTACTTCAGTATACTCCTCTGAAGATGAGATGAGGTCTTCTCTATTCCTATAATAGTTCTCTATGTTTGGATTCTTTCTCCTTTGCCTGTATATTTTAATGGTAAGAGCTTAATTTTTGTTATCACCTTTAGCCCTGAGGAATGGGGGATGGTGTCTCTTGACCCATATCTTCAGTTTTCCCTTCTACCCTGGAACTTTCAAAGACAGACCTCCAACATCCTACAAGTGTCCACATCAAGAGGCTTTCTGTACCACTACTTCTCACCAGGCATGTAATGGTTCCATATTGTCCCTTTCTTCCCAGTATAGCCGGCTCTGGAGTTTGATGTCAGCAGTGGTTCCCTCAATATTCCTGGGCTCAGAGACCCTACTCCCCTCACTATCACTGGGATAAAAGTTCCTGTGGGTGGTCCCAAGGCAGCCTCTCAAACAACTAGCCCCAGGGCTTGCCACTTATTGTTTAAGTGGCTTGTGCCCTGGGTCTGAAGATATTTCCGGTTCACTGGGACCAAATCTCATTCTGAGATTTTTCTCCTGATCTCAAATTGTCCCAGGAAGATCTCTCTTTTGCCCCTATTCTTATTTATTTTTACTATCAATTTGTTCACTCTTGAGTGCTATTTTATCTTTTTCTTGGGTAAATCTTGGGAGCTTGGAATTTTCTGACCTACTCTTTATCTGCTTGCAATATTTCAGTCTTCTCTATGCATGTTACTGTAGGTAGAACCAACTAGAGAACATTTGAGGTACCCAAACTATGGCATGCTGAAAACACCAAACAATACTGAGTCTGCATAAATTGTGTTAAATATATCTTTTCTAGGGATGAAGATGAAGGAAAAAAGGAGCAATTCATTATACCAGGTACTCTTACTTAAGTCCATGTATTTTCTGTGAAAAGGCCAATGACACTTGATAATTTATAATGACCTACTTGGAACTAAACATCATCATCATCTTTATCAATATCATCAACAATAAACATTTATGCAGGGTTTATTGTTTTTACTTATTTTATTGCAACTCCCCAGCTGATTTTTTTCACCATGAGGAAAGAGGCTGTATGAGGGAAGTATCTAAGGAGTCTTCAAGAAGGAAAGAAGCAAGGAAGGGAAAGTAGAAAGGAAACAAACAAGAATTATTAAGTGCCTATTATGTTACAAGCACTGTGCTAAGTGCTCTAAAATATTATCTCGTTTTATTATCTCAACCATCTTGGAAGGCAAGTGATATTATTATTTCTCTTTTATAACTGAAGAAACTGAGGTTTAAGTGACTTCCTTAATGACACATATCTTGTGTCTATCACCAGATTTCAACTCAGGTTTTCTTGACTAAGCTTAGTGCATTAGTCCCTGAAACACTTAGGTATACTTAAACCCATATCAGTAACTATTCTTGACCTCATCAGTGTGGTAAAGTATCTAGCCCAGATAAAGGATAAGACTACAGTGGCAGAGGTCCTTTATCATAAGGCAGTACATACTAGTGGCTAAAGATGGGGAATCACTCCTAAAATAATCCATAGTAAAGTTGGTTCAGTCAAGTTTGTGAGAACAGAGTGGGTTGATGAGACACAGATCAGAAACAACTGTTGCTACTCCACAAATGTCTCAGGAGTATGAGAAGGTAGGCTCAAGTATTGTCTCTGATACTTCTTAGCAGTGTGGTCACTTAACCTCATTCATACTCAATTACTTGATCAAATGAAGTGATCAGATTTGCATAGCTTTGAGATATTTTTCAGTTTTATTTGTTTGGGTTCTTAGGGATGATATTGTCGAAATGATAAAGAACATACGTTTAGCAGGAAGACCACAGTTAGTGATGTAGATTTGTTGAATCATTCCAATTAGAAATAACATTTTCATTTTTGTTCTATTCACTATTTCTCAAGAATAACAAAGCTGACAGTTGATTGTGTTCCCTGCTTTCTATGAACTCCATTTCCCCTAGTTAAAATCAAACTCCTTAGCTATAGTAATTAAGTTTCAAATGGCTTACCTCCCAGAGAGCCACTTTTCATTTTCAATTAGCTATTTCAGTGACTTGATGGTGTAGAGTTTTTGCACATATTGCATGATGCTTACTATTGGAAACAGGCTGGAGAAAACCACCGCAGGTGATGTCAAAGCCCTTGCAAGTGACATGATAATCACTGCCCTGTCAAGAGATGAGCTCATATAGTTTGCTTCTCTATAATTTGGCTCCAGTCATTGTGCTCCAGAGACAGACTGTCAGGTACCTCATTATGACAGCACCCAGGTTCTTATAACTTGTATCCTAGGAGTTCTTCTAAGCCCCATTGGATACCAATCTTCACCACTACGGCAAGGAGAACCGAAGAATTCAGTAAGTCACTCTTTATTCTTCAGGTTTTGAGATAGGGAAATGTCAGAGTAGAGATCTGTAAGAAGCTCGTTTTTTGCCTCATATTTTATTGCTACACATATATCTATATATAATATACCCTCTCTTTTTCTTTTGTTCTGCTTTTTTGTCTTTTCTTCATATTTTCCCATATAATATACATGTAGGAGTGATTATTAACAATGGAAATATATTGTCTAAACTCCATTTATTTATTTTTGATATATATATATATATATCCTCCATTTCTCTATAATATGTACACTGGTATATATGAATATATGCATGTTTCTGTGCATATCATCTCACATTCTACATATTTTTCTTCTTTTTTACTACATTGTTTTTCTTTTATCTTTCTGTGTATATTTGGCTATACCTTATTTTTTTTCATTTTTTTCTACACAGTGACATTTTTGTCAGTCTTTATTTCTCTTAAAGGGAAACAAGAGTATTATTTTTTGTCCATTTTAACTGTTTCCTTTTACTATTTGTCATGGAGTATTTTATTTCTTTTTTTTCTTTTTGTTCATTTTTTTGCTGCATTTTTGCTTTAGTTTCTTTGACTCTTCTCTGTCTTTTCTCTCATTTGCCTGATGTCCCCACTCCTCCTACTTATAAAGCCACAAACATTACCTTGACTATACCAAGTTTTCTCAACTAATTTTTCTCCTTTCCTATTTGTATTTTCTGTTTAATACTTTTTTATTTTCTTATCTCTACATTCAGGAATTGACTACTTGATAACTTTTCTTACCCTCCCCCCTATCTATGAAAAACAGTGTCTTCGTGACATTGATCATTTCCAGTTTGAGTTCTGTTCCATTTAGCATGCCTCTTAAGACCCTTCCTAGAACAAAAGAGGTATTATTTGTCTTTTGAAAAAACTGCAATTGCCTTTTCTTTAGCACAGGTCAAACTTTGCTTTCTCTTTAGACAGATGTGTGAAGATAAAATGAAATGATTACTGCTTTTTTCCATTTACATCAGGATCTCAGAGCAAGTTTTCAGTAGTTATGAAAAGAATCCAAGTTCTTTTAGTATAGTTGTCTTATTCTAACCCTTAATTATAGAAGTTTAGATTTTTTTAAAGCTAACTATACAGTTTATAATATATAAGATATTTAGAATTGTCTTCTTCCATCTCTTCATGCTTCACACAAAGAAAATTTGATATAAACCAGCAATACAGTGTGCTCTGAATTTTCCTTATGTTCCTTTCCCAATTTACTCCACCACTTTTCAAACTGAATTAATGATTGCTTGAAAAGGAATTTGGGGATCACATATTAACTTGTACAGCATCCCTTGTGGAATTTTAGCTGTCAAATATTCTGCTTCTGATGAAATTTTCATCTCCCTAATATTGCCCTTTTCTTCCCTGAAAGATCGTAGTTGCTCTTATAATTTTTCCTTACTATGGAAAACTGTTATAGGCTCCATATATTTTCCTTGTTTATCTTTGTTTTCTGAATCCATCTAGTTTATTATTACACATTTTTTTTGTTTTTTCCTTTTTGTTTTTCCTGTGATTCTTCTTCCTTCTCAGATAGTACTCTCAACATAGTAAATACTTTCATCAATTCAATTTATTAATCAAATTTTCTGTTACTGTCATTCCTGTACTAATCTTAGGTACTGTTAAAAATCTCACCCAACAGTAATTACCTGAATGATTAAAAGGTCGTGTTTTAGCATTTCTCTACTTCATCTTCCTATTGTTTCCTTTCCTTATTATTCTCTCCATGATCATTTTGTGTATTTCCTTTCCCTCTTGACCAATTTGTCTTGTATTTTCTTGAATGATTTCCCTCTTTATTATTATTATTGATCCCTCTTCACAGCAATTCTCCATCATTCCCTTCCTTCCTTTCATTCCTGAATTGTGACTCTCTCCTTTCACTTTCCCCTTCTTCCTATTCTCTTTCTTTTATCCACTGCACTCACAGAAGGTGCTCTATCCATCAGTTTGTTTCCAAATTAACAACTTGTTTTTCATTAAATAGTTCAAATCTTTTTTCATGCCTTGAAAAAGGTTTCATATTCAGATTAGAGGATAAGGAGCTTAACTTGGAGACATAAAGTTTTGGGAACAAGTCTTGCTACTGTCACATCCTGGTTACGTAACCTTCAACAAATCACTCAGCCTCCAAATATGCTAAGCAACTCTTTTCAGTACATTAGATATTGTGATTTACAAGTATAGAAGGGGATGCCTTATCCACGAAATTGGCAGTTTATGCCTATCTTTATTAAAATGTACTTTGTAGGAAAGATCTAGTTGCTCATCCACACCATGACTCCCATGCCCTTGACTTCTCAATTCTTTCCCAAGAAATCATTCCTCCTCTAACAACACTATCATCCCTTTACCATCCTAGCCCCTTGAAGAACCATCTTAACTCTCTTTTGTTCTTTTCTCTTTAATCCCTTGTCCCTTAGGTGGTCTCTGATATTGCTATCCCATGCCTTTACTGAACATTTCTCCTGAAGTCTGCTGTCTTCCTTCCTACCCACATGTTCCTGAAGAAAACTATGAAAAACAAAACAAAATATGAGGAAACTGTGTTGATTATGTCCATCATAAATTTGTTCAATAGTCTTAATTGGTCAATAGTCTCAACTAGGCCTTCAATGCTGCCTGAAAATACTTTAATCCTCCCTAATTAATTAATTCATTACCTCACTCACAATAGCCACTCCTCTAAATATTTTTGTTCCTTTTCAATCTCCTTGTGATGTACCTTCCCCCCCAGCTGAGATTTTTTTTATATTTTACTGAAAAATTTGAAGCCATCCTTTCATAGATCCCTCTTCTATCTTTCTAATCTGATATTACTTATATTTCTGCTAGTTTCACCTTTATCTCTCTTAATGAGGTAGCTTTTTCCATTTTATTTGCTTCAGCTTATTTTTCTTAATCATTATAGTTTCTCACTCAGGTCTCTCCATATCCCCTGGCTATTTATCTATTATCTATAAATATATTTATATCTACCCAATGCAGAAAAAAACTTACTCAGTGCATCCAAAAACTCTCTCTAACGTTCCCTTTTGTAGCTAAATGTATGTCTTTTCCTTTCCTTTAAATCTCTTTTTAGTCACTGTAATATGACTTCTTGCTTCAGCATACAATGGAATGTGCTTTATCCAAATTTATTAACAATTTCTTATTTGCCAAAATGAATAGTATTTTCTCAATTCTTATCTTTCTTGACCTCTCTGCAGCCTTTGACACTGTCAATCACTTACTTGATACATTCTTCAGTTCAAGTTTTCCAGAACCTAATTCTTTTCTCAACAACTAATGAATTCTTCGTGGCTTTTTTTTGATAGATCTTCATTGAAATAATTCCCACTCACTTTGGGCAGTCCATATGACTCTGGCACTGTACTATATTCTCTGCTTCCTCTATATTATTTCACATAATTATCCTATTAGCTCCAAGTGAGTCAATAAGAATCTGTAAGCTAAAGATTCTCATATCTAGTTATCCAAACCAATTCTCTCTCCTGACTTACAGTCTTCTATCTCTAACTCCTTTTTAGTGATTTCTAATTGGTTTTTCCTTAGAACTCAACATAAATCAAAGCTGAACTTATTAATCTTACATAAAATGCACCACGTTTTGTATCTTCTCTCTGACTTTTGAAGATAGCACCAATATTCTAGGCAACCATGCTGGTCTCCTAAGTGTCATCCTCAGTGTCACACTTATTCTCACACTATGTGTCTAATCTCTGGTGAAATCCTCTAGATTTTAACTCTGTAATGTCAGTTGTATATATATGTATATATGTATCTATCTATGTCTATCTATCTATGTATATCCTCTTTATTGCATTACTGCTGACATTTCATGGGGCTTTCATCACTAGATGCCTGGATTATTGCAATAGCCTTCTGGTTTTCTTCCCTACTGAAAATGTCTCTCAACTTCAGTCCGTGCTTTATTGGTTGTCAAAATAAACTTCTAAAGTCCAGATATGACTTTGTCATTTCTTTTCCCCACACTCAACAAAATGCACTGGCTTTCTATCACAAGGGCATTTAGTGCTCTTTATAACATAGCCCATTTCATCTTTCCAGTTTCTTAAAACTTATACTTAACTTCCCCAGGCACACCAGGCCTCATGTTGTTTCTTGAATAAGATGTTGCATGTTTCAACTCTAGGCATTATCTGGCATATAGCTTGCTTGAACACTGTTTTTCACATAGCATTTTTCATTAGATTCTAAAGTTCTTGAGAGCATGGACTGGGCTTTGAATTTTTGTGGTCCCCAACCCTTAGCACATTGACACACAGTATGCATTTGGAAAAGTTTATTGACACACCAACAAAAGCGAAAAGGGGGATTTCACAGATTCTGTTATTCTTATGATCACCCAACATAATTAAGAATTTGAAAAATCTGAAAAGAAGCAGCATCCTTACAGGACTATTTCAAATGTTCAGTGTAGCATAAAAATACATAAAATGTAAGCTAAGTACCAATATAGGGGGAAATTTTTGTATATTAATTAGGTAACACACTTCAGACCATTCCTTTGATCCTGAACTTTTGCAAAAAAGACTCAGTCAATATACATATGTGCATATAATTTATTTGTATATTTAAATAAAACATCAATTAGTTAATCAAAATTAATTAAAAAATTGAAAAGATAATTAATTAAGTAAAATAAAATGGATCACAATAAATAAAATCTAACTTTTTCTGTGAAGTTTAATACACCCCCTATTTGATTCAGTGCCATTGTAACCACCTTCCTCAACTTCTCCAAAAGAAAATTAGAATGAGAGCTACAATGAATATCACCAAAAGCACATTGAATGTTTTCAGGAGAGTATGGTGGAAACAAAAATCCAGAAGCAAACATTTACCATAGCAAATAATTTTTAAACAATTATTAACCCTGCAAGAATAGAGAAATAGAGAGACAAGTATGAGCAAAATGAGTAATATAAGAGAAGGAAATTCAATAGCCTATTTTTTTCTGTGGTGAGCTCTAAGTGTTGTAAAATTTATAAACTATTACTAAAGAGGTCTTACACATATTTTTTCATCAAGAAAACTCTATAGTCAGTATCCAATTCTTAATGGATGAATTCAGTGAAGTTTAAATGGTAGGAAATGTACTTTACTAGGAACAAAAAAAGCAATAGAGTGTATTTTACAAACCATTTTACTACTCTTCATTTCTGGTGACAGTTGTCAACTCACTTTATTACCCCGTATCTCAGATTCTTCATCTATAAAATTATGGGATCAGAGTACATACTCCCTGTTGTAATTTCCAGTTCTAGATATATGATTGTGTGAACTTTTAACATAGGACTCCATTGATTCTAAATGTTTCACCTGCTGGAAGAAATAGGACATTATTGTAATGTTTGTGGACATCATACAACTCTACCACTTTACAGCTCAAATTATCTACTGCTTCCTTTTTTTAGGCTCTTCCATAAATTTTGGCATCACATCTCCTGAATCTTTGAAGAAAAATGGTATCTAGTGAGCTGATCTTTGGTGTGGCATTCTTTTTTCAATGTACCATTGGTTTCATAGGGAATTCATTGTTGCTCATGCTCTATGTTTTTATCTCCTTCAAAAAACCTCAACAGAAGAAGCCAATGGATTTGATTCTTGCTCATTTGACTTTGGCCAATATAGTAACGCTTTTTACCAGAGGAATCCCAGAAATTATGTTTTGTTTTGGGATGAGATATTTTCTAGATGATGTAGGGTGTAAGGCACTCATGTATATTTACAGAGTTTCCCGGGGACTTTCTGTCTGCACAACAAGCCTTCTTAGTATGTTCCAGGCCCTCATCATCAGTCCCCACAATTCTGTGTGGTCAAGCATCAAAACCAGAATCCCCAAATACATTTTACATTATTTCTTTTTTTTCTGGGTCATCAATGCATTAATCTACATTAGAGTCATCGAAGTGACTGAAGCTACCAAAAACGTCACAGTTTTTAGATATCGTTATGTTTCACATATTTACATAGTAAGATCAACAAGAAATGATAGTTATTTTGCTGCTGCATTTATGTTTGGCTTGACTTTTCATGATCTCATCTTTCAATTCCTTATGGCTTTGTCCAGTACCCATATGGTACTACTCCTCTACAGACATAGGAAGCAAGTGCAGCACATTTACAGTAGCAGTCATTCCCCTAGATCCTTCCCTGAAGTCAAGGCTACACAGACCATCCTCTTGCTTGTGTTCTCTTTTGTATTATTCTACTGGCTCAACAACTGTATCATTGTATATGAAACTTTTAGTTCTGAAAAAGATGTTGAGTTGGACACCATCTCAAGTTTTTTTGGTGGATGTTTCCCTGCCCTCGCTCCCTTATTGCTTATTGACAGTGAGAGTCGTATCCCAAAACTTCAGTGCATGCCTGGAAAAGCACTAAGGTCTCCTAAGGATTTTCGGAATGGATTAGTCAACTCATGAATGTAATCTTCCCTCAACCACTCCATGAATTTCAGCGCTCCAATTGTGGAAATAATGTATATAGTTTAACAGCTAGGAATTTTAAAAATACCACGTGAAAATTTAGCATCATATAATCAAAATTGCAAGTAAATTCCCTTCTTTTTCACCCGTCAGTATGAGAATGATCATCAGGAACACTCAGATCCTTTTCTGTATACTCATATTAGATTACTTTTGCCTTGGGTAAGTCATGTCACCATTAGTGGCCAAATTATCTTTTTTTTTTATAAAATGAAACGCTTGGATGAAATACACAATGTCACTCCTATGGAGGCTACATGAATATTGTCTTAAGTACATTGGAATTAATGTCTCATTATTGAGTTTGTTTCCTTGCTCTCATGAGTATCACTAAAAATAAGATGTAGAATTGCTTAGTAAATGCCAACACTGTGGTAAGTCCAAAGGATACAAACAAAGGCAAACATATCATTTCTTAAGTTAAGCCTGGAAGACATTTAATTAACTACTGAATTATATAAATTAAATATTCAATGTAAGGAGGTGGAGTCTCAGAAGGAAGGTATTAGCAGTATGGTAGACTTAGGATGGTCTCTTATGGTGGGATTGCAACTGAATCCTGAGGGAGGACAGAGTAGCCAGGAAGTTGAAGTAACAGGGAAGAGAATTCAAGTATAGGGGAAGAACCAGGGAAAAGAAAAACCATCTGAAAATACAGTGTTTTGAGAAAGGAACAACAAGATGCCTAGTGTCACTTGTTAGGGAAAAAGAGTAAAGAATTTTACAGTATGGAAAGATAAGAAGGGCTCAGGTTTTTAAGAGCCTTGAAGGTCAATCACAAAATAATGAATCTGATCCTGAATGTGGTAGGGATGTAATGGGATCTATGGAAAACAAGGATTTTATGATCAAAACTGAATTTTTGGACAATAAATTTGATAGCTGAGTGGATAATGGTCTATTGTAGGGACAACCTTGGGATAAGGAAGGAGTCATAGGCAGTAACAAAGCATACTGCAGACAAGGTGAGTTTGAGGAAAGTGAAAGAGGATGATAGAGGGTACACGACATTAGAGAAGAGATTTTGAATGAGATCGCTTGTGAATGTAGAGGGGATTGCCTTAGGAAGGAAAAGGATTATGTTATTATGTGAGTCTAGCTTGAAGGAAGAGATATTGGCAAAAGGCATTTGAGTGATTTGTACTGAATAGGAGGGAATATCTCAAAGGAGCATTTAGTATGGGGAAGAGGAGGGCCCATATGAGAAAGGGTGAAATGGCAAAGACAAGTATTAAAACAGGGTGGGAAAAAGGTGAAATCTCTATTCAGTTGTGGAACAATGTCCCTATGAAGAAAAGGTTTGCCTGTGGAGGGAGATTCTTTAATAGAAGATTGGAACTTCCAAAGTGGCATAATCCAGAAATAGAATGCCTAATATGTACTACCTCCACGGATATCTTCCTGACTAAGTAGTAGTGAATTTAGAGCACTGGTAGGCAATTGACACCCCTTAAAAGGTGAGTGGACCTGAACCAATAAAGGAGCTTTCAGAGCACATAAGGCAAAATAATTATGGAAAAGGTAAGGGATGATAATGAACTGCATTATCAAAGGGTGACTTTTTTTTGCCATGCGGTAATATTTCTGTATTCTGTTTTGGAAATGACAGGAACTGTTTAGGAGAGAAAACTGAAAACAGGTACTTTACAACCTTTAACTGTATAAAGAATGCCAAATTTAAAGGAGGAGTAAATAAGATATTCATTGTTCAGAGAATTAAAAATCAAGAGTAGAAAAAAGAATAAGAATTAAAGAACTGATGAGATAAAATAAATCCTGTTTGGAAAAGAAGCAGAGGAAATTTAAAAAAAAAACTAATAAAATATGTTGTAGAGGTTGGAAGGAAGAAGAATTTTATCTGATTCCTTAACAGAGATAAAAGTGCAAAAAAAAAAACTAGTTAAAATGAAAAAAATGAATTAATAAATTAACCAATAGTGCCTTACTAGCGAAAAGGATAACATGGTTGGTGTTGTGATGGGGAGAGTCCATAAGAATAAAATTGCCTTTACATAGAGTAAGGAATATTTCGTGAATAAACAAATTACTGTCTTTACAAGAGGAGAAGAAATAAAAAGCCTAACTCAGAGGAAGACACATTATTAAAAACAAATGGGGACAATATAATTCTTACTCTTACACCATTAAATGTGCTTTCATTGATCAATTCAATAAAATCAAAAATGACACTAAATAAGAAAAGAAAATCCCACAATCTGCTGCTTTTGTAAGAAATACATTTCAAAACAGACACATGCAAAATAATCATGAGGGGTTAGAAGAAAGTTTATTCAATTTCAGGTTAATACAAAGGAGGAGTTGAAAGCATTCTATCAGGCAAAGCAACAGCAAAAATATACACATGAAGTTTATTTTTAACATGTGCAGGCTAAAGGAGTTTCAGGAATATGATAGGAAAGCAAGTCAACTGTGGAGCCAAAATTGTAACGTGGACAATCAGATGAATCCAAGCTAAACCGGTGGCTACTTTACAAAAGTCAGCCATGATGGCAGTGATTGCAAGCATCTGAGTTAAGCTATGTGATAGTAAAAAGGCTGGTTATTCACAAAATGGGTGCTAATCCCTTTATTTTATTTTATTTTACTTATTTATTTTTTGTTTTCAACATTCATTTCCACAAGATTTTCAATTCAAAATTTTCTCCCCATCTCTCCTCTCCCCCACCCCAAGACACCGTGCATTTTGATTATCCCTTTTCTCAATATGCCCTCCCTTCTATCACATCACTCCCTTCCCTTATTCCTACTTTCTTTCTTTTCTTGTAGGGCAAGATAGATTTCTATACCTGTATTTCTTATTTCCCAGTTGCATTCAAAAACAATTCTCAACATTCCTTCCTAAAACTTTGAGTTCCAACTTCTTTCCCTTCCTCTTTCCCCACTCATCCCCACTGAGCAGGTAAGCAACACAATATAGGCTATAAATGTGTAGTTATGCAAACGACTTTCATAAAACTCATGTTGTGAAAGACTAACTGTATTTCCCTTCATTCTATCCTGCCCCTCCCTTTATTTTATTCTCTCTTTTGACCTTGTACTTTCTCAAAGGTGTTTGCTTCTAATTACTCCCTTCTCCCATTTGCTCGCCCTTCTATCATTCCCCCTACACCTCATTTATCCCCTTCTTGCCTACATTCCTGTAGTGTAAGGTAGATTTTCAGACCAAATTGAGCGTGCATGTTATTCCTTCCTTACAGCACATGTGATGAGAGTAAGCTTCACTTTTTTCCCTCTCATCTCCCCCCTTTTCCCATACATTGAAAAAAATTTTTCTTGCCTCTTTGATGAGAGATAATTTGCCCCATTCCATTACTTCCTTTCTCCTCCTAACATATTTCTCTCTCATCCCTTAATTTTACTTTTTTTTAGATATCATCCCTTCCCATTTCACTTACCCTGTGTCCTCTGTATATATGTATATAATCCCTCCAACTATCCAGATACTGAGAAAAGTTTCAGGAATTACAAATATGATCTTTCCATGCTGGAATGTAAGTGCTTCAACTTCAGTAAGTCCCTTATGATTTTTCTTTCCTGTCTACCTTTCCCTGCTTCTCTTCTTTCTTGTGTTTGAAGGTCAAATTTTCTATTCAACTTTGGTCTTTTCGTCAAGAATGCTTGAAAATACTCTGTTTCATTGAATGACCATTTTTTTTTTCTCATGAAGTGTTATACTTAGCTTTGCTGAGTAGGTAATTAGTGATTTTAACCCTGGTTCCTTTGACTTCTGGAATATCATATTCCAAGCCCTTAGATCCCTCATTGTATTAGCTGCTAGATCTTGTGTTATCCTGATTGTATTTCCACAATACTCAAATTGTTTCCTTCTGACTGCTTGCAGTTTTCTCCTTGACCTGGAAACTCTGGAATCTGGGTACAATATTTCTAGGAATTTTTATTTTCAGATCTCTTTCAGGAAGTGATAGGTGTATTCTTTCAATATTTTACCCTCTGGTTCTAGAATATCAGGGAAGTTTTCCTTGATAATTTCATGGAAGATGATGTCTAGGCTCTTTTTTTCATCATGACTTTCAGATAGTCCACCATTTTTTTTTAAAATTGTCTCCCCTGGATCTATTTTCTAGGTCAGTTGTTTTCCCAATGAGATATTTCATACTGTCTTCTTTGTTTTCCATTCTTTTGGTTTGGTTTTGTAATTTCTTTGTTTCTCACAAAGTCATTAGCTTCCATCTGTTCCATTCTGATTTTTAAAGAACTATTTTCTTCAGTGAGCTTTTGAAGTTTCTTTTCTATTTGGCTAATTCTGCTTTTTAAAACATGCTTATCCTTATTGGCTTTTTGTACCTCTTTTGTCATTTGGTTTAGTCTATTTTTAAAGGTGCTATTTTCATCAGCACTTTTTTGGGTCTCCTTTAGCAAGTTGTTGACATGCTTTTCATGATTTTTTGCATCTCTCTCATTTTTCTTCCCAATTTTCCCTCCATCTCTCTTATTTGATTTTCAAAACCCTCTTTGGGCTGTTCCATTACCTATGATCATTGTAGATTTATTTTAGAGTTATTCGATATTGAAGCCTTAGGATATTTTTTTTTTGTTGTTGTTTGTTTTTTTATTTTTAACACAGTTTATAACAGATAAAGCAATTCGAACTTTTGGTCAAGTGATACATCTTTTTAAAGCATCTACAGTATGGACCACAAAAGAATTATTTTTTAAACATAAGCCAACTGAGACACAGATAATATTTATGTTGCTAACTTCACAATCTCTTGACCTAATTGTCTCCACAGTATTACTAAGAATAAAAGGACTTTAACTTAATGTTGTTGGTCTAAAGTCCTATGCCTAATAGCTTAATTTTAGACAGCCTTGGATGTTCCTCTACCCATAATCTATAGTTGAATAGATCTGGCATTAAGCTTACAAACCTTTTGACTATAGGAAATTGCCACCAAGAGTAGGGACATTGCGGGGAAACAATATCTCCCCAAATTCATGTCTATTCCGGACAAGAGTAGATTTTCCACTTGTATTCAGTCAGGTTTAAAGTCTGCTAGGTGTCTGTGGGGAAATTGAGTCCAGAAAATCTCACCTTAGCCTATGCTGAAGAGCTGTTCTCTCACTCTTCCCTTGAGATCACTATGTAGTTCATATCAGCATCTCATGAGCATACTGGTATCATCTAATGGAGGCTCGAATCGCCTTTCTTGCTTCCCATACCTGGAGTTAGACTCAGAAGAACAGTCACTTTGTAGTCCCATAGCATCTAAAAATGGGAAGGTCCTATAACCAGGTACAAATATGATTATAGTTTCACTTTGGCTAAGGAACATCTTTTAGGCAAGTCTTAAGTGGCTTACATGTCTTTCTATACATGCTCTAGTTCCTGATTAAATGGCAATCATAAAATCAAATTTACCATTAAAAACTTTACTTTTCCATCAATGTCAAATTTTATCTGAGGTTACCTTCCTCTTGGGAAGTTAGACTGAAATTCTTTTCTCCAAACTAAAGATGTCATTGATATATTCTCAGTAATTAATTCAGTCTATTGTTTTAATACTAATTGCTTTTACCTCACTTTGTAACATGACCAATTTTTCTCCCCATCACCCCTCCCCCCACTTCCTAACACCTTGCATTCTGGTTGCTCCTTCCCTCAATATAGTCTCCCCTCCATCACACCCCAGCTCTGTCCTATCTCCATCTTCCTTCTTTTCTTGCAGGGCAACATAAATTTCCATACCCCTATCCCTGTAATTCTTATTTCCCGATTATAAGCAGTAAAAATTTTCAACATTCGTTTCTATTACTTTGAATTCCAACTTCTCTCCCTCTACTCATCCCTCCCCAGACCTACTAAGAAGGGAAGCAATTCAACACAGAGTAAACATGTGTTGTTTTGCAAATGTCTTCCATAGCAATCATGTTGTGTAATACTAATGATATTGCCATCTGACCTATCCTATTCCCTTTATTCACCCCCTACAATTGACCTTGTCCCTTCTTGAAAGTGTTTATTTCTAGTGACTCCCTTCTCTCATTTGCCCTCCCTTCTAACATTCCCTTCACTCCACTTGTTGCCTCCTCTCCCACTTTCCTGTGGTGTGATATAAATTTTCCTATTAAATATAGTGAGCATGTTATTCCTTCCTTCAGCCACATGTGGAGAGAGTAGCTTTATTTCCCCCCGCCTCTTCTCCCTTATCTCCTCTATTGAATAAGATTTTTCTTATCTCTTTTATGAGTTATAGCCTTCCCCGTTTCATTACTCCCTTTCTCTTCCTGATTTTTTCCTCCTTCACCCCTTAATATTTATTTATTTATTTGTTCGCTCATTTATTTATTTAGTGTATGTGTGTGTGTGTGTGTGTGTGTGTGTGTGTGTGTGTGTATGTGTGTGTGTATCATCTCTTCTGGTATAACACACCCTGTACTCTCTATCTGTCTATGTATATGTGTGTGAGTGTGTGTGTACAGTCTCTCCAACTACCCAAATACTGAGAAAAGATTCAAGAGTTAAAAATATTTTCTTTCCATGTAGTTAGTAATGTAAACAGTTCAGCTTTAGAGAGTGTTTTATGATTTTTTCCCCCCACGTTTACCTTTTCTTGCTTCTCTTGATTCTTGTCTGGGGAAGATAAATTTTTAAATACAGATCTGATCTTTTCCGCAACATGAAATCTTCAAATTTGTCTCTATCACTGAATGTCTATTTTTTTCCGTTGAAGTATTTTACTCATATATGCTGGGTAGTTGATTCTTAGCTTCAACCCCAGTTCCTTTTACTTCTGAAATATTCTACTCCAAGCCATTCGTTCATTTAATGTTGAAGCTGCCAGATCCTGTGTTATCCTGATTGCATTTCCACAGTACTCAAATTGTTTCTTTCTAGCTGCTTGCAGTATTTTCTCCTTGATCTGGGAACTCTGAAATTTGGACACAATATGCCTAGGAGTTTCTCAGTTCGGGTTTCTTTCAGGGGGTGAGCGATGAATTTTTTTAATATCCATTTTGCTCTCTGATTCTATAACATCAGGGCAATTTTCCTTGATAATTTCATGGAAGATAGTGTCTAGGGTCTTTTTTTGAGCATGGCTTTCAGGTAGTCCAATAATTATTTCTCCTGGATCTGTATTCCAGGTCAGTTGTTTTTCCCAGTGAGTTCTTTCACCTCATCTTTTATTTTTTTTAATTTTTGGTTTTGTTTACTAACTTCTTGGTTTAACTCATAGTCATTCATTACCGTGAACTCAATTCTCTCTTTCAATGAATTATTTTGTTCAGTGAGTTTTTGAACCTTCTCTTCCATTTGGCTAATTCTGCTTTTTTAAAGCCTCCTTCTCCTAGTTGACTTTTTGGATCCCTTTTTCCAATTGAGTTAGCCTCTTTTTAAAGCTTCTATTTTCCTCAGCTTTTTCTTTTTTGGTTCTCCTTTAGTAAGCTGCTAACTTGATTTTTAAGGTCTTCTATTGCCTCAGTCAAATTTAAGTCCCCTTTGGAGTGAGGGCCTTTGACTTTCTCTGACAGTATGCCTTGTTCTTCCTCATCTGAAGGAATGGGAGGAGACACCTTTTTCCCGAGAAAGTAACCTTCTATGGTCTTATTTTTTTCTCTTTTCTGGGCATTTTCCCAGCCAGGTACTTGACTTCTGAGTTTCCTCTCCACACCCACCTTGCCTCCAGATCCTCCCAGCTAGTGCTTGGGGGCTGAGATTCAAATGCTGCTTCCCAGCCTCAGGGCTTTTGGTAGGTGGCGGGGCTGCTGTTGGTGCTCAGGTGGAGGCAGGGCCACCACACAAGGCTCCATTCCCTCAGGGGGTTTACGAGATCTTCAACAATGGTTCTGAGCTCCAGCCTGCTTTGAGAGCCCTGCTGCTGTTTCCACTGCTGCCTCCCGAGGGGGCCTGAGTTATGCGGACACCCTACTCTCCTCTTGGTGAGCTGAGAAGACCCTCTCACTGACCTTTGGCGCCTGCGGGTAGAGGGACTTCTGCTGCTGCTGGAGATTCTGTCCCTGAAGTCTGCTCCCCTCAATGCCATGTGGCCAAGGCAGGGCTGGGCTCTGCTCCAGGTCTGGTGCGTGACAGACCTTTAGTGTTGGTTTTTCAGGTCTCTCTGGAACAGACATCTCCTCCACTCTGTTGTTCTGTTGCTTCTGCTGCTCCAGAATTTGTTGGGAGTTCTTCTTTACAGGTATTTTATGGGCTGTGTTAGGAGCTAGTGTGTCTCTCTACTCTGCCATCTTGGTTCCTCCCCCTGAAGCCTTAGGTTTTAAGGCTTCCTCTGATAGTATGCTTAGTTCTTCCTCATCCAAAGAGATGGAGGTAAATACCTGATCACCAAGAAAGTAAGGTTCTATAGTCCTATTTTTTCCCTTTTGGGGCATTTTACCCCAGTTACTTGACTTCCGAGTCCTTTGTCAAGTGGAGGGTATACTCTAGGGAAAAAGTTCTCAGTTCCTCCAAGGCAGCACAATGAAGGGAGAGGAGTTTACTCCTCCCCTGTCCTGCACTCTGCTCTGGGACCTACCACAAGCTTTTCTGCCCAGTATCTGTGAGTAGAATTCCCTCTCCAGTGCCTCCACCAGCTCTACCAGGCCAGTGCACCTCCTCACCCCAGGGCTACCATTCAGGACTAAGATCCAGATGAGTTGTTTGATTCCTCCAGGGTCTTTAGGTGGAGGGCTCCAAAAGAGGCTGCCCCCACTCTGGGCTTGGGGCTAAGGGAGGACCCTGATCTCTTCTCACCCAGGTGAAAGAGCTTTCTCACCAACCTTTGAAGTCGTCTTTGGCTTTTGTAGGTTGCACATTCTGGGAACCCTAGCTGCTACCTGGGATTCATTGCCCTGAATCCTGTTCTGGTCCAGTCCCAGCTGTGCAGAAGAATAGACCATTTCCTTCCAGTCTTCCAGAGTTTCTTGGGCTGGGAATCTCATTCACTATGTCATTTTGTGGTTTCTGTTGCTCTAGAATTTGTTTAGAGTCATTTTTACAGGTATTTTATGGGTTATGGGAGCAGAGTTACAGCCCATCCATCTTTTCTCTCTGTCATTTTGACTCTGACCCTCAAGGGGTGTAATCTCAAGAAATAGGGAGGAAGTAGCTGACCTTCAATTGATTTCTTAGTCACGAATAGTACGGTACTATTGCTACTCTTTTTCACCAATTACTATTGTGAATCTTTCCTGGGGACTATTACTTTAATGCCCCAGGAGGGAGATGTGGTTGGAGTAGTATATTTAAGAGACATTTCCTGCAACAATTGCTTTTTCTATTTGTCATATGAGTCAACATAAGTTAGTCTTAAGTCCATGTGCCTTGGTTCCTTAGAGTTGAGAAATTGAATACCCATAAATTACAGCAAGTGTATTGTACAATCTTATGATCTCACAGAGAAATATGGGTAAGGGAAAATAAGACAAAGATTATTAATACTTCTAAAGCCATAGAAAGTATACATTCATGTAAAGCATGTGTAATAACACACCTCATTTAAGTGTATTTGAGCCCTTGTTAATGGACAAATGGTTACTTATATCTGCCAGGGTGACATTCCTAAAGCATGTTTGATATTCTCGCTCACCTGCTAAAACAAACTCATGAATAAAAAAAATCCAGTAAAAGATTTTTACCTCTAAGATAAAATAGAAATTCAAATCAAATAAAAAACAGATACAAAGATCCAATCCTACATAGCTCCTACTTCACTTTCACACATTCTATAATCAGTATAATATAAAACCATATGTATCAGGTACTCTTATGGATACAGAAAAGTCAAACAATTTCAGTTCTCAAGGAGTTTAAATTCTTTCAGAGAAGACAAGAAATGCTTATAAGGTATATACAAAAGAAACACACAGGGTGATTTGAGGGGTTGGAGAGGAGCAAAAGGAAGGGCTGGAGCATCAGGAAACCCTTTGGATGAAGATGATGTTTCAGGCATATCTTGAAGGGAATGAGGCATTCTAAAAGGTGTATTTGGAGGTGATAAATATAGGCTTAGTGGAGAGGCTGTGTAAAAGATATGAAGATGGGAAGTGAAATTCAGGATATGAAAGAATGTATTCCAATCTGAGTAAACAGTAGAAAGCATGAAATTTTGTAAAATGTAGCTAGGCTAGAAAAATAGGTTAGTACAGTGTTATGAAGAACTTCTAAATGTTAAACTGTGGAGTGAATTTGAACTCCTAAGTATTAGATAATTCCTGGGAACTTTTTTCTAATTTTATTATGCAACCTTCAATCTTCTGTCACTATGTACAAAATACCCTTCTCCTCCTTGCCTGCAATGTACTTTTTCCTCAGCTATGTTTCTTAGACTCTCTTACTACATTCTGTTAAAGGGGGCCATACTTTTCATTCTGGAATTGCAGTTCATTCTGAACCTCCTAGATTGGACACCAGGTCTCCATCCACTTAGCACAGAGTGAATGTAATTACTATATATTGTTTCTCTTTTGCCCAAGAACCCTAAGGATGTTCCCCTTCCACTTTGATTTTTTTGGTTATTTATTTTGCTTTTATTAAGAGGGACTATCCTTTGAGCAACTACTTAAAGAGGCCTATTTATTGAATAGGTATATCTCCTTCAAAGTGAAACTTTAATAAGACCTTAGCCTAAAATGGCCAAAATCCCTGGCTGTCGTTGGTTGTCCTGATGAATATCAGACCACTGAACCCAGATGGATGTGGAGGAGAAAGTGAGGCTAGTGACCTTGAACAGTCTTCCTTCACTCAAATCAAAGTCAAGTGCAAGTCATGTCATTATCTTGATGCCATGGTCCTCTTTGAGAACAAAGGACAAACACAACTTTTTCTTCAGTTATGTTTCTCAGAATCTCTCACTACCTTCTAATGCTTTCTGTGACATGAATCTTTTATTACTTCACAAACTTAGACATTCTTCCCCCTTTACCCTACATTCTCTAAAATGTATTTAATTTTGAGTAAGTTTTTATTAGTCTTAATGTCCCTTGTCTCAACTCTCCTATAGAGTCACCCATTCCAACAAATAGTACTTTTTAAAGACCAAATATAAAGGAAGAAAGAATCAGCATATCTAATCAATACACTGGAAAAGTTGAAAAAATGCAATTGGCAACACTGAGGGCCTCCAGTGTTCACAAAGGAGTTGGTTAGGAGTGTCTTCTTTTACCCTTCACTTGATCTTCTGCTTCTAAATTTGCTTTAAAATCTCATCCTTATGAGCATGACCTATTTACTAGGATTTCCAGTCTCATTCTTCACACTCCCAAGTAGGACAAGTGTTCTCATGTGCTCTCAAGTGTCTCATCACTAGATGGAGACAGACAAGAGTTCCAGCACAAGGTCCTCATCATTCTTCACAGAAAGTCTCTCTTCAACAACAGGAGCATTCATTGATAGTATCCACCTCCCATTATAAAAACAAGACAACCCATTTCCCTAACCCCTTTGCATTTCCTTCCCCCACCTCTTCACCTACTCCTATAGAGGCTTCTTTTTTCCTGAGAGATCATAGACGTCATCTTCAGCTTATTGCTTTCCCCTGACTTGAACAGGGCACATTAAATATTCCCATCTATCAACTTCCTTCCTCTTCCACATGCCCTCCCATTTTACAATTTAGTCCCAAAAGAACATTGATCCACTAGGAGGAGCGTGCTCTCAAGTTCTGCACACTACATCATAGGTCTACTTATGCATTATCATTTAAAATTGGTTTTCACTTTCATCTGGTCTCATTTTGTAAAGCTATAAAATAGTCTCAACTTCTCAGTTGTCACTCCATTTCAGTTGCTATACTTGGCTTCTACTTTTTAAAAAAATTTATTCATTTTCAGTTTTCAACAGGCACTTCGATAAAACTTTGAATTTCAAATTTTCTCCCCATGGACAGTTCCCCCACCCAGGACAAGATGTATTCTGATTATTCTTTCCTGCAGAATGTCTCCCTTCTATCATACCCAATTCCCCCTTATCCCCTTCCCTTCTATTTTTCTGTAGAGCAAGATAGATTTCTATACCCCATTGCCTATATATCTTATTTCCTAGTTAATTGCATGTAAAATCAATGTTTATTTTTAAAGCTTTGAGTTCCACATTTTCTCCCTTCCTCCTCCCTCATCTACTCTCATTGAGAAGGCCAGCAATTTGCTATATGTCATACATGTGTAGTCATGCAAAACAGTTCCATAACAGTCCTGTTGTGAAATGCTAACTATATTTCCCTCTATCCTGCCCCGCCTTCTATTTTGTTCTGTCCTTTGACATGTCTCTCTATGAAAATGTTTGCTTCCAATTACCCCTTAACCTAATCTGCAGTCCCTTCTTTTATCTCCCCTCTCTTATTCCCTTACAACCTGCCTTTCTGCAAGGCAAGATAAGCTTCCATACACAACTGAGTGTGAGTTATTCCCTCCTGAAACCAAATCCATTGAAAGAAAGGCTCTCTTATTTCCTCTCATCTTCCCCTTCTTTCCCTCCATTGGTAAAACTCTTTCTTGCATCTTTTATGTGAGATGATTCTGAAAATATTTAAGATTCTTTAGAGTCAAAGCTTGAGAGATTTAGTGACACAATTTCTACAATGACCAAATGAGATAATATTTTTACGAGACACGTAGCACAGTGCCTGGCACATAATAATTTCTGTATAAACACTTATGTCCTTCCCCTCCCTTCCTCTACCAGGGCCAACTGTAGCAGTCAGGCTGTTGTAGTGGAAAGGGTATGAAACTATCTTGATTCAAATCCTGTCTCAGGCACTTTTATTACCTAGTTAATCAACCTCTCTGAGCCTGTTTTCTTATCTGTAAAATTCAGCTAATCATGTATTAGTTTCTAACCTCCCAATTGTGATAGTCAGGTACAGCTAGAGGCAGCTAGATGGTGCAGTGGATAGATCACCAGTGCAGGAGTCAGGAGGACCTGAGTTCGAGCCTCACCTCAGACATTTGACATTCATTAGCTATGTGACCTTAGGCAAGTCACTTAACCCCAATGGCCTAATACTGGATCATCTCCAGTTATCCTGATGAATATCTGCTCACTGGATGTAGTTGGCTCTGGAGGAGAAGTGAGAATAGTGACCTTTCACAGCTCTCCCTCACTCAAAACAAAGTCAAGTGCAAGTCATGTCATTATTTCTCTGATGGCATGGTCTTCTTCACAACAAAGGAAGAACACACGCACACGAGATGATTTGTTACATTTTACATCTCCCTTTATTTTTCTCCTTGTATGTTCCCCTCAACACTTACTTTTCTTTTTTTAGACATCCTGTCATATTCAGCTTGCCCTTTATCTTCTTTCTGTCTGCATACATACACATATACATATATATTTGTATACATATGCAGATATGTACACATACATGTAAACATATATACAAATGTATACACACATATATACACACAAAAATCTATATAGATACATAATGTGTGTGTATATATACACACATATGCTTACATACATAAAAACATATATCTTCCCTCCAACTATCTTAATGCTGAGAAAGGTTTCATGAGTCACAAATATTAACTTTCAATGTAGGAATGTAAACAGTTCAATTTTAATAGGTCCCTTATGGTTTCTCTTTCTTGTTTACCTTTTAATACTTCTCTTGATTCTTGTACTTTAAAGTCAAATTTTCTATTCAGCTCTGATCTTTTCAACAAGAATGCTTGAAAGTTCTGTATTTCATTGAAGTTCCATTATTTCCCCTGAAGTATGATACGCAATTTTGGTAGGTAGATGATTATTGATTTTAATCCTACCTCCTTTGAATGCTGCAATATCATGTCCCAAACCCTCTTCTCCTTTTATGTAGAAGATGGTAAACCCTAGTTGATACTGATTGTGTCTCCACAATACTTGAAAATTGTTTCTTTTTGACTGTTTGTAATATTTTCTCCCTGACCTGGGAACTCTGGAATTTGGATACAATGTTCCTAGGAGTTTTCCTTTTGGGATACGTTTCAGGAGGTGATCAGCAAATTCTTTATATTTCCATTTTACCCTCTGGTTTTAGAATATATGGGAAGTTTTCTTTGAAAATTTCTTTATTTGTTGTTTTTTTATTTAAGTTTTCAACATTAATTTCCATAAATTTTAAGTTCCAAATTTTGCCCCTACCTCTCTCCTCCCCATCCCCAAACTCCAAGCATTCTATTGACCTCTTCCAAAAATCTGACCTCCCTTTTAACACCCCTCCCTTCCCTTATCCCCATCTTCTCTTTTGTCCCATAGGGCAAGATAAATTTCTGTACCTCATTAACTGTAATTCTTATTTTCTAATTGTATGCAAAAACAATCATTTGTTGCTAAAACTTTGAATTCTAACTTCCCTTCTTTCCTCCCTCCCCACCCCCCATCCTCACTGAGAAGGCAAGCAGTTCTATATAGGCTATATGTGTGTAGATTTGCAAATGACTTCCATAGTAATCATGTTGTGTAAGAATAACTATATTTTCCTCCATCGTATTCTGTCCCCCATTTCTTCTATTCTCTCCTTTGACCTTGTCCCTCCCCAAGAGTGTTTACTCTAATTTCTCCCTCCTCCCATTTGGCCTTCCTTCTGTCATCCTCCCACCCTGATTATCCCTTTCTCCCCTATTTTCCTGTAGTGTAAGGTAGGTTTTCATATCAAATTCAGTGTGCATGTTGTTCCTTCTTTGAACCAGAAGTGATGAGAGTAAGCATCACTTTTTTCCTTCTCACCTTCCCCTTTGCCCCCTCCATTGGAAAAGTTTTTTCTTGCCTCCTCTATGAGAGATAATTTCCCCCATTCCATTTCTCCCTTTCTCCTCCCAATCTATTCCTCTCTCACCCCTTAATTTAATTTCTTTAGATATGATCCCTTCCTATTCAACTCAACGTGTGCTCTCTGTCTCTTTCTCTGCCTCTGTATGTATGTATGTGTATATATATATATATATATATATATATATATATATATATATATATATATATGTATATACTCATATGTATATGTGTGTGTATGCATGTGTGTGTCTGCATAATCCCACCAACTATCCAGATACTGAGAAAAGTTTCAAGAGTTACAAATATTATCTATGTAGGAATGCAAAGAGTTCAACTTTAGTAAGTCCTTTGTGATATCTTTTTTCTGCTTACTTTTTCCTGTTTCTCTTTTTCATTCGTGTGTTTGAAAGTCAAATTTTCTTTTCAGCTCTGGTCTTTTCATCAAGAATACTTGAAAGTCCTCTATTTCATTGAATGACCACTTTTTCCCTTGAAGTATGATACTCAGTTTGCTGGATAGGTGATTCTTGGTTTTAATCCTAGTTCCTTTGACTTATGGAGTATCATATTCCATGCCCTTCAATCCCTTAATATAGAAGATGCTATATCTTGTATTACCTTTACTATATTTTCACAATACTCGAATTGTTTCTTTCTAGCTGCTTGCAATATTTTCTCCTTCACCTGGGAGCTATGAAATTTGACTAAAATGTTCCTAGGAGTTTCTGTTTTTGGATCTCTTTCAGGAGGTGACCAGTGGATTCTTTCAATATTTATTTTGCTCTCTGGTTCTAGAATGTCAGGGCAGATGATGTCTAGGCTCTTTTTTTGATCATGGCTTTCAGGTAGTCCCATAATTTTAAAATTGTCTCTCCTGCATCTATTTTCCAAGTCAGTTGTTTTTGCAATGAGATATTTCACATCATCTTCCATTTTTCATTCTTTTGGTTTTACTTCGTAGTTTCTTGGTTTCTCATAAAGCAATTAGCCTCCATCTGTTCCATTCTAATTTTTAAAGAATTATTTCCTTCAGTGAGGTTTTGAACCTCCTTTTTCATTCAGCTTATTCTGCTTTTTACAACACTTTTCTCCTCATTGGCTTTTTGCATCTCTTTTGCCAATTGAATTAGCCTATTTTTCAAAGTGTTATTTTCTGGGATATAGCCAAGATGGCAGAGTAAAAAGACACAGAGATACTAACTCTTACCACACATCCCATAAAATACATGTAAAAAACTCTCAAGAAATTCTAGAGCAGCAGAAGCCACAGAACAACAGAGTGGAGGAGATTTCTAGCCCAGAGTGACCTGAAAGACCAACGGGAAAGATTCATCACATCAGATGCAGAGAAGAGCCCAGACCAGTGTTGGCCACGTGGGCACCAAGAGAAATAGATCCAAGCAGGCTTCAAGGGCAAAATCTCAGTGGCAGCACAGATCCTTCAACTCACGGGCGCCAAAGGTCAGTGAAAGGGTCTTTTTGGCTGGCCAAGAAGGAAGCAGGGTGTCCCCATAACTCAGGCCTACTTAGGTGGCAGCAGTGCAGGCAGCAGTGGATGGGGCTATCAAAGCAGGCAGTAGTTGTATCCATTGTTGAAGGCCTCATTGTAAACCCTCTTAGGGAATTGAGCCCTGTGTGGTGGCCTTGCCCCCACTTGAGCAGCTGATCTCAATCTCACACTGAATAGCTGCCCTGTCCCCACCTAAAGCCCCTGAGGGTTTGGAGCAGTTCATCTAAATCTCAGCCCCAGTGCTAACTTGGTAAAACTGGAGGCAAGGTGGTTGTGGAGAGGAAATTAAGAAGTCAAGTAACTGGATGGGAAAATGCCCCCAAAAGAGGAAAAAAAATAAGACTATAGAAGGTTACTTTCTTGGGGAACAGATGTCTCCTCTCATTCTTTCAGATGAGGAAGAACAAAGCATACTGTCAGAGGAAGTCAAGGCCTCTGTTTCCAAAGCCTCCAAAGGGAAGTTAAATTGGGCTCAGGCAATAGAAGAGGTTAAAAAACAAGTTAGCAGCTTACTAAAGGAGAACCAAAAAATGCTGAGGAAAATAACAGCTTTAAGAAAAGCTAACTCAATTGGAAAAAGAGGTCCAAAAAGCCAAGGAGGAGAAGGAGGTTTTAAAAAGCAGAATTAGTCAAATGGAAGAGAAGGTTCAAAAACTCACTGAACAAAATAATTCATTGAAAGAGAGAATTGAGTTCACGGTAATGAATGACTATGAGTTAAACCAAGCAATTAGTGAACAAAACCAAAAATTGAATAAATAGAAGATAATGTGAAATGTCTCATTGGAAAAACAACTGACCTGGAAAATAGATCCAGGAGAAACAATTTAAACATTACGAGACTACCTAAAAGCCATGCTCAAAAAAAAGAGCCTAGACATTATCTTCCATGAAATTATCAAGGAAAACTGCCCTGATTTTCTAGAATCAGAGGGCATAATAAATATTGAAAGAATTCACCAATCACCTCCTGAAAGAGACCAGAACAGAGAAACTCCTAAGATTATTGTGGCCAAATTTCAGAGTTCCCAGATCAAGGAGAAAACACTAGAAGCTAGAAAGAAACAATTTGAGTATTGTGGAAATACAATCAGGATAACACAGGATCTGGCAGCTTCAACATTAAGGGATCAAAGGGTTTGGAATGGGATATTCCAGAGGTCAAAGGAACTTGAATTGAAAACAAGAATCACTTACCCAGCAAATCTGAGTATAATGCTTCAAGGGAATAAACGGTCATTCAATGATATAGAGGATTTTCAATCATTCATACTAGGGAAAAGATCAGATCTGTATTGAAAATTTGACTTTACAATAAAAGAATCAAGAGAAACATAAAAAGGTAAAAAGGAAACAAAAATCATAAAAGACTCTCTAAGGATGAACTGTTTACATGGAATATACACATGGAAATAAAATATTTATAACTTGACTCTTTTCTCAGTATTTGGGTAGATGGAGAGGTTGTACATACACACACATATACATATCTAGACAGAGTTCAGAGTTTATTGAATCAGAAGAGATGATATCCACAAAAAAAAAATAAAAATTAAAGGTTGAGGAAGGCAAATACTGGGAAGAGAAAGGGAGAAGTGGAATGGGGCAGATGATAACTCATAAAAGAGATAAGAAAAATCTTGTTCAGTGGAGGAGAAAAGGGAGAAGGAGAGAGGGGGAAAATGAAGCGACTCTCTCCACATGTGGAAGGAATAACATGCTCACTAAATTTGATATGAAAATTTATATCACACCACAGGAAAGTAGGGGAGGAAGTGACAAGTGGGGTGAGGGGAATGATAGAAGGTAGGGCAAATGGGAGAAAGGAGTTGCTACTTTAGAAACAGGACAAGGTCAGTTATGGGGGAAAAACAAATGGGAGTAGAGTAGGACAGAGTGCATATGATTAGCATTACACAACATGATTATTATAGAAGTCTTTTGCAAAACAACACGTATGTAGTCTGTATTGAATTGTTTGCCTTCTCAGTGGGGATGGGTAGGGAGGGAGGGAAGGAGAAAAGTTGGAATTCAAAGTATTAGTAACGAATGTTGAGAATTTTTATTCCATATAACCGGGAAATAAGAAATACGGGGAATGGGGAATAGAAATTTACCTTGCCCTACAAGAAAAGAGAAGAGATGGGGATAAGGGAAGTATAGGGTGTGACAGAAGGGAGGGTACATTGAGCGAAGCAGTAATCAGAATGCAAGGTATTAGGAAGAGAGGGGAGGGGAGTGATGGGAAGAATATTGGACATGTTACAAAGTGAGGTAAAAGCAATTAGTATTAAAACAATTGACTGAATTAATTACTGAGAAGAAATCAATGACACCTTTAGTTTGGGGAAAAGAATTTAAGTCTAAATTTCCTAGAGGAAGGTAACCTCAGGTAAAATTTAGCATTGAGGGAAAAGTTAATGTTTTAATCGTAAATTTGATTTTATGATTGCTATTTAATCAGGAACTAGAACATGTATAGAAAGGCATCTATGCAACTTAAGAGTTGCCTCAAAAGATATTCCCTAGCCAAAGTGAAATTATAATCATATTTGAAACCTGGTTATTGGAACTTGTTATGGGACTATTAAGTGATTGTTCTTCTGAGTTTAACTCCAGGTATGGATAGCAAGAAAGGCGATCTGAGCCTCCAATCCATGATGTCAGTAAACTGGTGAGATGCTGATATGAACTGCAAAAGGTGATCTCATGGGAAGGGTGGGAAAACGACTGTTCATCCTGGGCTGAGGTAGAATTTTCCTGACTCAATTTCCCCACTGGCACCTGGAAGACTTTAAACCTGACTGAATGCAAGTGGACAATCTAATCTTGCATGGAATTGACATGAAGTGGGGGAGACATTGTATCCCTGCAATGTCCCTACTCTTGGTGGCAATTTCCTATAGTCAAAAGATTTGTAAGCTTAATAACAGGTCTATTAAATTATAGATTACTGGTGGAGAAACATCTGAGGTTAAGTCTAAAATTAAACTATTGGGCATAGGACCTTAGACCAACAACAGTAAGTTAAGGTCCTTTAATTCTTAGTAATACTGTGGAGACAATTAGGTCAAGAGCTTGTGAAGTTAGCAGCATAAATATTATTTAGTTAATCTTTAAAAAAAATTCTTTAAAGTCCATATTACAAATGCTTTAAAAAGAAGTATCACCCGACCAGAAGTTTGACTTGTTTTATCTGTTATAAAATATGTTAAAAATGAAAAATAAAATTAAAGAAAAAGTGCTATTTTCTTCAGCATTTTTTTTGGTCTCCTTCAGTAAGCTGTTGACTTACTTTTTATGATTTTCTTGCATCTCTCTCATTTCTCTTCCCAATTTTTCCTCCACCTCTCTTACTTGATTTTCAAAATCCTTTTTCAGATCTTCCATGGCCTGAGACCATTGCATATTTATCTTCGATGCTTGGAATACAGAAGCCTTGACTTTTATGTCTTTCCCTGATGGTAAGCATTTCTCTTTCTCATCCAAAAGGATGGGAGAAAATACCTGTTCACTAAGAAATTAAGCATCCATAATCTCATTTTTCCCCTTTTTTTGGGTATTTTCCCAACCAATTACTTAACTTTTGGCTCCTTTGTCAAGAATCGGATATACTCTGGGGAACTGTAAGATCTCAGTTCCTCCAACGTGGCATAATCAAGCCTGCACAGTGGTCTGGGGGCAACAAGAACCTTTTCTTCCCAGAGTCTGTGAGTAGTAGAATTCCTCTCCCCAACTGCCTCCAATCCCACACACCACTCAGGACTGAGGTTCAGATCAGCTGCTCAGTTCCCCCAGGGGCTTTAAGCTAATACTTGATGCTGGCTGCTGCCTGCTGTGATCACTTGCAGGCGCTGTTCCTGCTGCTGCTGCCTCTGGTGCTGCTTAGGGGCTGGGGTTAGTGGGGTACACTGCTCCTTTGTTACCCAGTTGAAAAAGCCCTCTTACTCACCTTTGAAGCTGCCTTTGGTGCCTGTGGGTTGAGGGATCTGAGAACCTCCGCAGATCCTGGGGATATCACCCCCGAGGCCTGCTATGGTCCTGTTCTTCCTGGTGTCCATATGGCCAAGGCTGGGCTGTGGTCTGCTCCACATCCAATGTGACAGACCTTTCCCATTGCCTTTCCAGGTCACCCTGGGCTAGAAATCTCCTTCACTCCATCGTTCTGTGGCTTCTGCTACTTTAGACTTTGCTGAGAGGGGTTCTTTGCAGGTATTTTATGGGATGCAGGGGACTAGCTAGAATGTGTGCCTCTCTGTACTCCATCATCTTGGCTCTGCCTCTGATAATTTCTTGAAAGATGATGTCTATTTTCTTTTTTTGATCATGGCTTTCAGGTAGTCCAATAATTTTTTTGAGGGAGGGTTCTACAATACATCCTTATTAAACACATTTTCACTTAGCAAAATATAAATTACATGGAAGAATGCATAGAAGAATTAAAACAAGTGAGAGAATCCATGAGAAAAAACAAACCAAAAAACAACACAAGACAAAATAGCCTGCTTCATTCTGCATTCCAGTTTCATTGTTCTTTATCTGGATGTTGATGACATTTTTATTCAAGAGTCCTGTGGGGATGTTTTAGGTCTTTGCATTGCTGTGAAGTGTAGAGTTTAACAGAAACAGTTCTTACACACTGTGGCTGTTAGTGTGTGTGATGTTCTCTTGGTTTTGCTCATTTCACTCAACATCAGTTCGCATAAGTCTTTCCCATTTTTTCTGACAGTCCAATAATTTTTAAATTAGCATTCCTGTATTTATTTTCCAGGTCACTTGTTTTTTCAAATAGTTCACATTGTCTTTTTTTTCATTCTTTTGGTTTTATAATTTTTTGATTTCTAATAAAATCATTAGTAATCATTTTCTTCATTCTGATTTTTAAGGAATTATTTTCTTCAGTGAGCTTTTGGATCTCTTTTTTATTTGACCCATTCTACTGTTTAAGGAATTCTTCTCCCCATTGGCTTTTTGGACCTCTTTTGCCATTTGTGTTAGTCACATTTTAAAGGTGTTATTTTCTTCAGCATTTTGGGGAGTTTCCTTAAGCAAACTATTGGCTCATTTTTCATGATTTTCTTGCACTACTCTCATTTGTCTTCCCAATTTTTCCTTTATTTATCTTATTTGATTTTCAAAGTCCTACTTAAATTTTCCATGGCCTGAGACTAATTCACATTTTTCTTGGAGACTTTGTATGTAAGAGCTTTGGCTTTGTTTTCTTCTGCTGCTTGTATGTTTTCTTCTTCCTCATCGCCAATGACATAAGAAAATACCTCTTCACTGAAAAAGTAAGAATCAAGTCTGTTTCTTTTTGCCCTATTTGCTCACTTCCCCTGCCAATTACTTGACTTTGGAGCTATATGTTATGTGTAGGGCTCGAGAAGCAGCTACTGCTTCAGTGGCTAATGCCACCTTCAGACTGGGGCCAGTGCCAGACTATGCTCCCTTCTTAACCACTTGAGAGACCCTTCCCACTTAACATCAAAGCTGTCTTTGGCATTTGTGGGCAGAGAAGTATAGAAACTGCTGCAGTTGTCAGTCAGTTAGTCTCCAAAGCCTTATCCCAGCTCTGTTCACACTCAGTATGGCCCATGCTGAACGTCACTCTGCTCCCAGCCCTGTACAATATACCCTTCCTTTCAGTCTTCCAGATTGTCTTGGGCTGGAAATTTTCTTCAATCTGTCCTTTCGTGGCTTATCCTTCTCTAGAATTTGTTTAGAATCATTTTGACAGGTTTTATGAGGAATTTAGCAGGAGAACTTCAGCAGGTTTCTGCTTCTATGCCACCATCATGGCTCTGCTCACGTTGGCTTAGGCTTTTGTTCACCCATTCTGTATTTCTGTTTTCTTTTTTATGCATTACTTGTGAGGTTTGTAATCTCATCAGGTCTATGGTTTTTCATTAGAATACTTTTAATGCATTTTTTATGTTATTGAATGTCCTACTTTTTTTTTTTTTTTTTCATTTATAGTGAAGTTCAGATTTGCAGAGTAGGCTACTCTGGGTTCCATCCTGTGCTCCACTGGTCTTTGGAACTCATTATTCTTTTGTCTCATTTAGTCTATTTATTTTGCATCCTTATTCCTCTTTTTGCCATGTGCAGAATAGACTGTTGTTACTCAAATTTCCTTTCCTTTGTATTTAAAAGTCTTTCTGCTATTTGCTTATAGAACTTGTTTCCTCAATCAAACTTAAATTTAACCACCCTTGGTCTTAGAGTTTGCAGACCTCCACCCCTTTTCCTGTTATCTTCCTGGAAGTGATCTATAGATTCTTTCAATTTGCCCTTTTTCCTGTGTTCAGAAGTTCTAGACTTATTTCTCATATCATTTCTTGGTTTGTAGTATTCAAGGTTTTGGGCTTTTCATTTTATTCTAGGACACTTATAATTCTTAGTTTGCCTCTACTCATCCTGTTTTCAAAATGAATGGTTTGATTGAACACGGATATAATTTTATTTTTATGTTATGGTTTTTTATTGAATCTTACAGATTTTGTACTTCTATTTACTTGCATTCACAATTTCTTTTCTAACATTCATAGAAAAGTCTCCATCAATTATTGAATTTTTTTCTCTTCTGTCAGTTATCTCTTCTCTGCAGTTTGAAAATTCTGCTCCCAATTTTTTTCTCTTTTAAACAAAAACAACTTTTTGGAGTTCCACCTCATCAAATGTTGAAACATTTCTTTTTGTTTTATAGTATTTATGTTATGGCTACATTTATTTATTAGATCATGTATCTTTTTGCCGTTTACCTCCCTGTTGGTTTATCTGCTTCTGCACAAGATCTTTGAGTTTTATTCCCCTTGAGGGCATTTATACTTCCTTATTTTCCACTATTGTCCATTTCTAATTTCTTTCTTGGTCTGTATGTCTCTCTCCATGGTTCCCTGGGGACCGAATCTCAAGGTATCTTGGCCACCAACATTGAGTGATTGATAGTTCAACGATTTTGGTCTCTGCCTCAAGTGACCTTCAAGTATAAAGAACTGGCCTCACCTAGATGCTGAACTCTTCCTCAGGTTTAGTGAAGTGTCATATAATTACTACTTCCCTCCCTTTTCACAAGTTTTGTCTACTTCCATTCACTCAGTTCTCTACTTCATCAGTATAAAGTGCTGCTACACTTGGTGGTTTTGCAGCCTTGGAATATGTTTGTCATTTGGAGTTTAGACATTTTGGCAGTGAAATGGAGTAAGTTGGTGTATGTTTGAGTTCTATTGCAAGCTAAGTCTCAAGCTCTGTCCTTTTCCTTCTGCTTCTCTGTTCTCTGTCACAGCAAAAATCCAGCTGTCTCACTGGCTATTGAAATCTCAACTTTTTTGTTGTTGTTTTAGAGCTTGTACCTCAATGACACTGGAACAAGGCAGAAAGAGTCAGTGTAAGAAGCTCCACTTTCTTGCTAGTACAACTTTTATGCCTGATTGGTGAAAGATGGGTGGCTAACTTAGAGTAAGTTAGGAATTTGTGAAATTTTTAACTTTCTTTTGAGCTCCAGGTGTCTTAGACCATAAAGGGAGTTGAAGTTCTTTTATCTTAGGTGCATAATTGCTGTTCTGGAGAGGTTTGAAGTGTTCTGAAGATGAGAGAAAATTTCTAGCTCTCCATATTACTAATCACCTCATAAATAGGCCATCATAAATTTATTTTGCAATCCTTAATGATTTTTAAAATTATTTATCAATTTGGTTTTGGTTTTCAACATTCATTTCTCTAAGATTTTGAGGTCCAAATTTTTTCTCTCTTCCTCTTCTTCTACTCTCAAAGGAAACATGCAATATGGGGAGGAGGCAAGATGGTGTAGTAGAAAGATTCACATATGCTAGCTCTGAACCCACAGCCTGTAAATTACCTGTAAAGAGGAACTCCGACAAAATTCTGGAGCAGCGGAAGCCGCACAACAATGCAGTGGAGGAGATTTCTGTTCCAGAGAGCCCTAAAAAATGGACAGCAAAGGTCCATCACACATCAGACTAGAGCAGAGCCTAGCCCTGCCTTGGCTGGGAGGCACCAAGAGGAGCAGATCCGAGCAGGCTTCAGGGACGGAATCTCCAGTGGCTGCGAAAATCCCTCAACCTACAGGCGCCAAAATTAAGTGAGAGAGCCATCTGGACTGGCCGAGAGGGGAGCGGGATGTTTCCATAACTCAGGCCCCTTCTGGAGGCAGCAGTAGAGGCAGCAGCAGACAGGAGCTCCCATGGCATGCAGGAGCTCAGATCCATTGTTGAAGGTCTCCCCATAAACCCCCTGAGGGAACTGAGCCTGGGAGGTGGCCCTGTCCCCACCTGAGAACCTAAACTTAATCTCACACTGAATATCAACCCTTTCCCCCACCTGAGCACCTGAACTTAATCTCACACTGACTAGCAGCCCTGCCCCCACTGAAATCCCTGAGGCTGGGAAGCAGTATTTGAATCTCAGACCCCAAGCACTAGTTGGGCAGATCTGGAGGTAATGTGGGTATGGAAAGGTACCTGAGAAGTCAAGGAGCTGGCTGGGAAAATGCCCAGAAAAGGGAAAAAATAAGACCATAGAAGGTTACTTTCTTGGTGAACAGATATTTCCTCCTTTCCTTTTGGATGAGAAAGAACAATGCTTACCATCAGGTAAAGACATAGAAGTCAAGGCTTCTGTATGTATTCCAAACATCAGAAATAGATATTCAATGGGCTCAGGCCATGGAAGAGCTCAAAAAGCATTTTGAAAATCAAGTTAAGCAGGTGGAGGAAAAACTGGGAAGAAAAATGAGAGAGATACAAGAAAAGCTTGAAAAACAGGTCAATACCTTGCTAAAGGAGACCCAAAAAATGCTGAAGAAAACACCTTGAGAAATAGGCTAACTCAATTGGCAAAAGAGGTTCAAAAAGCCAATGAGGAGAAGAATGCTTTCAAAAGCAGAATTAGCCAAATTCTCTCAAAATTAGAATGGAACAGATGGAGGCTAATGACTTTATGAGAAACCAAGAAATCACCAAACAAAGCCAAAAGAATGAAAAAAAAAAGAAGAGAATATGAAATATCTCATTGGAAAAACAACTGACCTGGAAAATAGATCCAGGAGAGACAATTTAAACATTATGGGACTACCTGAAAGCCATGATCAGAAAAAGAACCTAGAAATCATTTTTCATGAAATTATCAAGGAAAACTGCCCTGATATTCTAGAACCACAGGGCAAAATAAGTATTCAAGGAATCCATCGATCACTGCCTGGAAGAGATCCAAAAAGAGAACCTCCTAGGAACATTGTGGCCAAATTCCAGAATTCCCAGGTCAAGGAGAAAATATTTCAAGCAGCTAGAAAGAAATAATTCCAGTACTGTAGAAATACAACCAGGATAACACAAGATCTAGCAGCTTCTACATTAAGGGATCGAAGGGCATGGAATATGATATTCCAGAAGTCAAAGGAACTAGGACTAAAACCAAGAATCACCTACCCAGCAAAACTGAATATAATGCTTCAGGGGAAAAAATGGTCTTTCAATGAAGTAGAGGACTTTCAAGCATTCTGGATGAAAAGACCAGAGCTGAAAAGAAAATTTGACTTTCAAACACAAGAATGAGAAGAAGCATGAAAAAGTAAACAGCAAAGAGAAGTCATAAGGGACTTACCAGTGGTGAACTGTTTACATTCCTACATGGAAAGACAATATTTGTAACTCTTGAAATTTTTCAGTATCTGGGTAGTTGGTGGGATTACACACACTCACACACACACACATGCACACACACAGAGACAGAGGGCACAGAGTGAATTGAATAGGATGGGATCATATCTTAAAAAAATTTAGGTAAATGGTGAGAGAGAAATGTATTGGGAGGAGAGAGGGTGAAAGGGAATGGGGCAAATTATCTCTCATAGAAGAGTCAGGTAGGAGACTTTTTGGTGGAGGGAAAAAGAGGAGAGCTGGGAGAAAAACACGAAGTTTACTCTCATCACATTCAACTAATGGAAGGAATAAAATGCACATTCATTTTGGTATGAAAACCTATATTACAATACAGGAACGTTGGGGAGAAGGGGATAAGCAGGGTGGGGCGATGATGGAAGGGGGGATAATGGGAGGAGGGGGCAATTTGAAGTCAACACTCTTGGAGAGGGACAGGATCAATAGAGAGAATAGAAGCAATGGGGGACAGGATAGGATGGAGGGAAATATAGTTAGTCTTGCACAACATGACTATTATGGAATTCATTTGCAAAACTACACAGATATGGCCCATATTGAATTACCTGCCTTCCCAAAGGGATTGGGTGGGGAGGGAGGGATGGAGAGAAGTTGGAATTCAAAATTTTAGGAACAACTCTTGAGTATTGTTCTTGCTACTAGGAAATAAGTAATCCAGGTAATGGGGAATAGAAAGTTTTTTGGCCCTACGGGACAAAAGAGAAGATGGGGACAAGGGAAGGGAGGGATGATAGAAGAGAGGGAAGATTGGTGATAGGGGAAATTAGAATGTCTGGTATATCCGAGGGAGGGGACAAATGGGGAGAGAATTTGGAACCCAAAATTTTGTGAAAATGAATGTAAAAAGTTAAATAAATAAGTTCATAAAAAATACAGTCTGATAAGGGCTACACATGTACAATCATAATATGCATGTTTCCACATTAATCATATTATAAAGAAGAATTAGAAGCAAAGGAAAAATCCATGAGTAAGAAGAAACAAATTGAAAAAGAAAGCAATATAATTTGATCTGCATTCAGACTCCATGATTCTTTCTCTGGATGTGGGTCCCATTTTCCATCATGAGTCTTTTGGTATTGTCTTAGATTCTTATCTTGTTGAGAAGAGTTGACTCTATGAAATTTAGTCAGCACACAGCATTGTCGTTACTGTTCTTTTTAGCCTTTCCAAGTTTTACTGAAGTACACCTGCTCCTCACTTCGTATGGAATAATTATATTCTGTTACATTCATATATCACAACTTGTTCAGTCATTCCTCAATTGATGGGCATCCCTAAAATTTCCAATTCTTGGCCACTACCAAAATGGCTGCTCTAAATATTGTTGTACATATATGTCCTTTCCCCATTTTTATGATCTCTTTGTTATAGGCACTCGCATAGTTTTATAGCCCTTTGGGCATAGTTCTAAATTGCTCTCCAGAATGTTTGGATCAGTTCACAATTGCACCAAAAATGTGTTATAGTTCCAATTTTCCCATGTCTTCTCCAACACTTATCATTTTCATGTTTTGCCATGTCAGTCAATCTGATAGGTGTGTTGTACCTCAGAATTATTTTTATTTCTGTTTCTCTAATCAATAGAAATTTAGAGCATTTTTTCATATGACTATGGACAGCTTTGATTTCTTCAAGTGAAAACTGCTTATTCATAATATTTGACCCTTTATCAATTATGAAATGCCTTGTATTTTGATAAATTTGACTCAGCTATCCACATGTTTTAGAAATGGGGCTTTAGCAGAGAGATTGAATGAAAAAATTCCTTCCCTGCTCTCTGCTTCCCTTCTAATCTTGCTTGCACTGGTTTTGTTTGTGTAAAACATTTTTAATTTAATGTAATCAAAATCATCCATTTTGCATTTTATAATGTTTTCTATCTCTTGTCTGGTCATAAATTATTCTGTTCTCCATAGAGCTGATAGGTAAACTATTCCTTATTCTCTCGATTTGCTTATCCTCTCATCTTTTGTTTTTAAATCAGAACCTTATCTTGATCTTATCTTGGTAGACAGTATAATATATTGATGTATGGCTAGTTTTTGCCATACAGTTTTCCAGTTTTTTCAACTGTTTTTGTTAAATAATGAGTTATTATACCAAAAAGTGGAGTCTTTGCGTTTATCAAATAATTGATTACTATAGTCATTGACTACTATGTCTTGTGTACCCAACCTTTTGCATTGATCCATCACTGTATTTCTTAGTTAGTGCTAACTTGTTTTAATAATTACTGCTTTATACTATGATTTCAAATCTGGTACAGATAGACTACCTTCTCTAGCATTTCTTTTCATGATTTCCCTTGATATGTTGGACCTTTTATTCCTCCAGAAGAATTTTGTTGTTTTTTTTCTAGTTCTATAAAATAAGTTTTTGATAGTTTGATTCACATGTCCCTAAACTAGTTTAAGTAGAATTATAACATTTTAAAATTAAATTAGCTCTATTTTTCACATTCTTAAATGTGTGCACATTGTCTTCCCCTTCTTCCCATAGAATGCAAGCTCTTTGTGGGCATCAAGTAATTCATATTATCTCTGAACTTTATTTATTCCCTCTATTTTCAGCGTGTCCTTACTTCTTTGCACACAGTAGACAACAGTGAATTTTGAAAGATTCCTGCTACCTGCCTTTTCCTTATAGCATTCTATTTCAAGCCTTAACTCAAATATCATGTTCATCAAACTTTTCCTGATTCTTCTTTCTGAGATATCTCTTTCCTTTGACTTTATAGTGTTTTGGAGCCCTATCTTGTGATTCTTGCTGTTCAATTTATGGTTATTTATCTGACTGTTAATGGACAGCTTTATTGGGATATATTGCTCAAGGCATATTAGTGAAAGTCTAAAAATAAAGGGAATACCTATACCAAAGACCCTGCAGAGACCAGAATATGTATAGGTAACTGATGCATTCATGGAGTAGTCAAGTCCATGCACACACATGGTGAATATCTATGTCCAAGGGACATATGTGGCCAATATAATGCATATTTTCAAATTTGCACATTCCCTTATTTCTTCGGGTAACGTCCCTATGCTGTTCTCTGGTTTTAATCTTTAGTGTTATGCTGCTCTTTTTTTTTTAACCAGCAAACTTCTGGTCTTTACCTGTCTTGTGCCTTTTTTTGCTGAGTTTTAACTTTTCCCTGCGACTTTTAGGTGATCTTTTATTGTGAAGTCACAGCTACCACTAAAATAGCAAGGTCTTCTGTTTAATTAGTTTTGAGTCATAGGAATTATCTTTAGTACTTTTTAATCAATTCTAATTCTTGCTTGTGAAGGAGAAGGTTTTGGGGCAAAAGTTCCATAACTGTATATAAGAAAAATTAAGTACAATACATTGGAAATGTAGTTTCAAGAATTTAGGTCTCCTAAAGAAGTCTAGGTAGTGAACGTGAGAAGGATGTGTGAAAAAATGATAAAAAACTTAAAGATATTGAGTCAAGAATATTATATATTGATATTCTCTTCAAGGAAAAGAAGCAAAACCCAATTTAAGGGATAGAAAAAAAATGGAAAAAAACCAAGGAGGTCTAGAGAGTTGATTAGTAATATTAAGTAAGAAAATAAAGAATGTAATGACAGAAAAGACACTATCATAATGTTGAGAAAATGGAGGTAATGATGTATAACTGCCAATACAGTAATTTTCAAAGGGTATCATTGATCAGTTGTAACGGATATAGTGGGATGAATTTTACTGTGGATTTGAGCATGACATTCTGTATTCTTCCTTGATCAATGACTGTTCATCATTTTTTAAAGTGCAATCTTTTCTCCCTCTTAGGACAGAGAATAAAGGAGTTTGGGCAACATTATCTATTTACCCCAGGACTCCAATGACAATGAGATGTTTCAAAAGTCTGTCTTTTTGTTCCTGTCTTTCTCACACTCACACATCCTTATTCACAGGCAGAGGTCTTCATTATAAAAACTTATTGGAAAAAATAAGAATCATTTAAGTCATAGGTGAATCCTGCTAGTTTAAGACTTTAATATAGTCTCATAGAATAAGAGAGTAAGAAAAAAGTATCATGAAATCATTTCTAAGATACCTGTTTGAGGAAATTTTGTTAAAGACAAGTTTAATGCTTTGATATGGAAATAGTGCTTATTTCTAATCAATTAATTACTCAAAAATCATTTATTAATGAGCACATATGATCTGCCAGGCAATATATTTGGTATGGAGGATGCAAAGATATGAATGAAAGAGACTATGTCTTTAAAGAGCATAAAACTAATAAGAAGCAAAAACATGGACATAAAAAAGATATTGGCAAAGCATAAATAAAGTAGATAGAAGAGCATGTGGAAGGGAAGGTAGTATTTACCTGAAAGGACTAGAAAAGACTTTCATGGAAAAAGAAGAACTTTAGATGAATTTTTGAGAAACTGAGGGATTTTACATTGCTTGAGGGAAGATACTGGACATCTTAAGTATGTGAGGAAGTCAGTACAAAGACAAAGAGGTTGGACATATTAGCATTTTTGAGGAATAATATGAATGTTAGATGACTGAACCATTGTATGTGTGAAGGGAATAAATATGTGATATTGTGAGAAAGGTAGGATGGTATCAGGTCCAAAAGCATTCTAACTTTGTTTTCCCCCCAGTTATATGTAAAGACAGTTTTTAGTATTCATTTTAAAAAAATTGAGTTCCAAATTTTCTCTCTTCCTCTCCCTAAAGAGATAAGATTTTAGATAGGTGGAAAATAGAGAAAAATAATATGTTTTGGTCTACATTCAGACTCTATCAGTAGTGTCTTTAGATGTAAAGGGTATTTTCATCATAAGTCCTTTGAAATGGTGGATCATTGTACCTCTCTGAGGAGCTAAGCTATTCCTAGTTGAACATTTCATAACATTGTAGGTATTATGTACTCTGTTCTCATTCTACTCACTTCACTTTGCATCAGTTTGTGGAAGGTTTTCTAGGTCTTAAAGCATTCTAAGTGTCAGTCATAGGACAATCTCAACAAAATGGCAGACTAAACATTTTCTTGGAGATTTTTGATGTAGAGATTTTGACTTTGTTGTCTTCTTCTGGTTGGATGTTTTGATCTTCTTTGTCACCAAAGTCACATTCTATAGTCTAAGTGTTTTTACACTAGTTGTTTATCTTCTCAGTCAAGTTTAACTATGCAGTCCCCCACTGTCTTGAGCCGAGAGATCTGGAAGCAGTTGCTGCCTCCAACATCACCTTCACACTGGCTAGGGCAGAATCCTAGCCATAACACACTCCTCTTTCACGAAGTCCCCAAAGAGTTTTCCCACTGACCCTCTAACGTGTCTTAGGGGTTGTGGGTTGAGAAGTCTGAAAGTTGCACAACTGCCAGGGATTCAGTCCCCTAAGGCTGCTCTGGCCCTGTCTATGCTCATGCAGTCCACACCAGACTACTATGCTCTTGAACCAGTGTGATATACCCTTCTTGTCAGCCTTCCAGGTTGTTCTGGGCTGGGGATTTGTTTTACTTTGTCATTTTGTGGGTTCTGTAGCTCTAGAACTTGTTTAGAGTCATTTTTACAGGTATTTGGTATTTGTTTTTACTCTACTATATTGGCTCTGCCCCCTTACATTTTCTTTTAGTGGCATACTTAGAACCCCACCCCTACTAGCTTCTCTGCTTGGGCATACTTTACAAATCTACTCATTCTCTTGTTTTTGGAAACTACATAGGGATTTTTGTCTTCTTTCATTTACTCTGTCAATGAACACCACTTCTGTCCACCTCTCACCCACTGCAACAAACCACAAACGTTCTGCGAAGACCAATTAAATTCTCATTAGGACATATATATGTCAGAGGTTGAAGTTCATCAAAAGTAAAATCCCAAACTTAAGAAGTGAGTAAATGAGTGAAAAGAGAATATAAGAGAAAATCTGAAGAGAAAGATTTCAAGGGGAAAAGATAAATTAAAAACTGAGATCAAAGACTATAAATCCAGAACATACTAAAATAAGAATGGTGAGTCTTAAAATATGAAAATGACTAGAGTCTGCTTTAGTCATATTACAAGACAAAGTAAAGTAAATCAGAACCACAACTGAATACCCCTGAGTGGTTCAAAAGTAAAATGAAAACCATGATCAGTTTGAAGGGAACAAATGTCGGAACTTAATGATGGACAGAGAAAAAACTCATAGAATAAAAATCATACCAAACAATCACACCAAAAAAACCACGCTAAAATCCATGATGATGAGACTCAACAAAGAAGCAAAAGAAATGTCGACATATTTGGAACCTATATGATTCTGAAATGAAGGACAATGCAGAACACTTTTTAAAAAGGAAATGAAAAAAACTAAATAAAGATCTGATAGTTCTATAGGCAAAAGTCATTGATCTCAAAACCTAAGATGCAGAAAGATAAAATAAAATCACATCTTCTAGAAAAATGTGACAAACAGAAAAACCTGAATACCACATCATTGGAAATAATATAGTAAAAGGAATTGAAATTTCTGAATACAGAAAACAAAGCATGAATTAAAAGAATCCAAGATTAGTTAACAAAAAAACAAAGCAAAATATTGTTTTCTTCAAACTCCAAGACATTTGAAGAATGAAGAATACTTAAATTTAATAATTCAATTGACAAGATGAGATTCTTTAAATGATCAAGAGAAAGGTCCCCATATGTATAGGGTTGCATATGCTGGACAAATAAATAGAAAGAAGTTCAAATAGTAAAACAGTGTTTTATACTATACTCCTAACCTCACAGAAAGGAATGGAAGGAGATATTATGATAATCAAAGGAGCTAAATAAATAATAGAAAATGCCACACATGTAATCATAAGTCTAAATAACAGTGAAAAAAAAAGAAACCTATGTACAGGTAATTAAAAATATCTAGAAATGGAGGGAAAGAAAATTCTTTCTGAAGCACAACCTTAAATTTGTAAATTTTCTAAAGAAAAGAAAAATAAGAAAGGTAAACAAATATCACTAAGAGAAAGATGAGTCATATAAATACTCCATCTGTATAGATTATTTTTAATAAAGCAAAAATGTAAAGTGAAGGGAATAATAATGATGATTATAATCCAGAGGGAAAAGTAATGATTTTTATTTTAAGCACACAAGGAGAAAAGAATGAAAGCAGAATTTACAGAAAAAGAGAACAACGAAGGAGCAGTACTGAAATGCTACAGAAAACACCACAAGTGCCACCCCTAATGATGTATCAGTGTAAAGCAAAGTTTTGTCCCTTTAAAATTCCAGGTCTACCCGACAAAAAACTCTCACACATTGCTTTTGTTGCTATGCACAAAGCTCTCCTGGTTCTCCTTTCACTCAGCATCAGATCATGAAAGTCTTTCCAGGACTCTCTGAAGTCTTCTTGTTCTTCATTTCTTATACTGGATTAGTACTCCGTTACATTCATATACCATAATTTATTCGACCATTCCCCAATTGATGGTCATCCCCTTGATTTCCAGTTTTTGGCAACTATGAAGAGTGCTGCTATAAATACTTTTGTACATGTGGGACCCTGTCCCATTTTTATAATCTCTTGGGTATACAGTCCTAGTAGCGAAATTGCTGGGTCAAAGGCTATGCACACTTTTGTAGCCCTTTGGACATAGTTCCAAACCACTCTCCAGAATGGCTGGATGAGCTCACAGCTCCACCAACAATGAATTAGTGTTCCAACTCTCCCACAACCTCTCCAACATTTATCATCTACCTGTTGTGTCACGTTTGCCAATCTGATAAGTGTGATGTGATACCTCAGAGTTATTTTGATTTGCATCTCTCTAATCAAAAGTGATTTAGGGCATTTTTTTAATATGACTATAGATATCTTTAATTCCTTCTTCTGAAAATTGCCTGTTCACATCCTTTCACCATTTGTCAACTGGGGAATGACTTGTATAGTTGTACATTTGACTCAGTTCTCTATATATTGTAGCAATGAGGCCTTTATCCCTGAGATCAGTTGTAAACTTTTTTTCCCAATATACTGCATCCCTTCGAATTTTGGTTTCATTAGGTTTGGTTGTGCAAACCTTTTCAGTTTAATGTAATGAAAATTATCTGCATTGCACTTAATAATGCTTTATATCTTTTGTTTAGTCAAAAATTCTTCCCTTCTCCATAAATCTGACAAATACACTATTCCTTGCTCCTTCAATTTGTCCATAGTATGAATCTTTATACCTAGATCGTGTACCCATTTGGACTCTATTCCTGTGTATGATGTCAGGTATTGGTCTATGCTTAGTTTTCACCACACTGTTATCCACTTTTCCCAGCAATTTTTGTTGAACTGTGAGTTCTTATCCCAGAAGCTGGTGTCCGTGAATTTATCAAAGAGTAGATTGCTATATTCATTGCCTATTGTGTCTTGAATATGGAGCATTTTACACTTACCTACCCTTCTGTTTCTTAGCCAGTACCAACTGGTTTTGATAATTGCTGCTTTATGATACAATTTGAGATCTGGTAGAGCTAGGCGACCTTCCATAGCATTTCTTTTCATTGGTACCTTTGATATTCTGGAGGTTTTGCTCTTCCAGATGAATTTTGATACTATTTTACCCAGCTCTAGAAAATAATTATCTGATAGTTTAATTGGCATGGCATTAAACAAGTGAATTAATTTGGGTAGAATTGTCAATTTTATTATATTGACTCAGTCTACCCGAGAGCAACTGATGTTTTTCCACTTACTTAGGCCTGACTTTATTTGTGCAAAAGTGTCTTGTAATTTTGTTCATATACTCTTTGGGTTTTTTATGGCAGGTAAACTCCCAAATATTTTATAGTGTCTACCCTAGCTTTAAATGAGGTTTCTCTTTCTATCTCTTGCTGTTGGCCATTGTTACTAATATATAGATATGCAGATTTGTGGGGTTTTATTTTGTAACCTACAACTTTGTCAAAGTTGTTTATGATTTCAAGCAGTTTTTCACTTGAATCTCTGGGATTCTCTAAGTATATCATCACACCATCTGCAAAGAGTGATAACTTAGTTTTTTCTTTGTTTATTCTAATTCCTTCAACTTCTTTGTCTTCTCTAATTGCTACAGTTAACATTTCTAGTACCATATTGAATAATAGTGCTGATAATGACATCGTTGTTTCACCCCCGATCTTTTTGGAAATGCATCTAGCTTACCTCCTTTGCATATAATGCTTGCTGAAGATTTGAGGCAGATACTGCTTATTATTTTATGGAAAGTTCCCTTCATTGCTACGTTTTCCAGCGTTTTTAATAGGAATGGATATTGTATTTTGTCAAAAGCTTTTTCTGCATCTATTGAGATGATCATGTGGTTTCTGTTAGTTTTGTTGTTTATATGATCGATAATGCTAAGTTTTCCTAATATTGAACCAGCCCTGCATTCTGGGTGTGAATCCTACCTTATCATAATGTACTATTCTCATGATAAGGTGCTGTATTCTTTTTGCTAAAATCTTATTTAAAATTTTTGCATCGATATTCATTAAAGAAATTGGCCTATAATTTTCTTTGTTTTGTCTCTTCCTGGTTTAGGTATCAAAGCCATATTTGCATCATAAAAAGAATTTGGGAGGACTCCTTCCCCAATTTTCAAAAATAGTCTCTATAGTATTGGAATTAACTGTTCTTTAAATGCTTGATAGAATTCACTTGTAAATCCATCTGGCCCTGGAGATTTTTTCCTAGGGAGTTCATTGATGGCTTGTTCAATTTCTTTTTCTGAGATTGTTTTTTTTTTAAGTATTCAACTTCCTCTTCTGTTAATCTGAACTTTTTTTTTTAAAACCTCAGCCATCTCATTTAGATTGTCGAAACTGTGGGCATAAAGTTGGGCAAGGTAATTTCTAATTAATGTTTTAATATCTTCCTCATGGGAGGTGAGTTCACCCCTTTCATTTTTGATATTGGTAATTTGGTTTTCTTGTTTTTTTAATCAGATTGCTCAAAAGTTTGTCAATTTCATTAGTTTTTCCACAAAACTAATTATTGGTTTTATTTATTAATTCAATAGTTTTCTTAAATTCAATTTTATTAGTCACTCCTTTGATTTTCAGTATTTCTAATTTGGAATTTACTTGGGGATTTTCAGTTTGGTCTTCTTTCTAAGTTTTTCAGCTGCATGCCCAAGTCATTGATCTCCTCTTTCTCTATTTTATTCATGTAGGCATTCAAAGATATAGAATTTCCCCTAAGAACTGCTTTTGCAATATCCCATAAATTTGGTAGGTTGTCTCATTATTGTCACTCTCTTGAATGAAGTTGGTGATTGTTTTTACGATTTGTTGTTTAAGCCACTCCTTCTTTAGGAAGAGATTATTTAGTTTCCAAATAATTTTTGTTTTGTCTTTCCATGGCCTTTTATTACACATAATTTTTATTGAATTATGATCTGAGAAGGATGCATTGACTATCTCTGCCTTTCTTCATTGAACTGTGAGGTTTTTATGCCCCAAAACATGGTCAATTTTTGTGCATGTGCCATATACTAGTGAGAAAAAGCTATATTCCTTTTCCTTCTTATTTCATTTTCTCCAAAGATCTATCATATCTATCTTATCCAGAGATTTCTTTACCTCCTTAAACTCTTTGTTATTTACTTTGAGGTTAGATGTGTGAAGTTCATAGAGGAGGAGGTTGAGGTCCCCCAGTAGTATAATTTTACTGTCTATTTCATTCTTCAACTCCCCCAACCTCTACTCTAAGAATTTGGATGCTACACCACTTGAAGTATATATGTTTAGTAACAATATTGATTCATAGTCTATGATGCCTTTTAGCAGGATATAATTTTCTTCCTTATATCTTTTGATTAGATCTATTTCTTCTTTTGCTTTGTCTGAGATTAGGATGGCTACCCCTGCTTTTCTTACATCAGCTAAAGCACAGTATATTCTGCTCCAACCTTTTACCTTTACCGTGTGCATATCTGCCAATTTCAAATGTGTTTCTTTTAAGCAACGTATTGTTGGCTTATGGTTTTTAGTTCATTCTGCTACCTGTCTCCGTTTTATGGGAGAATTCATTCCATTCACATTCACTGTTATAATTATAACCTGTGTCTCAGGAGCTGGTGTGGGTGATATCTGGTGCTCAGTGACTGTCACTTGCTCAGCTCTGCTGGTTTCCCACCCTGGGCTGCCACTCTGTCTTTCCGCCATGCTATTGCTGTCTGCGACTGCACCAGGGTTTTCCCACTTGGTCACACTACTGTGGGACACACTGAGTTGTGTGCTGTGGGCTCACCCCTTGGAACAGAGCCTTCCCATTGACCTTCCAGTCTGACCTGGGCTGTGTATCTGGCACAATCTGTCTCCTCTCGCATTCTGCAGCTCCAAAATTTGGTCAGATTCTCTTTTTAAAAGTATCTGAAGAAGTGCTCTAAATCACTATTGATTAGAGAGATGCAAATCAAAACAACTCTGAGGTACCACATCACACCTATAAGATTGGCAAACATGACAGAACAAGAAAATGATAAATGCTGGAGAGGATGTGGGAGAGTTGGAACACTAATTCATTGTTGGTGGAGCTGTGAGATCATCCAACCCTTCTGGAGAACGGTTTGGAACTATGCCCAAAGGGCTACAAAAATGTGCATACCCTTTGACCCAGCAATTTTGCTACTAGGACTGTATCCCCAAGAGATTATAAAAACGGGAAAGGGTCCCACGTGTACAAAAATGTTTATAGCAGCACTTTTTGTGGTAGCCAAAAACTGGAAGTCAAGGGGATGCCCATCAATTGGGGAATGGCTGAATAAATTATGGTATATGAATGTAATGGAGTACTATTGTGCCATAAGAAATGATGAACAAGAAGACTTCAGGGAGGCCTGGAAGGACTTATATGACCTGATGCTGAGTGAAAGGAGCAGAACCAGGAGAACTTTGTGCACAGCAACGACCACAGTGTGTGAGAGTTTTTTCTGGTAGACTTGGAACTTTGTAATAACACAAGAACTTACTGAGAAAAAAAAATCCTAATGTCGGTCTTCTAAGGCAAAATGCCTTCCACACTAGGAGAAAGAAATATGGAAGTCATTTGAAGAATGTAGCAGATCATGTTTGTGTGTGTGTGGGTTTCAGTGTATTATGTGTTGATTTGTTATATGATTTCTTCCATTTATTTTAGTTCGACTACATAGCATGACTATAGTGAAAATGTGCTCAATAGCAAAGTATATGTAGAACCTATACAAAATTGTATGCTGTCATGGGGAGGGAGGGGGATAGTGGGGGAAGGGTGGGGGGGATAAAACCTTAACTTTAAGGAAATGATTGTAAAACATTAAAGAAAAAAATAAAATAAAAAAATAAAAAAGAAGTATCTGAAGGAGTCTGCCTAAGAGCTTAGGTGAGTCGTTGCTCTCACTCAGTCATCTTCAAAGGATGTCAGGCTCTTTTTTTTAATCACGGCTTTCATGTAGTCTCATAATTTTTACATTGCCTCTCCTGCATCTATTTTTCAGGTCAGTTGTTTTTCCAATGAGATATTTCACATTATTTTCCATTTTTTCATTCCTTCGGTTTTGTTTTGTAATTTCTTGGTTTCTCATAAAGTCAATAACTTCTATTTTTTCCATTCTAATTTTTAAAAACTGTTTTCTTCAATGAGTTTTGTACCTACTTTCTCATTTGGCTAATTCTGCTTTTTAAAGGTTTCTTCTCCTCATTGGCTTTTTGGAGCTCTTTTGCCAATTGAGTTAGCCTACTTTTAAAGGTGTTATTTTCTTCAGAATTTTTTTTTGAGTCTCCTTTAGCAAGCTCTTGACTCCCTTTTCATCATTTTCTTGCAATTACTCTCATTTCCCTTCCCAGTTTTTCCTCCACCTCTCTCACTTGATTTTCAAAATCTTTTTTGAGCTCTTCCATGGGCTGGGACAATTTCATATTTATTTTGGAGGTTATGGATGCAGAAATCTTGACTTTTCTGTCTTCCCCTGATGGCAAACATAACAATGTTTAATCATCTGTAAGGATGGGAAAGAATATCTGCTTACTAAGAAAGTAATCTTCTATAGTCTTATTTTTTTCCCCATTTTTAAAAATATAATATAAATTTATTTATTTAACTTTTTACATTCATTTTCACAAAATTTTGGGTTCCAAATTTTCTCCCCATTTATCCCCTCCACCACCCCAATACACCGAGCATTCTAATTTCCCCTATGACGAATCTGCCCTCTCTTCTGTCATCTCTCAATTCTCTTGTCCCCATCTTCTCTTTTGTCCTGTAGGGCCAGATAACTTTCTATTCCCCATTACCTGGATTTCTTATTTCCTAGTAGCAACAGCAATACTCAGTAATTGTTCCTAAAACTTTGAGTTCCAAATTTTCTTCATCCCCACTTCCCTACCCATTCTCTTTAGGAAGGCAGGCAATTCAATATAGGCCATATCTGTGTAGTTTTTCAAATGACTTCGATAATAGTTGTGTTGTGTAAGACTAACTATATTTTCCTCCATCCTATCCTGCCCCCCATTTTTCTATTCTCTCTTTTGATCCTGTCCCTCCCCAAGAGTGTTGACTTCAAATTGCTCCCTCCTCCCTTTGCCCACCCTTCCATCATTCCCCCTCCCACCCTGCTTATCTCCTTCTCCCCCACTTTCCTGTATTGTAAGATAGGTTTTCATAACAAAAAGAGTGTGCATTTTATTCCTTCCTTTAGTCGAATGTGATGAGAGTAAACTTCATGTTTTTTTTCTCAGCTCTACTCGTTTTCCCTCTACTAAAGCAGTCTCCTGCTTGCGTCTTCTATGAGAGATAATTTGCCCCATTCCATTTCACCCTCTCTCCTCCCACTCTCGCCATTTACCTTAATTTTTTACAGATATGATCCCATCCTATTGAATTCACTCTGTGCTCTCTGTCTCTGTGCGTGCGTGCATGTGTGTATGTGTGTGTGTGTGTGTGTGTGTGTGTGTGTGTGCCTGTGTGAGTGTAATCCCACCAACTACCCAGACACTGAAAATTTTCAAGAGTTACAAATATTGTCTTTCCATGTAGGAATGTAAACAGTTCAACTTTAGTAAGTTCCTTATGACTTCTCTTTTTCATTCTTCCTCCCATTCTTCTGTTTCAAAGTCAAATTTTCTTTTCAGCTCTGGTCTTTTCATCAAGAATGCTTGAAAGTCCTCTGTTTCATTGAAAGACCATATTTTCCCCTGAAGTATTATACTAAGTTTTGCTGGGTAGGTGATTCTTGGTTTGAGTCCTAGTTCCTTTGACTTCTGGAATATCCTATTCCATACCCTTTGATCCCTTAATGTAGAAGCTGCTAGATCTTGGGTTATCCTGATTGTATTTCCACAATACTGGAATTGTTTCTTTCTAGCTGCTTGCAATATTTTCTCCTTGACCTGGGAATTCTGGAATTTGGCCACAATGTTCCTAGAAGTTTCTCTTTTTGGATCTCTTTCAGGCGGTGATCGATGGATTCCTTCAATACTTATTTTGCCCACTGGTTGTAGAATATCAGGGCAGTTTTCCTTGATAATTTCATCAAAGATGATGTCTAGAGTCTTTTTTTGATCATGGCTTTCAGGTATTTTTAAAATTGTCTCTCCTGGATCTATTTTCCAGGTCAGTTGTTCTTCCAATGAGATATTTCACATTCTCTTCCATTTTTTCATTCTTTTGGTTTTGTTTTGTGATTTCTTGGTTTCTCAGAAAGTCATTAGCCTCCATCTCTTCCATTCTAATTTTGAAAGAAGTATTTTCTTCAGTGAGCTTTTGAACCTCCTTTTCCATTAGGCTAATTCTGCTTTTGAAAGCATTCTTTTCCTCATTGGCTTTTTGAACCTCTTTTACCAATTGAGTGAGCCTATTTTTCAAGGTGTTATTTTCTTCAGCATTTTTTTGGGTCTGCTTTCCCAAGGTATTGACCCATTTTTCATGCTTTTCTTGCATCTCTCTCATTTCTCTTCCCAGTTTTTCCTCCATCTGTCTAACTTGATTTTACAAATATTTTTTGAGCTCTTCCATGGCCTGAGCCCATTGGATATGGATTTTGGATGTTTGGGATACAGAGGTCTTGACTTCTATGTCTTTCCCTGATGGTAAGCATTGTTTTTCCTCATCAGAAAGGAAAAGAGGAAACATATGTTCACCAAGAAAGTAACCTTCTCTGGTCTTATTTTTTTCCCCTTTTCTGGGCATTTTCCCAGTCAGTTACTTGACTTCTGAGATTCCTCTCCACCCCTGCCTCACTAGTGCTTGGGGTCTGAGATTCAAATGCTGCTCCCCAGCCTCAGGGTTTTCAGTGGGAGGTGAGGCTGCTATTCTTTGAGAGATTCAGTTCAGTTTCTCAGGTGGGGGCAGTGTCGCCTCCCAGGCTCAGTTCCCTCAGGGGGTTTATGTGGAGACCTTCCATAAAGGACCCGAGCTCCTGCCTGCTTTGGGAGCCCTTGGCCACTGCTTCTCCTGCCACTTCCTCCCAGGGGGGCCTGAGTTATGAAGACACCCCGCTCCCCTTCTTGGCCAGCCCAGAAGTCTCTTTCACTGACATGGAGCACCTGTGGGTCGAGGGACATTCACGGCCACCACAGATTCCGTCCCTGAAGCCTCCTCAGATCTGTTGCTCTTGGTGCCACACGTCCAAGGCAGGACTGGGCTCTGCTCGGTGTCCGGGGCACGACGGACGTTTGGGGTCGGTTTTTCGGGGCTCTCTGGAACAGAAATCTCCTCCTCTTTGTTGCTGCGTGGCTTACACTGCTCCAGAATTTGTTGGGAGTTCCTCTTTACAGGTAACTATGGGCTGTTTGCTAGGAGCTAGCAAATGTGAATCTTTCTACTCCACCATCTTGGCTCCTCTCCTTTTCCCCCCCATTTTTGAGCATTTTCCCAACCAGTTACTTGACTTTTGGATCCTTTGTCAAGAATATGGTATACTCCGGGGAACTGTAATTTCTCAGTTCCTCCAAGGTAGCTTCATGAAAGGAGAGGAGTTTACTCCCTGACCTGGCTTGTGGCTGAGATTCGGATCAGCTCCTCAATTCCCCCAGAGGCTTTAAGCTGCCAGTCTGACAATGCAGGCTGACTACTGCCTGCCATGGCCAGTACAGAGGCCACTGCCTGCTGCTGCTGGTCCTGCCTGGGGCCAGGACTACAGGAGGGCCCTGTTCCCTTGCCACGGAGGTGAAAAATCGCTCTCACTGACCTTTGAGGGATCTGTGAACCTCCCCTGCTCCTGGGGAATTCCCCCCCTGAGGCCTGCTCTGGTACTGCTCCTCCTGGCACCGCTAAGCCAAGCCTTGGCTGTACTCTGCTCCACGTCTGGTGCAATAAAGCTTTCACATCGTCCTTCCCGGTTACCCTGGCCTGGCAATCTCCTCCACTCCCTCATTTTGTGGCTTCTGCTGCTCTAGAATTCGTTGAGAGTCATTCTTTTTTTTAAATATAAATTTATTTATTTTACTTTTTACAGTCATTTTCACAAAATTTTGGGTTCTAAATTTTCTCCCCATTTATCCCCTCCCCCCAACCCAATACACCGAGCATTTGAATTTTCCCTATCACCAATCTGCCCTCTCTTCTATCATTCCTCCCTTCTCTTGGCCCCATATTCTCTTTTGTCCTGTAGGGCCAGATGACTTTCTATTCCCCATTAACTGTATTTCTTATTTCCTAGTAGCAAGAACAATACTAAACAGGTGTTCCTAAAACTCTGAGTTCCAAATTCTCCCCATCCCTCCCTCCCCACCCGTTCCCTTTGGAAAGGCAGGCAATTCAATGTAGGCTCTATCTGTGTAGTTTTGCAAATGACTTCGATAACAGTCATGTTGTGTAACACTAACTGTATTTCCCTCCATCCTATCCTGCTCCCCATTGCTTCTGTTCTCTCTTTTGGTCCTGTCCCTCCTCAAGAATGTTGATTTCAAATTGCTCCCTCCTCCCATTGCCCTCCCATCCATCATCCCTCCCTCCCTGCTTATCTCCTTCTCCCCCACTTTCCTGTATTGTAAGATAGGTTTTCATACCAAAATGAGTGTGCATTTTAATCCTTCCTTTAATCGAATGCGATGAGGGTAAACTTCATGTTTTTTTCTCAACTCTTCTCTTTTTCCCTCCACTAAAAAGTCTCCTGCTTGCGTCTTGAATGAGATATAATTTACCCCATTCTATTTCACCCTCTCTCCTCCCACTACATTTCTCTCTCAACATTTACCTTAATTTCTTTTAACATATGGTCCCATACTATTCAATTCACTCTGTGCTCTCTGTCTCTGTGTGTGCGTGCATGTGTGTATGTGTGTGTGCATACATGTACATGTGTGTGCCTGCGTTTGTGTGTTTGTGCATGTATGTGTGTGGTCCCACCAACTACCCAGATACTGAAACTTTTTAAGAGTTACGAATATTGTCTTTCCATGTAGGAATGCAAACAGTTCAAATTCGATAAGTCCCTTCTGACTTCTCTTTGCTGTTTACTTTTTCATGCTTCTTCTCATTCTTGTGTTTGAAAGTCGAATTTTCTTCTCAGCTCTGGGCTTTTCATCAAGAATGCTTGAAAGTCCTCTGTTTCATTGAAAGACCATATTTTTCCCTGAAGTATTATACTCAGTTTTGCTGGGTAGGTGATTCTTGGTTTGAATCCTAGTTCCTTTGACTTCTGGAATATCCTATTCCATGCCCTTTGATCCCTTAATGTAGAAGCTGCTAGATCTTGAGTTATCCTGATTGTATTTCCACAATAATGGAATTGTTTCTTTCTAGCTGCTTACAATATTTTATCCTTGACCTATGAACTCTGGAACTTGGCCGCAATGTTCCTAGGAGTTTCTCTTTTTGGATCTCTTTCAGGTGGTGATCGATGGACTCCTTCAATGCTTATTTTGCCCTCTGTTTCTAGAATCTCAGGGCAGTTTTCCTTGATAATTTCATGAAAGATGATGTCTAGGCTCTTTTTATGATCATGACTTTCAGGTAGTCACATAATTTTTAAATTGTCTCTCCTGGATCTTTTTTCCAGGTCGGTTGTTCTTCCAGTTAAATACTTCACGTTCTCTTCCATTTTTTCATTCTTTTGGTTTTGTTTTATGATTTCTTGGTTTCTCAGAAAGTCATTAGCCTCCATCTGTTACATTCTAATTTTGAGAGAACTATTTTCTTCAATGAGCTTTTGAACCTCCTTTTCCATTGGGCTAATTCTGCTTTTGAAAGCATTCTTCTCCTCATTGACTTTTTGAACCTCTTTTGCCAATTGAGTTAGCCTGTTTTTCAAGGTGTTATTTTCTTCAGCACTTTTTTGGGTCTCCTTTAGCAAGGTATTGACCTGTTTTTCATGCTTTTCTTGCATCTCTCTCATTTCTCTTCCCAGTTTTTCCTCCACCTGCCTAACTTGATTTTGAAAATCCTTTTTGAGCTCTTCTGTGGCCTGAGCCTACTGGACATCCTCCTCAGATGTCTGGGATACAGAGGCCCCAACCTTCACGTCCTTCCCCGATGGCAAGCATTGTACTTCCTCATCAGAAATGAAATGAGGAAGGAACATCCCTTCCCTAAGAAAGTAGCTTTCTATGGTCTAATTTTTCTTCCCTTTTCTGGTCATTTTCCCAGCCAGTTACTTGACTTCTGAGATTCCTCGGACCCCCCACCACCCCCGTCTGGATCCGCCCAACTAGTGCTTGGGGTCTGAGATTCAAATGCTGCTTCCCATCCTCAGGGCTTTCAGCTGTGGGTAGGGCTGCTATGCAATGTGAGCTTAAGTTCTGGTGCTCCGGTGGGGGCAGCGCTGCCTCCAAGGCTCAGTTCTCTCAGAGGGTTTATGCATAGACCTTTGGTAATGGAGCTTCTGCCTGCTGCTCTGGGAGTCCCGGGTCGCCACTGCCTCTGCCGCTGCCTCTGCCACTGCCTCTGCCGGTACCTCTGCTGCTGCCTCCCAAGGGGGCCCGAGCCACAGAGACAACCCACTCCCATCTCAGCCAGCCCAGGAGTCTCTCTCACTGACCCGTAGCGCCTGTGGGTGGAGGGACCTTCTCGGCCCCCGGAAGTTCTGTCCCTGAAGCCTGCTCGGATTTCCTCCTCTGGGGCCACGCGGCCAGGGCAGCTCAGGGGTGGGCTCTGCTGTCCAGAGCGCAACAGACCCCTGGGGATGGCTTTTCAGGGCTCTCTGGAACAGAAATCTGTTCCACTGCGTTGATGCGTGGCTTGCAGTGCTCCAGAATTTGTGGGGAGTTCTTTTTCCAGGAAATTTATGAGCTGTGAATTCCGAGCTAGCATACATGAGTCTTTCTACTCCGCCATCTTGGCTCCTCCTCCTGAGAGTCATTCTTTGCAGTTATTTTATGGATTATGGGGGAAGAGCTAGAATATGTGCGTCTTTTTATTCCACCATCTTGGCTCCATCCCTCCTTCTTCCTGTTAAGGTATTCTCCTCCTTAACTTTTTGGATCTCTTTTGACATTTGGATTCATTTATTTTTAAAGGTGTTATTTCATTCAGCATTTTTTTCTGTCTCCTTTAGCAAGGTGACTCATTTTTCATGATTTTCTTGCATCACTCTCATTTCTCTTCCCAATTTTTCCTCCACCTCTCTTAATGGATTTTCAAAATCCTTTTTGAGTTCTTCCATGGTGGTTTTGAAACCATTTCATTTTTTTTTTTGAGGCTCTGAATGTAGAAGTCTTGGCCTTGCTCTCTTCCTCCAATTGTATGCTTTGATCTTACTCATCTAAAACGTTGGAAGAAAATAACCTTTTCATCAAGAAAATCACCTTCTGTAGTCTTTTTTCCCACTTTTGGGCTTTTTGCGAGCCAGTTACTTGACCTATGATTCCTTTGTTAATTGGGGGGAAACTACCCCATTCTTAAGAGGTTTTGTGCAGCTGTTCTCTAAGATATCTCTAGGGATCTGTAAGTTTTCAGTTTCTTCAAAATGACAAAATCAAGTGAGAGGGGTTTACTCCTCTCATGGACTGTGCTGTAGTCTGTAAGCAAACACAAGCGTTCTTTTCTGCCCTGTAACTTCTACTGGGATACTATTTCCACATCCATCCTTTTAAGGACCCCATTCCTCACCTCATGGCAGGAAGAAAGAGATAAAAAAAGGTTCCCCTGAAAATATTCTGCTTCTCCTAAATCCTGGCCTACTTCACTCAGCAGACAGGGATCCCACCTGGTGGTCAAACACACACACACACACTGTTTTGCTGAACATGCTTGGTGCATAGCCAGGGCCACTTCCACACTAACTGTTCTAATGGACCACTTGTGTGACATCTGTGGTAGTTCCTTCTGAATTCATGTTGGACTTTTCAGTCATAACTGAATATATTGTAACTTGACTCTTACATTGCAGTATCAGTTGTCTTTGAAAACAAATGACATGACATCTCCTCCAGGACTAGATGACATCTTCAACACTCTTGGAGACAACCATCAGTGATGCAAAATATCTTGTGAAAATATTCAGGCACTCAGCTACTGGTATTATCTCTCTCCCCACAAAGCACACATTATCACTTGTCCATCTCCTAAACTTCTTTGTCTCTACCTATTACCATCTGGTAGAATCATCCCCCTACTTCCTGTACTTTAAGGACAGAGTGGTTTGTGTGTGGGTTTCTGTTTCCACCAGATATTAAAAATTACCACTCTTCTTTAACTCTATCCTTCCAGTGTAGTAACATAGGAAGGATTGTTTCCCCCACCTTGGCAGTTTTTTCTTTCTGAATAGGCTTCAGGAGGCAGTAAAATTGTGTTACTCAAAGAATAGTGCAACACCATTTGATTTGTAATAGGATGCAGAAGATCCTGCAGTGATGAAGTGTGGCACGTGTGATATCTTTCAATTAGCAGAGGAGAAGACAGATGAGTATAAGTATTTGGGATAGTAAATTTTTGTTGATCAGGACCTGTGAGATCTGAAATGTCAGATTCAGAATAAATTTGTTTGTCTCTTTTACAGATGGCAGAATTCATTCTCAGAAACTATCCTTGCCCTATGCATGTAACCAGATATTGGGTAGCCCTTAGATATTAGGCTTAATCTTTGAATACATTGAAGAAGTAAGAGGCCTAGCACCTGAAACTATGATCTCATGATAGCTTCTAGTAGTAAGAGGCCTGGTGTTTCCCAGGAGGTTATGCAAGACTGAGTAGATAAGGGGTACAAACTCTGATATACTCAGTTACTTGTCAAGTATTTGACCATTTCCTTTGTGCTCTCTTTATGGAGAAAATGCATAGATATTTATATTCCTTTGAAAGGACTAAAAGGTATACAATTTGCAGGTTGCAGAATTAGCTAAATATCTATTCTCAAAGTTGTCACAAATGACTTGATGGCAATAGAGAAGAAAACTGGGAGTATTATTGCCAATTGGATGCCTGTGTGATGATCCAAAATACTTACTAGCTAAAATTTTAAATCTGAAAAGTCCTCAGGAGTCATCTAGCATAATGTCCTCAAATGTGGGTTTCTATTTCCACCAGATATTAAAAATTACCACTCTTCTTTAAGTCTTTCCTTCCAGTCTAGTAACGTAGGAAGGATTGTTTCCCCCACCTTGGCAGTTTTTTTCTTTCTGAATAGGTTTCAGGAGGCAGCAAAATTGTGTTAGTGAGGCCCAGAAAATTCATATAAGTAACTGATGGCTGAGCATTATTTGAGCCCACATCTCAAAAACACGAGATTCTGCGTTGTTTCTAGTGTATCATATTGGCTCTCCAAACTAATTATGTGAATTTTAATTAGCAAGGAAAAGAAGGGAGAATGAAGTTAAGAATACTTTGATTCAAGTCGTGTATTTGGTTTTTGTTATCTGGGTGACTATGGGCAAGACATTTAACTTTTCCTTGAGAAATGTACTCATGAAGCCTATAAATTAAAGATAAGTAGGTTTGATGGAAAGAATTAACCCATATCAATAAATGTTCAGGGAGGAGCCAAGATGGCAGAGTAGAAAGACACACATATGCTAGCTCCTAATCCACAGCCCATAAAATACCCATAAAGAAGAACTCCCAACAAATTCTGGAGCAGTAGAAGCCACACATCAACAGAGTGGAGGGGATTTCTGTTTCAGAGAGACCTGAAAAACCAGCACAAAAGATCTGTTGTGCACTGGACCCAATCCTGCCTTGGCTGCAGCACCGAGGGGAGCAGATCTGAGCGGGCTTCAGGAGAAGAATCTCCAGCGGTCATGCAGGTCCCTCCACCCACAGGCACCAAAGGTCAATGAGAGAGTCTTTTTGGCTGGCCGAGAGGAGAGTGGGGTGTCCCCATAACTCAGGATCCCTTGGGAGGCAGCAGTGGAGGGGGCAGCAGGAGCTCCCAAAGTAGACAGGAACCGGATCCATTGTTGAAGGTCTCCTCGTAAATCCCACGAGGAAACTGAGCCCTGTGTGGCAGCCATGCCCCCAAGTGAGCACCTGAACTTAATCTCACACCGAAAGCCCTGAGGCTGGGAAGCAGCATTTGAATCTCAGTCCCTAAGTGCTAGCTGGGCAGATCTGGAGGCAAGGTGGGTATGGAGAGGAAACTCAGAAGTCAAGTAACTGGATGGGAAAATGTCCAGAAAAGGGGGAAAAAATAAGACCATAGAAGGCTACTTTCTTGGGGAACAGGTATCTCCACCCATCCGTTCGGATGAGGAAGAACAAGGCATACTACCAGAGGAAGTCAAGGGCCCTCCCTTCAGAGGGAACTTAAACTTGGCTCAGGAAATAGAAGACCTTAAAAAACAAGTTAGCAGCTTACTAAAGGAGAACCAAAAAAAAAAAAAAAAAAAAAAAAAACCGCTGAGGAAATAGCAGCTTTAAAAAGTGGCTAACTCAATTGGAAAAAGAGGTCCAAAAAGCCAAAGAGAAGAAGGAGGGTTTAAAAAGCAGAATTAGCCAAATGGAAGAGAATGTTCAAAATGAACTAAATGATTCATTGAAAGAGAGAACTGAGTCCAGGGAAAAGAATGGCTTTGAGTTCAACCAAGAAGTTAGTAAACAAAACCAAAAATTTAAAAAAATAAAAGATGATGTCAAAGAACTCATTTGAAAAACAGCTGACCTGGAAAATACTTCCAAGAGAAATAATTTAAAAATTATTGGGCTACCTGAAAGCCATGCTCAGAAAAAGAGCATAAACACTATCTTCCATAAAATTATCAAGGAAAAGTGTCTTGATGTTATAGAATGAGAGGGCAAAATAGATATTGAAAAAATTCATCATTCTCTCCCTGAAAGAAACTCCTAGGAATATTGTGGACAAATTTCAGAGTTCCCTGATGAAGGAGAAAATATTGCAGGCAGGTAGAAAGAAATAATTTGAGTACTGTGGAAATACAATCAGGATAACACAGGATCTGGCAGCTTCAACATTAAGGGATCGAAAGGCTTGAAGTAAGATATTTCAGAAGTCAAAGGAACTGGGATTGAATCCAAGAGTCACCTATCCAGCATATCTGAATATAACACTTCAAGGGGAAAAAAATGGACATTCAGTGATAGAGACAAATTTGAAGATTTCATGTTGAGGAAAAAGCCAGATCTGCATTTAGAATTTTGACTTCCCAAGACAAGAATCAAGAGAAGCATAAAAAGGTAAACAGGGGAAAAAATTATAAAAGAATCTCTAAAGCTGAACTGTTTACATTACTACATGGAAAGAAAATATTCTTAACTCTTGAATTTTTTCTCAGTATTTGGGTAGTTGGAGAGATTGTACAAACACACTAACACACATAGATAGATAGAGAGTACAGGGTGTTATATCAGAAGAGATGTTTTCCCCATACACACATACACACACATACACAATAAAATAAAATAAAACAAAATAAAAATTAAGGAGTGAAGGAGCTAAAATTCCGGGAAGAGAAAGGGAGGAATGGAATGGGGTAGGCTATAACTCATAAAAGAGATAAGAAAAATCTTATTCAGTGGAGGAGATAAGGGAGTAGGGGAGGGGAAGAAATAAAGCTACTCTCCCCATATGTGGCTGAAGGAATAACATGCTCACTAAATTTGATAGGAAAACTTATATCACACTACAGGAAAGTAGGAGAGGAGGCAACAAGTGGAGTGGAGGGAATGTTAGAAGGGAGGGCAAATAGGAGAAGGGAGTCACTAGAAATAAACACTTTCGAGAAGAGAAAAGGCCAGTTGTAGGGGTGAAAATAAGGGGGATAGGGTAATATAATTAGTATTACACAACATGATCACTGTGGAAGTCTTGTGCAAAACAACACATGTTTAGTCTGTATTGAATTGCTTTCCTTCTTAGTGGGGCTGGGGAGGGAGGGGGAGAGAGAGAGCAGTTGGAATTCAAAGTAATAGAAACGAATGTTGAGAATTTTTACTGCTTATAATCGGGAAAAAAGAATTACAGGGATAGGGGTATGGAAATTTATCTTGCCCTGCAAGAAAAGAAGGAAGATGGGGGATAAGACAGGATTGGGGTATGATGGGGGGGAGGGTACATTGAGGAAAGGAGCAACCAGAATGCAAAGTATTAGGAAGTGGGGGGAAGGGTGTGATGGGGAGAAAAATTGGTCATGTTGCAAAATGAGGTAAAAGCAATTAGTATTAAAACAATAGACTGAATTAATTACCGAGAATATATCAATGACATCTTTAGTTTGGAGAAAAGAATTTCAGTCTAACTTTCCAAGAGAAAGGTAACCTCACATAAAATTTGGCATTGATGGAAAAGTAAAGGTTTTAATGGTAAATTTGATTTTATGATTGTCACTTAATCAGGAACTAGAACATGTATAGAAAGACATGTAAGCCACTTAAGACTTGCCTAAAAGATGTTCCTTAGCCAAAGTGAAACTATAATCATATTTAAACCTGGTTATAGGACCTTGCCATTTTTAGATGCTATAGGACTACAAAGTGACTGTTCTTCCGAGTCTAACTCCAGGTATGGGAAGCAAGAAAGGCGATTCGAGCCTACATTACATGATGCCAGTATGCTCATGAGATGCTGGTATGAACTGCATAGGTGATCTCAAGGGTAGAGTGGGATAGCAGCTGTTTGGCATGGGCTGAGGTGGGATTCTCTGGGCTCAGTTTCCCCACAGACACCTGGCAGACTTTAAGCCTGACTGAATACAAGTGGACATTCTACTCCTGCCTGGAATAGACATGAAGTTGGGGAGATATTGTTTCCCTGCAATGTCCCCACTCTTGGTGGCAATTCCCTATAGTCAAAACGTTTGTAAGCTTAATACCAGATCTATTTAATTATAGATTATGGGTAGAGGAACGTCCGAGGTTGCCTAAAATTAAGCTATTAGGCACACAACTTTAGACCAACAACATTAAGTTAGGGTCCTTTTATCCTTAGCAATACTGAGGAGACAATTAAATCAAGAGATTGTAAAGTTAACAACATAAATATTGTCTGTGTCTCAGTTGGCTTAGGTTTAAAAACCTTTTTTTTTGTGGTCTCTATTGTAAATGCTTTAAAAAGATGTATCACCTGACCAAAAGTTCGAATTGCTTTATGTGTTATAAATTGTTTTTAAAAGAAATAAATAAATGAAAAAAAAATAAATGTTCAGGTTTTATCCAAAAATGTAATACCTCACATTTGTATCCAATGACTTTCTTGGTTGTAATTCTAGCTCCTTTTTTCTCCTGAATATCATACTGCAAATTCCTCCCATTTTTAAATATTTATTTATTTATTTTTAGTTTTCAACATTCATTTCTACAAAATTTTGAGTTTTAAATTTTCTCCCATACCAAATTGAGTATGTTATTCCTTCCTTGGAAGTCCAATGTGAAGAGTGTAAGCTTCCCTTTTTCCTTCTTACCTCCTCTTTCTTCTCCTCCATTGAAAAAGCTTTTTCTTGCCTCTTTTATGAGACATAATTTGCCCCATTCAATTTCTTCCATTTTCCTCCCAAAATATACCTCTCTCACCCTTTAATTTTATTTTTTAGATATCATCCCTTCTTAATCAACTCACCCTGTGTTTTCTGTCTGTGTGTGTGCATGTGTGTGTGCGTGTGTGTGTGTGTGTGTGTGTGTGTGTATGATCTCTTTAACTACCCAAATACTGAGAAAAGTTTCAAGAGTTACAAATATTATCTTTCCATATAGGAATGTAAACAGTTCAACATTAGAAAGTCCCTTTTGGTTTCTCTTTCCTGTTTACCCTTTCATGATTCTCTTGATTCTTTTGCTTGATAGTCACATTTTCTATTCAGTTCTGGTCTTTTCATCAAGAATACTTGAAAGTCCACTATTTCATTGAATGACCATTTTTTCCCCCTGAAGTATTATACTCAGTTTTGCTGAGTAGTGATTCTTGGTTTTATTTCTAGTTCCTTTGACTTCTGGAATATCATATTCCAAGCCCTTCCATCTGTTAATGTAGAAGCTGCTAGACATTGTGTTATCTTGATTGTATTTCCACAATACTCGAATTGTTTCTTTCTAGCTGCTTGCAAAATTTTCTCCTTGACCTGAGAACTCTGAAATTTGGCTACAATGTTCCTAGGAGTTTCTTTTTTCAGATCTCTTTCAGGAGGTGATCGGGGGATTCTTTCAATATTTATTTTGCCCTCTGGTTCTAGTATATAAGGACAGTTTTCCTTGATAATTTCATGAAAGTTGTTGTCGAGGGTTTTTTTTTTTTTTTGTTTTTGGTTATGACTTTCAGGCAGTCCCAGAATTTTTAAATTATCTCTCCTGGTTCTATTTTCCAGGTCAGTTGCTTTTCCAATGAGATTTCACATTATCTTCTATACTTTTCATTGATTTAGTTTTGATTAGTAGTTTCTTGGCTTCTCATAAAGTCATTTATGATTTTTAAAGTGAACTTTTGAACCTCCTTTTCCATTTGGCTAATTCTGCTTTTTAAAGCATTTTTTCTCCTCATTGCTTTATTGTTCTTTTGCCAATTGAGGTAGCTTATTTTTAAAGGTGTTATTTTCTTTGCCATTTTGGGGATTATCCTTTAGGGAGCTGTTGACTCCACTTTCATGATTTTCTTGCATTACTCTCATGTCTCTATCCTGTTTTTCCTCGACCTCTCTTGATATTTAAAATCGTTTTTGATCTCTTCCTTTTTGAGCTCTTTGTAGGTTTTGGATGCAGAAATGACCTCTGACAGTATGTATTGTTCTTTCTCACCTGAAAGGATGGAAGAAAATACCTGTTCATTAAGAAAGTAACTTTCTACAGTCTTACTTTTTCCCCTTTTTTGGGCATTTTTCTAGCCGGTTACTTGACTTTTGAGTCCTTTGTCAAGAGGTGGGTATACTGTGGGGGCCTGTAAGTTCTCAGTTCCTCCAAGGTGGCACAATCAATGGAGAGGAGGTTACTACTCTCCTGGCCTACACACTGGTCTGGGAATAATCAAAAATTTTTCTGCCTGTAATCTGCAAGTAGAATTCCCCCGCCACAACCACCTCCAGGTCTACCACACCAGCACTTCTCCTCACCTCAGAGCTGAAATTAACATCAGCTGCTCAATTCGCCCAGGGACATTAGGCAGAGGGCTTCAAAAATTGATGCTGCCACTGCCTTGGTTGTTGCCAGTGGTCCAGGCCGAGTTCTTTTCTCACTGACGTGAAGGAGCTTTCTCACTGACCTTTGAAGCTGCCTGTGGCATTTGTAGGTTGAGCAATGTGGGAACTGCCACTGCCAGTGTCTCCCTGAAGCCTGTTCTGGTTCCTGTCCCTGCCACACTGTGTGGCCCACTCGGGGCTGTACTCTGCTCCATGTCCAGGGTGGTAGACCCTTCCTTTCGGCCTTCCAGACTCTCCTGGTCTGGAAATCTTCTTTACTCTGTCGTTTTGTGGCTTCTGCTGCTCCAGAATTTGTTTAGTGTCATTTTTACAGGTATTATATGGGCTATGTGGGGGAACTTCCACAAGTCAGTTTTTCTACTCTGCCATCTTGGCTCTGCCTCTAGTTATATGATTTTTTTTAATGGAAAAGATGACATTGATATTCGAATTGCTTCTTTCTTGCAGCTTCCAATATTTTCTCCTTGACCTGGGCGCTCTGGAATTTGGCTACAATATTTCTAGGAGTTTTCTTTTTATCTTTTTTATATCATGACTTTTAAGTAATACGATTAGTCTTAAAGAGTATCTCTGGGATGTCTTTCCCAGATCAGTTGCTTTTTCAATGAGCTACTTCATATTTTCTTCAATTTTGCATTCTTTCGATATTTTTTATTTCTCCTGATTTATTATTTCCATTTGCCCAATTCTAAATTTTAAGGAATTATTTTCTTCAGTGAGAAACTGTAACTCCCCCCCCCCCATTAGATTAATACTACTTTTTCATGACTTCTCTTCAATGACTATTTGGACATCTCTTTGTGACTGACCAATTCTGGTTTTTAAGGCATTCTTCTCTTGAGAGGATTTTTTGTGTCCTTTAACATTTGGTCTATTCTGTTTTTAAAGGCATTCTTTTCTTCAGTATTTCTCTGCGTCCTTCACCTGTTAATTCTTTTTGTGATTTTCTTGCATTGCCCTCATCTTATTCCTATTTTTCCTCTACCTCTTTTATTAAATTTGAAAAATCTTTTGTGAGCTCTTCCAGGAATTGTTTAAGGATATGAAAGCAGTTCAATTTTTTTTGTGTGTGTCTTAGACTTTAGTTTTTTTGTTTTTTACTTTATTATCTTCTTCTGAATTTGAGATTTGATCTACCTTGTCACCATAGTGACTTTCTATTGTCAGATTCTTTTGTTCCTGTTGAATGTTCATTTTTCTGGCCTATATATTTATTTTGAACTTTACGTTAAAGTTGGGGTTTTCTCCTGCAGGTCAGGAACTCTGGTCAAAGCTTCAAGTTTTTAGGACTGCAATTCAGAATGCTATATAGTCAATGACACAGATTATTGCACACAGAGACAGAAAAAATTTCCCTATAAGCACCTTATGATCACTTGTCTGATCCCCAGACCATTTTTGAACTGAGGGCTCTAGAAGCCATGCCCATGATACAGTCACCCCTGCCAATTCAAGGTATGCTACTGGCTTGCTGGTATATACCCTGCACTGGTACAAGCTTCACTGGACTACACTCGCCCCAATAAAATAGATCTTTTTGACAACCTTTTAAACTGCCTTGCATTAGAAAATTGCTTCACTCCATCTTTTTGGTCTGTTTGTTTCTGTTGCTACAGAATTTGCTTTCTGGTATTATTTTAAATTTATTTGGGGGAAAATTAGGGAGAACCCAGATGAGTCTTTGCCTTTATTATGTCATCTTGGCTTTGCCTTTATGACCTTTTCTTTCACCTTATTTCTGTCTCCTCCTTTGGCACTTCCTTCATTTTCCTATAAACTGTCATTTTTTTTCCCAAGGAACTACAAAAATCATTTTCCCTTCATCATTTCCCAGTCAATTGATTAATGCATATAACACTTTCTCTCCTTTTTTCATCCCTTCTCATCTTTATATACCTTCCCATTCTGTAGTTTAGTCCCAAAGGAAACATTGATTTATTTATAGGCTAAGTATTGAAAGGTTTAGTACATGATGTTTCAGGATTGTTCCTTTACCATCACATCTATTTGAGTTTAATTTTCATGTGTCAACTTGTGTACTTGCTTTTATTATCTTTTAATTTTAAAAAAATTAATTAATTTTCAGTTTTCAACATCCTGTTCAATAAACTTCTGATTTTAAAATTTTGTCTACCTCCCTCCCATCCCCCTTCTCTAAGACAGTGTGTAATCTGATATAGTTTCTCTATGTAAGTTCTTATTAAGCGTATTTTCATATTAGTCCTGTTGTAAATAAGAATTAGAATGTATGGGAAGAAACACAAGAAAAAAAGCAAACGAAACAACAACAGCAAAGAGGTAGAAAATAGTATGCATTGATATACATTCAGACTCCTTAGTTCTTTCTCTAGGTGTGGATGGTATTTTCCATTATGTGTCTTTTGGAGTTGTCTTAGATACTTTCATTATTTTGAAGAGCTAAGTCTATAAAAGTTAGTAATCACACAATGTGGCTACTACTGTGCACATTGTTCTTAGTTTTGCAAACATCACTTAGCACCAGGTTGTCTAAGTCTTTCCAGGTTTTTCTGAAGTCAACCTGCTCATTATTTATATATAATATATTTATATTATATTATATATTTATATAATATAATTATATATAACATATAAGTATATATTATATAATATTATATTATGTATTTATATAATATAATATAATAATATTTATATATAATATCATAATACTCCATTACACTCATATGTCACAACTTGTTCAGGCATTCCCCAATTGACAAGAATTTTCTTCAATTTCCAATTCTTTTTCACCATAAAAAGAGTTGCCATGAGCATGTTTGTACATGTAGTTCTTTTTTCCCCATTTGAATGATCTCTTCAAGATACAGCTCTAGAAGTGGTATTGCTGTGTCAAAGGGTCTGAACAATTTGATTGCCCTTTGGGTATAGTTCTAAATTGCTCTTGAAAATAGACAGATCAGTTAAGAACTCCAACAACAATGCATTAGTGTTCCAATTGACCCACATCGTCTCCAGCATTTATCATTTTCCTGTTTTGTTATTTTAGCCAATCTGATGGGTGTCATGTGCTACCTAAGAGTTTTTTGGATTTGCATTTATCTATTCTATAGTTACTTAGAGCATTTTTTTCAAATGTTTATAGATACTTTTAATTTCCTCCTTTAAAAAACTGCCTGTGTATATGCTTTACCATTTCTCAATTGGAAAATGACATGTATTCTTAAAAATTTGACTCAGTTCTCTATATATTTTAGAATTGAGGCCTTTATCAGAGACTGTTTGTAAAAAATGCTTTCCCAATTTTTCCTGTCCTCCTAATTTTGGTTACATTGGCTTTGTTTATGCAAAAACTTCTCAACTTAATTCAATCAAAATTTTCAATTTTTCATTTCATCATGTTCTCTGCCTCGTTTGGTCAAAATTCTTTTGTTCTCCACAAATATGACAGGTAAACTAGCCCTTGCTGTCCCAGTTTGCTCATAGTGTACTCATAGTGTGGCTCTGAAGGAAAAATTGAGGCTAGTAATATTATATAGCCAACCCTTACTCAAATTAAATTCAACTGTGGGTTATATCATCTTGATGTCATGTTCCTTGAGAACGAAGGATAAACACACAGTATCCATTTTTATATCTAAGTTGCATATCCATTTTAACTTTATTTGGTATATAGTGTAAGTTGTTGGTCCATGCCCAGTTTCTGCCATACAATTTTCCACGTTTTTCCCAGAAGTTTTTGTCAAATGGCGAGTTCATATCCCAGAAACTGCTGCCTTTGGTTTATCAAACAGGAGATTACTATAGTGATTGATACTGTGTCTTGTGTACCTAACCTATTCCTCTGATCCATCTATTTCTTGGCCACTACCAAGGTATTTTGAAATTTATCTCTTTAAAATACAATTTCAGATTTGTAATGGTTAGGCCACCTTCTCTAACATTTCTTTTCATTACTTTTCTTGATATTCTGGACCTTTTGTTCTTTTAGATGAATTTTTTTATTATTTTTTCTCTCTCTATAAAGATAGTTTTTTGGTATTTCAATTTTTATGATACTGAATAAGCAAATTTCCTTAGGCAGAACTGCCTTTTTTATCATATTATCTCAGTCTACCTATGAGGAAATGATGTTTTTGCAGATTATCTAGATATATTTTTAATTGTGTGAAAAGTGCTTTTTAATCCTATTCGTGTATTTCATGGGTTTGTTTTCACAGGTAGACTCCCCAAATATTTTATAATGTCTACAGTAAATTTAAATGGAATTTTTCTTTTTGTCTCACTATTGGGTTTTGTTAGTAATATATAGAAATGGTGATGATTTATATGGGTTTATTTTATATCCAGCAACTTTGCTACAGTTCTTCATTACTTCATATACTTTTTACTTGATTCTTGAGGATGTTCTAAGTGTATCATTATATCGCTGGCAAAGAGTGGCAGCTTAGTTTCTTCATTGCCTATTCTAATTCCTTCAATCTATTTTTTTCTCTTATTGATAAAGTTAATGTTTCTACTGACATGTTGAACAACAATGGTAATAATGGATATACTTTTTTCAAGCCTAGATTAATTGAAAATGCTTCTTGCTTATCCCCATTTCATATAATGCTTGCTGATGGTTTTAGGTAGACACTACTTAACATTTTAGGGAAGGTTTCATGTACTTCTATTCCCTCTAGTATTTTTAATACTAATGGGTGTTGTATATTGTCAAAAACTGTTTCTGCATCTATTGGGATAATCGTATGTTTTCTGTTACTTTTGTTGTTGATATAGTCAATTATGTTGATAGTTTTCCTCACATTGAACCAGCCTTGCATTACTTGTATAAATCTTACTTTTCTATAGTTCGTTATTTTCATGTTGTTATTTTAATGATAGTGTAATCTTGTTATAATCTTATTGCTAATATTTTATTTAATTTTTTGCATTTGTATTCCTTAGGGAAATTGTCTATGAATTTCTCTGTTTTGACTCTTCCCAGTTTAGATATCAGTAACATATTTGTATTTTTAAAAGAATTCGGTAGGATTCATTGCTTATTTTCACAAAACAATCTATATAGTATTATAATTAAATGTTCTTTAAGTATTTGATAGAATTCACTTGTAAGTCCTTCTCTACCTGGGGATATTTTTTCCTGGGGAGCTCTTGGATGGCTTGTTCAACTTCATTTCCTGATATCGGGTTATTTATGCATTTTATTTCCTTTTCTGTTAATCTGGACACTTTATATGTTTTTTGTTAATATTCATCCATTTTACTAAGATTATCAAATTTATTGGCATATAGCTTGTCATAGTAATTTCTAATTATTGATTTCATTTACTCCTCATTGGTGGTGAATTCACACTTTCCATTTTTGATACTAGTAACTTGGTTTTCTTCTTTTTATTTAAATAAAATTAACCTAAATTTATCTATTTTACTGGCATTTCTTTCTCTAGATCTAACTAATGTGCAGTTAGGTCACCATGACTTGATAAATGCCTGAAAACCTGTTCAGTAACCTCCTCTTCCACTTTCAAAACAAATGTAACTATGTGAAAATGAGAAAGACCAAGAAAAAGGAGAATGAGAGCAGGGACAAGGAATAGAATTGAACTCTCCCACTGGTGAAAGAATAAAGTCTTACCAATCCTTATTGTTGATCCCATGATTCCTTGCCCTGATAAAACTTATTGGCAGAATTTCTCTACGTAGAAATTTAGTTTCTTTTTTTTTTAAGTCAGCTAACCTTATTACAACCTCTGAAGTAGAACTCCTGGGTCTTATTCAAATGCTGATATTCAGAACAATTCACATCTGATCTGGATCAGTAAAGATGACTTATCCTCAAATTTAGCTCTATGAAGGGGGTAAATCTAGAAAAGGAAATGTGTTTGATGGATAGAATTTATGTTTCCCTCTCCAAACCTCCCCATGACCTACTGTATCATATGTCCTTCTTGCCAAAGTGACAATTAGATCCAGGGATGTACTAGCAAGTGTTTAGGAACAGAGTTTCTAAAAACCATGATACTTCAAAACTTAATCTATAGAAATATCATTTTCTCTATCACTAAACTTTTTTGTAATTTATTTTGTTATTTTTCAAATAAATGTAAAATTTTAATATTTTTTAAAAATTTAAAAATTCCCTTCTTTTCCTCCTACTTCCGTGAAGAAGGCAAGCAATAAGACATTGACTATACATTTGAAGTCATGCAAAACATATTACAATATTAGTAACGTTACAAAAAACTAAGAAAAGTAAGGAAGTAATAAAATTATATTTTGATCTGCACTGAGACTTCATCAGTTCTCTAACGTTTTTCATCATGGATTCTTAATAACTGTCTTGGACCAGTTTCTTAATCAGAGTACATAAGTCTTACAGAGTTGATCATCCTTACAATATTGGTCATACTATTAGTGTTCTGGTTCTGCTTACCTCACTTTGCCATAGTTCATAGAAATTTCTCCAGGTTTTTGAGAAATAATGCTGTACATCATTTTTTCTTCTCACTACTTTTTATGGTACAATACTATTTCATCACACTCATTTACCATAGCTTGTTCCATCATTCCCCAATTGACTGACATTTCAATAATTCTTTGTCAACCACACACACACACACACACACACACACACACACACAGAAGATTCACTCTAAATATTTTTGTATGAATAGGGTTTTTTACCTTCTCTTTGATCTCTTTGGGATTTAGATTTAGTAGTGGTATTGCTTGGAGAATGTCTATCTAGTTTTTCAGACTTTTGGACAGAGTTCCAAATTTTTCTTTAGAATGGTTGGGCTAGTTCACACTTCCTCCAACAGTGCATTAGACTCCAGTTTTTCAACAATTCTAAAGTATTTTACTTTTCTGTCTTATTAGTCAGTCTTAGAGTTTTGAATTGCAATATGTTATTTTAATTTGCATTTCTCTAATCAGTAGTCATTGTGAGCATCTATATGAGACGATTGATAGTTTTGATTTCTTGGCCTGTTTATATTATTTAACCATTTGTCAATAGGAGAATAGGGCACATTCTTATAAATTGGGGTAACTATCCTATATATCTGAGAAATGAGACCTTTATCAGAGAAACATGCTACAATTTTCCCTCTCTCCTTTTCCTTTCGATTTTAGCTGCATTAGCTTATTGCACAAAATATTTTTATTTTAATAAACTCAGTGTTATCAATTCTGCTTGTGATCTTTATCTCTTTTTTTAAATCACAAATGTTTCCTTTATGTGAAGATCTGATGGATAGATTTTTTCTGTCCTGGACTAATGTATTTATTCATCACCCTTTGTATCAAAATCTTTTATCTTTTTTAACCTTATCTTCATACACAGTCTGAGATGTTGACATTTACATGATTTCTGCCGAACTGTTTTCTACTTTTACCAATATTTTTTTTTTTTTTTTTGTAAAAAGTTAAGTTCTTTCAACAATAGCTTGAGCTTTTGGGTTATCAAACACTAGATGACTATTCTCATTTACTACTGTTTATTAAATACTAAATATATTCTCTATCACTTTACTAATACTAGACAATCAGCAAAATAGTAAGTCCCTTGATCAATTGTTTTCCAGTTGAATTAACAATTAGGTCTCACAAGCCAATATCAGCTTCCTCAAATAGACCTATTGGATCCCAGATTCTGGGTGAAGCCTCATTTAAAGGTTTTAGACTTTAGCTAAATATTTTCCTGATAACTATAGAGGTGTTGATTTATCAATTGGGGAAATTTGAGCAGAAGGTAAGGAAAGTTGTGGCTTGGACAGATATAGCTAACAGTGTCACTAGGTACTCTGGGAACATAGGAAGTAGTCATTGATCTTACTAGAATGAACAGAGTCCAGTGACACCTCTTATGAGACAACTTTGAGTATGCCTCTTGAAACAGAGAGTTGATAAGTAATTGATGACCAACATATGGCAAGTGATAGCAAAATTATACAGGGAAATTGAGAAGGAATGTACTAGTGGCTCTTTAGACTTACTTAGGTGGGGCAGAGTCAAGATGGAGGAGGAAAGGTAAGGACTCAGCTGAGCTCTCCCACAAACTCCTACAAAATTCTTTAAATGATTACTCTAAGCATAATCTTAATTGATCCAATACACAAAAAGATGGAGTGAAACAATTTTCCCATTAATGACAATTCACAATGTTGGCAGGAAAGCCTGTTGCACCTGGGTGAGAAAAAAAAAACAACACAGTTCAGTATGCACTGGGCTTCAGTAAACCAGAAACAATCATGGAGTAACTGAATCAATGGCAGCAGGGACTATTTCCATATCTCTCAGCCCACAGAAAGTAAGGGGATAGGGCAATGTACAAGGCACAGATTGAGCAGGACTCTTTTAAATTGTTTCACAGTTCTGGATTGAAAAAAGAACAAACAATGGGAAAAATTCTGATCATAGAAAGTTGCTCTGGTAAAAAAAAATAAGATCAAAATATTCACTCAGAAGAAGTTAACGAAGTCAACATTCCTGCATCCAAACTTCCAAGGAAAATACGAATTGATCCCAGGCCACAGAAGGGCTTGATAAAAATTTCAAAAATCAAGTAAGACAAAAAAATTGCGAGACATAAGATAATCATGAATAGGTCATCATAAGGTGGAAATACAGTTTATCTAAGGTGATTTATTGATCTATGTGACTTATGATGAAAACGTGTTGTGCATCTCCCAAGAAAGAACTGGTAGAGCTTGAATGCATGTCAAAGACACATTTTCTTTACTTATTTTATTGTTGTTGTGGATATTTTCATCTGTGTTTTCTTTCATAGACTAACTTACATGAAGATGTGTGTTGCAAGACTACACATGTATAATCTATTTTAAATTACTTGCCTTCTCAGTGGGGGTGGGGCTTAGGAAAGAATTTGACAGTCAACATTTGACCAAAAAGAACGTTAATTTAGTTTTTACATCGAATTCGGAAAAATAAATGATTAAATCAATAAGACACACTAAGGCCTGAGTTCTTCCCTAAGACCAGGGTGTTTATTTATCTTTCAGAGGAAACTGACTATAAACATAGACAATATATAGAGGCAGACTATAAAGAGAAGGACATTTGAAGTTCAGTATCTGTTTGGGATGTTTTAGTCATCTCTCAACGTAGCTGTGTGTAGAGCCCAAAAGAGATCATTTGAACTACCCAAACCATCCCATAAAGACAGCACCAAACAGTATTGAATCTTCAGGAACTGTGTGAAATTACGTACATGTTTACACATATATGTGTGTATGTATACATCCATATATATGTGCATATGTGTATGTATACATCCATCCATATATAATATATGTAAATAATATATATTATATGTATTTATGCATACACGTATACAGTGTGTGTATGTTTTTTCTGGAGATAAAAGTGAAGGATAAGGGAGCAATTAATCACACCGAATTTCCTTAGAAAAGCCCTTGCAGTTTCTATGAAGAAGGTCAGTGGCACCTTTTATTTTATGATAACCTCCTGGGAACTTTAAACAGCAGCAACAGCAGCAACAACAGTGACCACATACATTTATACGATATGAGTTGTTTTTACTTATTTTATTACAACTACTCAGACTCTGATTTCTTTCTCCAGGAAGAAAGAGAGTGAGTGATTTAGGTAACTAGAGAGTCAGTAAGAAGGAAAGAAAAAATAACGGAATAAGGAAAGTAGAAAAATGGGAAACAAAAATTATTAAATGCCTATTATATTACAGGCACTGTGGTAATTGTTTTAAAAATATTATCTCATTGGGCAGAGTCAATGACAGAGCCAATGACAGAGTAGAAGGTCAGACTTTCTGTAGCTCTCCCCACCAAGTCTATAAAATACCTGTAAAATTCTAGAACAGCAGAAGCCACAAAATGACAGAGTGAAAGAGATTTCCAGCCCAAGGCAGACTAGAAGATCAACAGGAAAGGTCTATAGTACTGAGCTCAGAGAAGAGCACAGCCCACAGAGCACAGTCGAGCCTTGGCTTTGCAGCATGGCAGGGGCAAGAATGGAGCAGCTTTCAGGGTGTGGAATCTCGGGTAGTAGTTGGAGTTCCCAAATGCCTTAACCCACAGACGCCAGAGACAGCTTCAAAGGTCAGTGAGAAAGCTCCTTAATCTAGGTGAGGAGGGAAGAGGGTCCTGCCTCCATTTTTGGAGCCCTCTGCTTAAAGACCCTGGGGAAATAAAGCAGCTGATATGAATCTCAGTCATGAGTGGTGGCCCTGGGGTGAGGAGGAGCTCTGGTGTGGTGGAGCTGGAGGTGGTTGTAGAGAAAAAGATCTATTCACAGATCCTGGGCAGAAAAACGTTTGGTTGCTTCCAGACCAGAGTGCAGTCCAGGAGAGGAGTTTGATTATGCCACCTTGGAGGAACTGAGAACTTACATGTCCCTAAAGTATACTCTCCACTTGACAAAGGACTCAAAAGTCAAGTAACTGGCTGAGGAAATGCCCAAAAAAGAGGTAATAAAATAAGACTATAGAAGTTTACTTTCTTGGTGAACAGTTATTTTCCTCCATTCTTTCAGATGAGGAAGAACAAAGTATACCGCTAGAGGAAGAAAGCCAAGTCAAACCTTCTTCATCCAAAACCTCTAAAATAAATTTGAAATGGTCGCAGGTCATGGAAGAGCTCAAAAAGAATTTTGTAAGTTAAGTAAGAGAGATGGTGGAAAAATTAAGAAGAGAAATGAGAATGATGCGAGAAAATCATGAGAAGTGAGTAAACAGTTTGCTAAAGAAAACCCCCCAAATGATGAAGAGAATAACAGCTTTAAAAATAGAATAACCCAAATGGCAAAAGAGATCCAAAAAGCCAGTGAAGAGAAATATGTTTTAAAAAGCAGAATTAGCCAAATGGAAAGAGAGTTTCAAAAGCTCACTGAACAAAATTGTTCTTTAAAAATTAGAATGGAGCCCAATGAAACCAAAATTCAGGGGGATGTAGTAAATTGGGAAAGAATTTTTACAGTAAATCTCAGGGATAAAGGTCTCATTTTTAGACGCTATAGAAAACTGACTCAAATGTACAACTATACAAGTCATTCCCCACTTGATAAATGGTCAAAGGATATGAACAGGCAATTTTCAGAGGAAGAAATTAAAGATATCTATAAGCATATGAAAAAATGCTCTAAATCACTTTTGATTAGAGAGATATAAATCAAAATAACTCTGAGATGCCACATCACACCTATAAGATTGGCAAACATGACAGAACAGGAAAATGATAAATGTTGGAGAGGACGTGGGAGAGTTGGAACATTAATTCATTGTTGGTGGAACTGTGAGCTCATCCAATCATTCTGGAGACTGGTTTGGAACTATGCCCAAAGGGCTACAAAAATGTGCATAGCCTTTGACCCAGCAATTTCGCTACTAGGACTGTATCTTCAAGAGATCATAAAAATGGGAAAGGGTCCCACACATACAAAAATATTTATGGCATCATTCTTTGTAGCTACCCAAAACTGGAAATCAAGGGGATGTCCATAAATTGGGGAATGGCTTAATAAATTGTCGTATATGAATGTAATGGAGTACTACTGCACCATGAGAAATGATGATCAAGAAGACTTCAGAGAAGCCTGGAAGGACTTATATGATCTGATACTGAGGGAAAGGAGCAGAACCAGGAGAACTTTGTGCACAGCAATGACCACAGTGTGTAAGAGTTTTTTGTGGTAGACTTGGAACTTCGTAATAAGGCAAGAACTTAAAAAAAAAATTTTCCAATGGTTTTCTAAGGCAAAATGCCTTCCACACTCAGAGAAAGAACTATAGAATTATTATGTTTGTGTGTGTATGTGTGTGTGTGTGCATTATATTTTGATTTGTTATATGATTTCTTCCATTTATTTTAGTTCGTCTACATAGCATGGCTATGGTGAAAACATATTAAATAGGAAAGTGTAGGTAGATCCTATATAGAATTGTATGCCATCTTGGGAAGGGAGGGGAGGGGTGGGGGTAGGTGTGTGTGTGGGGGTAGAAATATAAGTTTTATGGTAGTGATTGTAGAACATAAAAAAAATAAAATAAAAAATAAAAAAAAGAGTAGAATGGAGCAGATGAAAGCTAATGACTTTATGAGAAATGAAGAAATTACAAACAAAACCAAAAGAATGAAAAATTGAAGACAATGTAACATATCTCACTGAAAAAACAACCAACCTGGAAACTAGATCCAGGAGAGACAATCTAAAAATTAAGGGGCTACCTGAAAGACATCATTAAACAAAAGCCTAGACATCATCTTTCATGAAATTATCAAGGAAAACTGACCTGATATTCTAGAACCAGAGGGTAAAATAAATATTGAAAGAATCCACCAATCACCTCGTCAAAGAGATCTGAAAAGAAAAATTCCTAGGAATATTGTAGCCGGATTCCAGAGTTCTCAGGTGAAGGAGAAAATATTGCAAGCGGCCAGAAAGAAGCAATTCAAGTACTGTGGAAATACAATCAGGATAACACAAGTTCTAGCAGCTTCTGCATAAAGGGATTGAAGGGCTTGGAACATGACATTCCAGAAGTCCAGGGAACTACGATTAAAGGCAAGAATCACCTACTCAGCAAAACTGAATATAATACTTCAGGGCAAAAATGGATATTCAGTGAAATAGAGGACTTCAAGCATTCTTGATGAAAAGACCAGAGCTGAATAAAAAATTTGAATTTCAAACAAAAGAATCAAGAGAACCATGAAAAAGTAAACAGGAAAGGGAAATTATAAGGGACATACTAAAGGTGAACTGCTTACATTCCTACATGGAAAGACAATATTTGTAACTCTTGAGACTTTTCTCAGTATTTGGGTAGGTGGATTGACTATACACATACAGACAGAGAGCACAGGGTGAGTTGAAGAGGTAGGGATGATACATAAAAAATAAAATTAAGGAGTGAAAGAGGAATATATTTGGAGGACAAAGGGAGAAATGTAATTGGGCAAATTATCTCTCATAAAAGAGACAAAAGGGGGAGGAGCCAAGATGGCAGAGTAGAAAGACTCACCTATGCTAGCTCTGGAACCCACAGCCCATAAATTTCCTGGAAAAAGAATGCCCCACAAATTCTGGAGAAACAATGGAGGGGCGGAGATTTCCACTCCAGAGAGCCCTGAAAAACTGACCCCAAAGGTCCGTTGCACACCAGACAGCACAGCCCACCCCTGCGCTGCTCTGTCCACACGGCCCCACAGGTACAGATCCGAACAGGCTTCAGGGACAGAATCTCCGGTGGCCGGGAAGGTCCCTCCACCCACAGGCACTATAGGTCAGTGAGAGAGACGTCTTGGCTAGCCGAGAGGGAAGAGGGGTGTCTCCGTGACTCGGGCCCCCTTGGGAGGCAATGGCAGAGGCAGAGGCAGCAGCAGAGGCAGTGGCGGCCAGGAGCTCCCAGAGCAGCCAGGAGCTCAGGGTCATTACTGAAGGTCTCTACATAAACCCCCTGAGGGAACTGAGCATGGGAAGCAGCCCTGCCCCCACCTGAGCACCAGAACTTAAGCTCACATTGAATAGCAGCCGCTCCCGCCATGGAAAGCCCTGAGGCTGGGAAGAAGCATTTGAATCTCAGACCCCAAGCACTAGCTGGGTGTGTCTAGGCGGGGGGTGGGGGTTGGAGAGGAATCTCAGAAGTCAAGTAACTGGCTGGGAAAATGCCCAGAAAAGGGAAGAAAAATAAGACCATAGAAAGCTACTTTCTTGGGGGACAGATGTTCCCGCCTTTCATTTCTGATGACGAGGAACAATGCTTACCATCAGGAAAAGACATAGAAGCAAAGGCCTCTGTACCCCAAACACCCGAAATAGATATCCAATGGGTTCAGACCATGGAAGAGCTCAAAAAGGATTTTGAAAATCAAGTTAGACAGGTGGAGGAAAAACTGGGAAGAGAAATGAGAGAGATGCAAGAAAAGCATGAAAAATGGGTCAATACCTTGCTAAAGGAGACCCAAAAAATGATGAAGAAAATAACATCTTGAAAAATAGGCTCACTCAACTGGCAAAAGAAGTTCAAAAAGCCAATGAGGAGAAGAATGCTTTCAAAAGTAGAATTAGCCAAATGGAAAAAGAGGTTCAAAAGCTCACTGAAGAAAATAGTTCTCTCAAAATTAGAATGGAAGAAATGGAGGCTAATGACTTTCTGAGAAACCAAGAAATCACCAAACAAAGCCAAAAGAATGAAAAAAATGGAAGATAATGTGAAGTATCTCATTGGAAAAACAACTAACCTGGAAAATAGATCCAGGAGAGAAAATTTAAAAATTATGGGACTACCTGAAAGTCATGATCAAAGAAAGAGTCTAGACATCATCTTTCATGAAATTATCAAGGAAAACTGCCCTGAGATTCTAGAAACAGAGGGCAAAATAAGTATTGAAGGAATCCATCAATCACCACCTGAAAGAGATCCAAAAAGAGAAACTCCTAGGAACGTTGTGGCCAAATTCCAGAATTCCCAGGTCAAGGAGAAAAAATTGTAAGCAGCTAGAAAGAAACAATTCCAGTATTGTGGAAATAAAATCAGGATAACACAAGATCTAGCAACTTCTACATTAAAGGATCGAAGGGTGTGGAATTGGATATTCCAGAAGTCAAAGGAACTAGGACTGAAACCAAGAATCACCTACCCAACAAAACTGAGCATAATCGTTCAGGGGAAAATATGGTCTTTCAATGAAACAGAGGACTTTCAAGCATTCTTGATGAAAAGACCAGAGCTGAAAAGAAAATTTGACTTTCAAACACAAGAATGAGAAGAAGCATGAAAAAGTAAACAGCAAAGAGAAGTCAGAAGGGACTTACCAAAGGTGAACTGTTTACATTCCTACATGGAAAGACAATATTTGTAACTTTTAAAACTTTTCAGTATCTGGGTAGTTGGTGGGCCCCCCCCACACACATACACACAAGCACATGCATACAGACACATGTACATGCGTGCACACACACATTTACACACATGCACGCACATACAGAGACAGAGAGCACAGAGTGAATTGAATAGGATGGGACCATATCTTAAAAGAAATTAAGGTAAATGGTGAGAGAGAAATGTAGTGGGAGGAGAGAGGATGAAATGGAATGGGGTAAATTATCTCTCATTCAAGAGGCAATCAGGAGACTTTTTAGTGGAGGGAAAAAGAGGAGAGCTGAGAAAAAACAAGAAGTTTACCCTCATCACATTAGACTAAAGGAAGGAATACAATGCACACTCATTTTGGTATGAAAACCTATCTCACAAAACGGAAAAGTGGGGGAGAAGGAGATAAATAGGATGGGGGGGCATGATGTAAGGGAGGGCAATGGGAGGAGTGAGCAATTTGACGTCAACACTCTTGGGGAGGGACAGGATCAAAAGACAGAATAGAATCAATGCGGGGCAGGGTAGGATGGAGGGAAATACAGTTAGTCTTACACAACACGACTATTATTGAAGTCATTTGCAAAACTACACAGAAATGGCCTACATTGAATTGCCTGCTTCCTAAAGGGAATGGATGGGGAGGGGGGGATGAGGAAAATTTGGAACTCAAAGTTTTAGGAACAATTACTGAGTATTGTTGTTGCTACTAGGAAATAAGAAATACAGTTAATGGGGAATAGAAAGTCATCTGGCCCTACAGGACAAAAGAGAAGATGGGGAGAAGAGCAGGGAGGGATGATAGAAGATAGGGAAGATTGGTGATAGGGCAATTAGAATGCTTGGTGTATTGGGGTGGGGGGAGGGGATAAAAGGGGAGAAAATTTGGAACCCAAAATTTTGTGAAAATGAATGTAAAAAGTTAAATAAATAAATTTATATTAAAAAAAAATTAAAAAAAATAGAAGAGACAAAAAGACTTTTTCAATGGAGGGGAAAAGGGAGTAGGTGAGAGTCTAAAAGTCAAGCTTACTTTCATCACATTTGATTTAAGGAAGGAATAACATGCACACCCAATTTGGTATGAAAATCTATCTTCCACTACAGAAAAGTAGGGGAGAAGGGGATAAGTGGGCTGTGGGAGTGATGATAGTAGGAAAGGCAAATGGGAGGAGGGAGTAATTATAAGTTGACACTTTTTTTTGGAGGGAGAAGGACAGAAGAGAGAATAGACTAAATGGGGGACAGGATAGGGTGGAGAGAAATATAGTTAGTCTTTCACAACCTGACTCTTACGGAAATCTTTTGCATAACCACACATATAGCCTATATCAAATTGCTTGCCTTCTTGATGGGGATTGGTGGAGAGGGAGGAAGGGATAGTATAAATCAAAGTTTTAAAAATCAAAGTTAAAAATTTTTTCTACATGCAACTGGGAACAAAGATGTACAGATAATGGGATAATGGGATATCTTGTCTTACAAGATAAAAGAGGGAAAGAGGATAAGAGAAGGATATGTGTGTGATAAAAGGGAGGGAATATTGAGGAAAGGGGCAATCAGAATGCATGTTCTCTTGGGGTGGGGGGAAGGGAGAGATTGGGAGAAAATTTGGAACTCAAAATCTTGTGGAAATGAGTGTTGAAAGCTAAAAATAAATAAATTTTAAAAAGTCAAAATTATTATTTCATTTAATCATCCCAATATCCCTGTAAGGCAGGTGATATTAATACTCCTCTTCTACAACTGAGGAAACTGAGGTTTAAGTGACTTGCTGCAGGACAGAGAGCTAGCATCTAATGCCAGATTTCAAATAAGGTCTTCTTAACTCTAGGCCCTGTACTACTGTACTGAACTCTTCAGGTATATTTAGGCCCATGTCTATAACTATTCCTGACCTTATTAGTGTTATAGGGTAGCTAGTGCAGATGAAGGACAAGACTACACTGGCAGAGCCTCTCTCTCAGAAAAATAGTTCATAGTGCTGACAAAAAATGAGAAATCACTCCTAAAATAATCCATAACCCAGTTGGCTCAGATTGTGGGAGCACAGTGGGTTGCCAGGCACAGATCAGAACAAACTCTTGATACTCAATTCCCTAGTGGCTCAGGAGTACAAGGACTTCGGTTCAAATCCTGTCTCTGATGGTTCTTACAAGTATAACCATTTAATCTCATTTATCCTCAATTTCTTCATCTTTCTAAAGAAGTTTGGCTTAAATAACTTTGAGATACATTCCAGTTTTACTTCTCTGTGATCATAGGTAAAATATCATAGGATGATAGAGGATGTATGTTCAGCAGAAAGCCCAGACCAAGAGATTTTTTGAGTCATTCCAATTAGAAAGAAAATTTTCATTTTTGTTCTACTCATTATTTCTCAAGAGTAGAAAAGGTGACAGTTGATTGTGTTCCCTAATTCCTGTAAACTCAGTTTCCCCTAGTTAAAACCATACCCCTCAGCGACAATAATTAAGCTTCAAATAGCTTAATTCCCAGAACTCAACTCTTTATTCTCAATGAACAATTTCAGTGAGTTGATGGGGTAGAAAATTTGCACAAATTCCACATTGCTCATTATTGGAAACAAGCTGGAGACTCCCACTGCAGATGGTGTCGAGACTCATGCAGGTGACCTGATGATCACAGCTCTGTTGAGAGATGAGCTCATGTAGTTTGCTTCTCTATAATTTGACCCCAATCGTGGTTCTCCAGACCCAGGTTGTCAGGTATCTCAACATGACAACCCCCAGGTTCTTATAACTTGAATCCTGGGAGCTTATCTAAGTTCTATTGGATGCCAGTCTTCATCACTACAACAAGGCAACGACAAGGATTCAGTAAGTGACTCTTTATTCCTCAGCTTTTGAGATCGGGGAAGGTTAAGGAACAGATATATAAGAATCTTCTTTTCTGTCTCCTCATATTTTTTTTTGCCACACCTATATGTCTATATATAACATATATGCTCTTTTTCTTTTGTTAATTTTTTTGTTTTTTTCTTCTTATTTTCCAACATATATGTGTATATATAATCTGTCTATCTATCTATCTATCTATCTATCTATCTATCTATCTGTCTGTCTGTCTGTCTGTCTGTCTGTCTGTCTGTCTGTCTGTCTGTCTATCTATCTATCCATCTATGGGAGTGACTATTAACACTGAAAACACATTATATAAACTCCATTTATTTTTCTTGATATATGCACCCTCCATTTCTATATAATATGTATACAGATACATATGGATATATGCATTTTCTCTACGTGTTCTCTCACATTCTACATATTTTCTATTTTTCTTCTCATTTTCTACTTTGTTTTGTCTTTTTTATTCTCCATATATTTGACTACGCATTATTTTTTTCCATTTTCCACATAGTATCTATTATTTCTTTTTCTGTTTCCCTTTCTCATTCAAGTAAAAGAAGACATTTTTTTAAAAATTCCCCCTTTTAACTGTCTCTATCACTTTAATCATTTGTCACTGACTATTTGATTTCTTTTGTTCTTCTCTTTTTACACTTTTCCCTCAGTTTCTTTGGTTCCACTCTGTCTTTTCTCTCATTTCCCTGCCCCCACTCTTCTAAGTTAAAAAGCCACCAAATATGCCCACTTTCTCAACTAACTTTTTTCTCCTTTCTTAGATGTATTTCCAGTTTAATACTTTTTTCTTTTGTCATTCTTAGGTTCAGGGATGAATTACTTGATAATCCACCCTGCTCCTGTACCCCTTCCCTCAAAAGCAGTGCTTGTAGTTTGTGGGGTAATCACATTAGTCCTTTCCAGTTCTAAATTGTGAGTTTCTAAATTCAGTGCATATGAGCCATTTTGAATTTGGCATATCTATCAAGCCTCTTCCTAAAGTACAAAGAGTTGTTATTTGCAATTTCAAAAACTATGAGTTCTTTTTTGTAGCACAGGGCAAACTTTTCTTTCTCTTTAGGTAGCATCTATACAGAAAAATCAAAAGATAACTGGTTTTTTTTCCATTTCGCAAGTGAAGGAATCAGACCCAGAAAGTGTGGGGAAATAACTAGCTCAGGATTACACAGTCTGTTTTCAGTTGTTATGAAAAGAATCCAAGTTCCTGTACTCTTAGTATAGTTCTCTTATTCTAATGCTCATTTCTAAGAAGGTTATATACTTTTTAAATTAACTACACAATTTAGAATATCTAACATATTTTAGAAATGTCTTCTTCCATCCATCTCTTCATGGTTCACACAAGGATAATTGTACATGAACCAGAAATTCAGTGTGCATTGAGTTTTCATTATTTTCCTTTTCCAATTTGCCCCATTACTTTTCAGGCTATATTAATGATTGCTTGAAAAGGAAGTTGGGAATCTCATATTAACTTGTACAGGATCTTTCTATAGAAATCCATTGTAGACTCTACATATTTTCCTTGTTCTTCATTGTTTTATTACTCCACCTAGTGTATTATTACCCTTTTCTGTTTTTCCTTTTCTTTTTTCTGTCATTTGTTTTTCTTTCCAGATAGTATTCTCAGCATAGCAAATGCTTTAGCCAATTAATTCAATTTATTATTACATTTTCACAGTGCTACTGATAATCCTATATTAATCTTAGATGGCTTATACAGTTCCTCAAACAAACATAACCTGAATCATTAAGAAGTCATGTTTCAGAATTTCTCTACTCCATTTACCATATTACTCCTTTTACTTACTATTATTTCCATGATTACTTTACTTCTTTCCCTTCATTCTTGACCAATGCATCTTATTTTTTTTTGGATCGTTTGCCTTCTTGACATTATTAATCCTTCTACATGTCAGTCTTCTATCATTCACTTTCCTCCTTTCATTCATGAATTTGTAATCATCTCCTTTTTTCCTTCTTCTTGTTCTCTTTCTTCTATCCACTCCACTGAGAGGAGATGCTTTGCTCATCAGTATATTTTCAAAATAACTTATTTCTGTTAAATAATATAATCCTTTTTTTCATGGCTTGAAATATTTTTTGTTTTATTTTCAGTTTATAGTTTAGGGAGATTTATTTGAAAACATAAAAATTTGCGAACAAGTCTTGCTAGTTTCACATACTGGATATGTAACCATAAATAAATAACTCAGCCTCCAAATATGCTAAGCAACTCCTTTAAGTTCACTAGGTGTTCTGATTTACAAGTGTAGAAGGGGTTACCTTTTTCATGAAACTGGAAGTTTATGCCCATCCTTATTATAATGTACTTTACAGGAAAGATGTAGTTTGTCATCCATACCAGGACTTTCAGGCCCTTGACCCCTCAGTTCTTTCCCAGAAAAATTACTCCTGTTCTAGCTACACTATCCTCCCTTCATCACCCCAGTCTCTTGAAGAACCACTTTAACTCTCTCGGGTTTTTTTCTTCTGAGTCTTTTGCCCCTTAACTTATTTGTGATATTATTGTCCAAAGTCTTTCAGTCCCAAAGTCTGCTGCCTTCCTTCCTACACACATGCTCCTGAAGAAAGCTGTGAAAAACAAAAGAAAATATGAGGAAATTGTTTTGATTGGGTCCATTATAATTTTGGTTAATGGCCTCGGTTGGTCAATAACTTTGACTAGGCCCTCAATGCTGCATGGCAATCTTTTTAATCCTCCCTAGTTTATTCACTCCCTCACTCACATAAGCAGTTCTTCCAAACTTTTTGTCCTTTTTTTGATCACCTTGTGGTGTCCCATTCCTCTCTCTCCCTCTCAGCTGAGAAAAATTTTTTTCTCAGTTTTTACTGCAATTTTACTGAATTTTTTTGTCAAATTTTGCTGAAAAATTTGAAGCCATTCCTTCATAGTTCTTTTCCTCTCATGTGATTTTCATATCGCTCATATGCTTTCTGCCACTTCTGCCACTTCACCTTTATCTCACTTAATGAGATGACCCTTTGACATCTTATCTTCTCCAACAGATTTCCTCCAGTCATGTAGTTTCTCACTTATATCTCTCCCTATCCACCAGCTATTTATCTATTGCTTCTAAACAAATTTATGTCTTTCCAATGCTCAAAATTCCTTTACTCAGTGCATCCAAAGTCTATTATTCCCTTTTCTGCCTAAATGTGTCTTCTTTTCTTTCCTTTAAATCTCTTTTTAAGTCACTGCAGTCTAACTTCTTGCTTCACCATGCAATGAAATGTGCTCTCCTCAAAGTAGTTAACAATTTCTTAGTTGCAAAGATGAATGGTCTTTTCTCAATTCTTTTCTTTCTTGACTTCTCTGCAGCCTTTGACACTGTTGATCACTTCCTTGATACACTCTTTTCTCTAAGTTTTTAGGAAGCTCCTTCTCTTCTGAACTATTTAATTGTATGATCTATTTTTGCTAGATCTTCATTCCAGTCACTCCCACTCACTTTGGTTAGTCCATAGGGCTCAGTGTGTGAACCATTTTCCCTGATTCCTCTATGTTGTTTCACTTCTTTATCTCATCAGCTTATAGTGAATCAATTAGCATCTGTAAACTAAAAATTCCAAAATCTACTTATGTAATCCTATCTTCTCTCTTTACCTGCAGTCTTCCATCTGAAATTGCTAGTTAAATATCTCAAATTGATTGTTCCATACTGTAGCACCAATGCAATCTTCACAGCTGGGGTGGCTGTGAATATGACAGTATCATTCTCAGTCTCAAGTATAACAAGACTCTCTACATGGAAGACAGAACTAAAGTATTTTTTCAAACACCAGAAAACTGAATCCCAACACCAGAAAGCCAAATTCATCACAGTAACAAAGAAATCTGTACACAATAACAACACAAGGACACAACCATCCCCAAGCCTTCCCTCTGTTAAGTTTCTCAAAAACCAGTTCTCTTAAACAAATCACAAACAGGCTCCCTTAAACAAAATCATAAACAAGCTCTTCCTCTCAGGCTAGTTGTTGTCTGCTTTTTGTATCCCAACAGTGTCTGCTCTGACTCACTTCCTACTCCACTCCTTCCTGAACCACCTGTCCAGCAAAATTATCCCACCTTACACTCCGTGTGATGCAGACTTCCATGTGACCCACCCAGGTCACATTAGTCATTTAATGCATGGAAAAGATATTCCCATTTAATTTACCATTACATTTGGCCCCAATGTCTTTGCTATTCCCACAGACATTAAATTCAACATGTCTAAACCTGAAATTACTACTTTTACACAAAACCCACCTCTCTTCATGAATTCTCTCTCATTTTTGGAGCTAACACCAATCTTCTGGCCACCCAGGGTAGTCACTTATGTGCCACCCTTATTCCTTAGTCTTTTACCCCGTGTTCAATCTGTGGTGAAATCCTTTATATTTTACTTTTGAAATGCCAATTGCTTATATGTTTTCTCTCTTCTGTCACTGGCAACGTCTGGGTGTGGGCTTTCATAATCTCAGACTTGGACTGTTGCTATAGCCTGCTGAATTATTTATCTACTTCAAATATCTCAAGCTTCAGTCCAAACTCTTAATTAGTTGTGAAAATAAATTTCCAAAGTACAGATCTGACCTTTTTCCCCTTCCCTACTCCATAATACTCATTGGCTTTCTATCACAAGGGCATTCACTGCTCTTTTTAATGTATCCCTTCTCACCTTTCCAATATTCTGAAAATTTGTACTGAATTTCCCCAAACACTCTCTGGTTCAGTGTCATTGACCCTCTTGCTGCTTCTTGAATAAGATATTGTATCTTCCAACTCTGGGCATTATCTGGTACATAGCTTGCTTGAACATTTTTTTTTACATATCATTTCCCATTAGATTCTAAAGTTCGTGAGAGGAAGGACTAAGTTTGACTTTTAATCGCCAACATTTAGCACATTGACACACTATAGGTATTTAAAAAGATTTATTGATATACTAACAAAAGTGAGTAAGAGGATTTCACTAGTTCTGTTACTCTAATGACCACCCAACAAAATTAAATTTTGAAAAATCTGCAAGGAAGTACCATCAGGGCACGGTTATTTAAAACATTAAGTAATAGCATAAAAATCAAATATAAATGTGAATTTTATACAAAGTAACAGCATAAGGAGAAAATTTTTTTGTAGATTAAATGGGATAATACAAATCAAGACATTCCTTTGATCCTGAATTTTTGCAAAACAGAGTGAAGAAATGATTTAGAATAGGACAAGCACTCTATGCATACAATTTAATTGAAATAATATGGATCAAAATAAATAAAACACAACTTGTTTTGTGGAGTTTGAAAAATCTTCCTATTTGATTCAATGTCATTATAAGTACCTTCCTCAACTTTCTGAAGAGAAAATTACAATGATACAGATACAACCAATACCATCTCAAATAAATTACTGACATTAAATGATTTTAGGACACTATGGTGAAAATGAAAATCCAGATTATAACATTTCACATAGCAAAAAATTATTTGACAATTGTGAAGACTGCAGGTTTAGGTTATTTGGGTGAGGAGGGCCTCGAGTAATGAATAGAGAGTCATGATTAAAGTGAAACCCCCATCAGAGAGGAAAACCCAATAAACTTGTTTCTTTGATGAGCTCTCTGTGTTGTGAAATTTGGAAACTACTGTACAGTGGCTCTCTTTCCCTCTCTCTCTCTCTCTCTCTGTCTCTCTCTGTATCTCTCTCTGTATCTCTGTCTCTGTCTTTCTCCATGTATATATATATATATATATATATATATATATACACACACATATACACACATATATACATATACACACATATGCACATATATACAATATTCTTGATAACTATATATATTATCAATAAATATTTAATCCAATTTCAAGTCTAAAATACATATAGAAACCTTACTTGATGAATCCAGTGAAGTCCAAGGAGTATGGAATGTACTTTCCCAAAAATAAAAGAGAAGCAATATAGTGTACTGTAAGAACAATTTTATCCCTCTTTTTCTCTGGAAACAATTGACAATTCACTTCACTACCCCATATCCTCATCTATGAAGTGATGGGATTGGAGTACATGGCCACTGTGGTAATGTCCAATTATATACATACATACACACACATATGTATATGTATATGTATATATTCCTATGAACTTTTAACATAGCACATCACTGATTCTCAATGTTTCACCAGGTGGAAGAAAAATGACATTACTTTAATGTTTGTGGACATCATGCAACTCCACCACTGTAGTGTTTGGAATATCTACTGCTTCCTTTTTTTTAGGCTCTTCCATTAATTGCGGCATCATATCTACTGAATTCCTGAAGACAAATGTTATCTAGTGAGCTGATCTTTGGTGTGTCCTTCTTTTTTCAATGTGCCATTGGTTCTGTAGGGAATTCACTGCTTTTCATGCTCTATATTTTTATCTTCTTCAAAAAGCCTCTACAGAAGAAGCCAATGGATTTGATTCTTGCTCATTTGACTTTGGCCAATATGGCAACTCTTTTTACCAGAGGCATCCCAGAAATCATGTTTTGTTTTGGGATGAGACATTTTTTAGATGATTTTGTGTGTAAGGCCCTCATGTATGTTTACAGACTTGCACGGGGACTTTCTGTCTGCACAACAAGCCTTCTGAGTATTTTTCAGGCCCTCATCATCACTCCTCACAACTCTGTGTGGGCAAGTGTAAAAGTGAGAGCTCCCAAATATATTTTACATTATTTCCTCTTTTTCTGGGTTGCCAATGCATTGATCTACATCAGGGTCATTGAACTCACTGAAGCAACAAAAAATGCCACCACTTCTAACTATCGTTATGCTTCACATATTTTCATAGTAAGACCAACAAGAGGTGATGATCAACTTACTGCTGCATTTATGTTTGGTATGACACTTCATGACCTTATTTTTCACTCCCTTATGGGTTTGTCTAGTACTCATATGGTGCTTCTCCTCTATAGACATACCAAGCAAGTGCACCACATCTATAGCAGTAGTCATTCTCCTAGATCCTTCCCTGAGGTCAAGGCCACACAGACCATCCTCTTGCTTGTGACCTGTTTTGTGTTATTCTACTGGCTCAACAACTGTATCACCTTATATGAAACTTTTAAATTAGAAAAAGACGTTGAATTGGAAACCATTGCGAGTTTTTTTGGTGGATGCTACCCTGCCCTCTCTCCCTTACTGCTAATTGGCAGTGAGAGTCGTATCCCAAAGCTTCATTATATGGTTGGAAAGTCACAAAGGTCTCATAAAGATTTTATGAATACATTAGTCAACCCGTGATTCTAATCTTCCCAACAATTCTAAGTATTTCAGTGTTCTGATCCTTGAAGGAATGCATATTCAATAAGCAGGAACTTTTAAAAATGACACATGAAAATTTAGCATCCTAAATTCACATTTGAAAGGAAATTTCTTTCTCACTCCTCAGTATTTTAAGGATGAGCAGAAAGACTCAATCCCTTTTCCATATTCTCATATTAGATAATTGTTTTGTACTGGGTAAGTCATAGCATCATTATTGACCACATTATCCTTATTTGCAAAATGAAAAATTTGGGTAAAATATATAATGCCACTTCTATGGAGGCTACATGCAAATGTTATTAAGTACATTGGAATCAATATTTTCAATACTGGTCACATTTCCTTGCTGTCACAATCATCACTAACAATAAAACAAAGAATTGCTTAGCAAATGCCAGGCACCGTGGTAAGTACAAACGACACAAATAAAGATAAAAACATTCATTGCCTTAAGCAGAGAAAACATTTGAAGTACTACACAATTATATAAAATAAATGTTAAATGTAAATATATGCAATCTTAGAAGGAATGTTTTTATCAGTATGGTGAACTTGGAATGGTCTCTTTCACAGAGGGTGGAATTGCAGCTGAGTTCTGATGAAGGACAGAGTAGTTAGGAGGCAGAGGCAAGAAAGGAGAAAATTCAAGAATAGGAAATAACCTGGGAAAATAAACACCTGGAAATTTTTTGGGAAAGGAACAGCAAGATGTCTAGTGTCACTTGTATGGGCAACAGAGTAGAGATTTTTAAACATCTGGAAAGAGGAAAGGTCTGGTTTAGAAGAGCTTTGAATGTCAATCAGAATATTTTGTATCTTACTCTGAAGGTGATAGGGAAGCAAGGGAGTTTATTGAATAGAGGGACTACCTGATCAGACTTGTATTTTATGAGGATAAATTTGACAGCTGAGTGAAGGATAGACTATTATAGGGACAAACTTGGGGTAGGGAGACTAAGCAGTTTGCTACATTTCTAGGCATGAAGTGATCCATACCTGCATCAGCATGATAGCTTTTCAGAAGGGTGAAGGGGAAATATTCAAGAGTTATCAAAATAAAAGCTAAAGGATTTGGCAACATATCATATATGAGAGGCGAGGAAGAATGAGCAGTCATACTGGTTTAAAAGGCTGGCTAACAGAGACAGTAGTGGTGTCCCCAAGAGGAATAAGGAGTAAGAGAGGAAAGTTTGAGAATAAAATTAGTAAGTTCACTTTTGGACACGATGGATTAAAGTTATCTATTTTGACACTTAGTTCTCATTTCCCTTCTCAGAACATCTCTCTTCAACCATAGCAACATTCATCAATAGCATCCTTCTCCCATTATCAAAACAAGACCTCCCTTTTCCTTAACCCCTTTTCAATTCCTTTCCCCCACATCCTCACCTACTCCTATGCAGGCTTCTTTCTTCCTGAGAAATAGTAGGAATTAGGTTCCCCTCGTTGCTATTCCTTGACTTGAACAGGACACATTATATATTTCCCTCTATCCTGCTGCTTCCCTACTCTCTTCCACATGCCCTCCCATTTGGTAATTTAATCCCACAAAAACATTGATTCATTAGTAGGAGGGGTGCTATCACATTCTATCCACCATATAACAGATCTGTCTATTGATCATTACTTAAAATTAACTTCTACTTTCACCCCTGTCTTTATATGTAAAGCTATAAATTAGGCTCTTAACTCTACACTGTTGTCACAGTGCTGCAGTTGCTATGCTTGGATGCTGCATTTTTTCAACCCTCCTGTATGACTATTTGCTGTATTATGTGGTATTTGAGAGGCATGTAATCTCTACATGTCAGTGGTTTCTCATTATAATACTTTTAATGCATATTTGTTATCGAGCATTTATCTTTTTTTCTTTCATAAGGAAGCTCATTTCTGTACAGTTAATTGCTCCTGAGTTTTTGGGACAATGTATTCTGTTGTCTCCTTTAGTCCACCAACTTTTCATCCTTATTCCTCTTTCTGGTAGATGCAGAATAGAATTTTGTTACACAAATTTTCTTCTCTTTGTATCTGAAAATTTTTTTTCTAGTTGAGTAGAGAAATTGTTTCCCAACCCAATTGTTAAATTTAATCATTCTTGTTCTTAGAGTTTGAAGGCCCCTTTCTCCATGCCCACTCCCCACTTCCTATTTTTCATGGAGGTAATCTATGGATTCATTCAATTGTCCCTTTGTTTCCTATTTTTAGAAGTTCCAGACTTGTTTCTTGAATAATTTCTTTGCGCTCAGATTTTTTTTGACTTCTAATTTTCTTCTAGAATACCTATAATTCTTAGATTGACTCTATCCATCCTGTTTTCAAAAACAATGTTTTGATTGAATACAGATATTCTTTTATTGTGAGGTCATGGTTTTTTATTGGATCTTACAGATTCTTTTATTTCTGTGTATTTGTATTCACAATAACTTGTCTTTTGTTTTTACCCAATTAATTAATTAATTTCTATCTTTAAGAATTGACTTCTGTAAGTTTAAAATTTTTGCTCCTTGCTCCCCCTTCCTTCTCAAGAAGGCATGAAATCTGATATAGGCTATATGCATATATTCCTATTAAATACATTTTCACATTAGTCGTGTTGCACAGAAGAACTATAACACATGGGAGAATCTGTGAGAAGAAAACAAAATGAAACAAAACAAAACAGAAAAAGAAAATAGTCTACTTCACTCTGCATTCTGACTCCTTACTTTTTTCTCTGCTTAGGGAGAGAATTTTCCATCATGAGTACTTTGGAATTGTTTTAAATCCCTGTATTTCAATAAGGTCAGGGATGAAAAAAGGATGTCCATTATCACCACTGTTATTCAACATGATATTAGAAATGCTAGTTGTAGCAATAAGAGAAGAAAAAGAAATTGAAGGAATTAGAGCAGGCAAAGAAGAAACTAAGTTATCACTCTTTTCAGATAATATATATGCAGAATCTCAGAGAATCAAGTGAAAAAGTACTTGAAATAATAAACAACTTGGACAAAGTTTCAGGTTATAAAATAAAACCACATCAATCACCTGCATTTCTATATAATACTAACAAATCCCAGAAGCAAGAGATAGAAAGAGAAATTCCATTTAAAGCTATAGTAGACACTATAAAATATCTGAGAATCTACCTGCCAAACAGAAACAGGGACTATATGAACACAATTACAAAACATTATTCGCACAAATAAAGTAAGCTCTAAGTGAGTGGAAAAACATCAGTTGTGGGGGAGAAGCCAATATGGCAGAGTCGAAAGACACACATATGCTAGCTCCTAACCCACAGCCCATAAAATACCTGTAAAGAACTCCCAACAAATTCTGGAGCAGCAAAAGCCACAGAACAACAGAGTGGAGGAGATTTCTGTTCCAGAGAGACCTGAAAAACCGACACCAAAGGTCTGTCACGCACCGGACCTGGAGCAGAGCCCAGCCCTGCCTTGGCTACATGGCACTGAGGGGAGCAGATCCGAGCAGGTTTGAGGGACAGAATCTCCAGCAACAGCGGAAGTCCCTCCACCCACAGGCGCCAAAGGTCAGTGAGAGGGTCTTCTTAGCTCGCCAAGAGGGGAGCAGGGTGTCCCATAACTCAGGCCCCCTCGGGAGGCAGCGGTGGAGACAGCAACAGGGCTCCCAAAGCAGGCTGGAGCTTGGAACCATTGTTGAAGGTTTCCTGGTAAGCCCCCTGAGGGAACTGAGCCCTGTGTGGTGGCCCTTCCCCAACCTGAGCATCTGAACTTAATCTCACACTAAATAGCAGCCCTGCTCCCCTCAAAAGCCCTGAGGCTGGGAAGAAGCATTTGAATCTCAGACCCTAAGCACTAGCTGGGGATAACTGGAGGCGAGGTGGGTGTGAAGAGGAAACTTAGGTAATTGTGCAAACTTTCAGGTAAACTGAAAGTCAGGTAACTGACTGGGAAAGTGGCCAGAAAAGGGGGAAAAAATAAGACTATAGAAGGTTACTTTCTTAGGGAACAGGTGTCTCCTCCCATCCCTTCGGATGAGGAAGAACAAGGCATATTGTCAGAGGAAGTCAAGGCCTCTACCTCCAAAGGGGCCTTAAACTTTGCTCAGGTAATAGAAGACCTTAAAAAAATAAGTCAGCAGCTTACTAAAGGAGAACCAAATAAACGCTGAGGAAAATAGCAGCTTTAAAAAGAGGCTAACTGATTTGGAAAAAGAGGTCGAAAAAGCCAACAAGGAGAAGGAGGGTTTAAAAAGCAGAATTAGCCAAATGGAGGAGAAGGTTCAAAAGTTCACTGAACAAAAGGAAAAAAAAAACCGAAAAACATCAATTGCTTGTGAGTAGACCTATCTAACCTAATAAAAATGACCATTAGTTCCCTGAATTGATGAGAAAGGCTAAGTCTATCAAAATTACTAATTGCCTACTATGGATTTTACTGTGTTAATTGTTCTCCTGGTCCTGTTCATATCATTCAGTATCAGTTCACGTACGTCTTTCCCGGTTTTTCTGAAGACTACTTCTTCATTATTTCTTATAGCACAATAATATTCCGTTACCTTCATATACCATAAATTTTTTGTTCTACCTCTATAAAATAATATTTTGTAGTTTGATTTGCATGTCACTAAATTGGAAAATTGGCTTACTTAAAATTGTCAGGTTTTTTTTTAATATTAGCTTTATTTCGCATATTCTTTAATGTTCACATATTGTCTTCCTTTTCCATTGTTTGTAACTTCTTTGCAGACATCAAGTAATTCGTTTTATCTCTGAATTTTATGCATTTATTCTCTATGTTTTCAGCATATTCTTTCTTTCTGCCACATAGTAGACATTTAATAAGTGAATTTTGAAAGATTCCTGCTACCTGCCTCTTTGTTATACCATCCAATTTTAAGTTTTAACTCAAACATCATATTCAACAAATTTTTCCTGATCCATCTTCTCATGGCATATCTCTTTCCTTTGACTTTATAGCACTTTGCACCCCTGAACTGATAAAAGATTGTCTGATATTTCTCTAGGCAAAAATCTCAAACCTAGTGTGCAGCGAGACAAAATAAAACCATGCTTCCTGGAAAAATGTGGGAAAATGAAAAAATTTGAATGTCATGTCTTAAGTAATGACATACTAAAGGGATTTGGAATTTCTAAATATAAAAAACAAAGCATGAATTAAAAAAATTCAAAATCAGATATTGAAAATCAAAGGAACAACAAAAAATGTTTTCTCCAACCTCCAAGATGCATAATGTACAAATTTAATAATTCTATTGACAAAGAGAAAATTCTTTAAATTATTAAGAGCAAGACTTCCAAATATATTGGAATATACTGAAATTAAATCGTACAAATATACAAGAAAGAAATACAAACAGCAAAATAAAATTGTGTACTGCACCCACAAACCCACAGAAAAGAATGGAATGAGATAATCTGATAATCAAGGGAGTTATAGATAGAACATAAAATGCCATATATGGAATCTTAAGTCTAAATAAGAGTGAAAATTTGATCTATGTCCAGGTTAAAAAAATATCTAGAATTGCAGGAAAACATATTTATAAAACTCAGTCTTTAGTTTGCAAATTTCCCAAAGTAAGGAAAGCTAAGAAAGGTAAACAAATGTCAGTAAAATCAGAAAGAAAGTTGAACATATAAATATTTTACCTTTATAGATTATTTTTGAGAGAAAAAATGTTAACTGAAGGGAATAATAATGATAATATCCATAATACAGACAGAAGAGCAGTAATTTCTATTTTAAGCACCCAAGGAGGAAAAGGGGAAAGCAGACTTTACAGAAATAGGGAACAACAAAGGTGTAATACTTATATGCAATATAAAACACCAAAATCCCCACTCCTATAGGTATATCAATATATTCTACTGGATAAAGTTTTAAAATTGGAAGATGTATAAAAAATAGAGAGGAGGAAGAGGACAACTGACAGTGAGAAAAGTAGTCTAGTAAAGCCCTGGGTAAAATAACAAAGTAAATATAACATGCATACATGTGTACACACATGTGGATGCATATATAAACACACACATACATATAAACATGTATATATGCATTGCATATCTATATCCATATAGATATACAATGCACCTGTATGGATATAGATAGATAGATACATACATGATTATATATACACATGTATTAACTTCGGAAGAAGAGGAATGATGACATAAAGAGAGAAATCAATGACTAGATTGAAAGCATGAAACATCATTACAGTTGGGAAAAGGGAGATTAAGTGAACAGCACTCTTTAAGGGAAAAAAGATTTGTTTCTAATGGGAGAAAGAAATCATACAATATGTTTAATAGTGGGAAAGTCAGTACACAGGGAATTTTGAACGGTAGTGTTGGAGAAGACTTTTGAAAGTCTTTTGGACAGCAAGGAGATCAAACCATTCGACATTTAAGAAATTAACTCTATTCATTGGAAGGAGAAATACTGAAACTGAAGGCTAAATATGCTGGCCACACAATGAGAAGACATGAAGTTCAAAGGAAAATGGCATAGCAGCGGATGAGATGGATAGATAGCTTCATGGAAGCAATGACCATGGTCTTGAGTAGATTTCAGAAGACAGTGAAGGAGGAAATGTCCTAGTTTTCTATGATCCATGGGGACATGAGAGCTGGATATGCCTGAATGACTAAACTACACAGCAGTATAGAAGGAGGACACTTGCTCTCAGACAACATTATTCTTCCATGAGCATGGTTGTCTCAAGGTAAAGGAAATCAGCGCTTCGTGGTTAACTAGAAAAAATATAGTTGGGAGGATCTGTGCTCAGAGATGATATGGGATGATAAAAGAGTAAGAAAAATGGCAGAGAGGAGGAAAGGAAATTAAATAGGCCATATGAGTTGGAACACAAGTTAGTTTCTAGAATGGTGAAATATTCACATTTTTATTCTTTCTCTTGTGAATTATCAGGAAAATAGGGTGAAAGGGCAAGATATATCAAGGTAGTAACACAAATAAGTTAGATGATGGGGCTCAAATTTTGCACTTGAGAAGTTTAAATTACCTGAGACAAACATGGAAATGAGAGAAGTAATAAAAATGTATAATCACTGACTACAAACAAGGCAAAGAAACAGTTCTCAGGAAATAAAAATAAATAAAAGAAGAAAGGAGAAGGGATTTTGAAGGGAAGGGAAAATAGATGGAAAGAAAAATGTTTACAAATTAAAGAAAAATCCAACAAAGTGAGGGGAAAAAAACGATGACAAATGAAAGGTGAGGAATGGAGGGTGGAAAAGAAGCCTGTAAGAATAGGGAGCCATTGGGCAGAGCCAAGATGGTGGAGTAGAAGGACACACGTTTACGAGCTCCGAACCAAAACCCATAGAATTAATGTAAAAAGAGACCCCCATAACTTCTGGATCAGTGAAAGGGGTACAGAAACGGAGTGGAAGAGATTTCCGTGCCAGAGAGCCCTGGAGACCCGTCCCCAGGGTCTGTCGTGCCCCGGAAAGTGGACCCCACCACAGCGCTGTCCTAGCCGCGGCCCCAGAGAACCTGACACAAGCAGGCTTCAGGGACGGAAGCTCTGGCAGCCGGGAAAGTTCCTCCACCCACAGAAGCTACAGGTCAGTGAGAGAGAAGCCTAGGTTGGACGAGAGGGGGAGCAGGGCGTCTCCGTGACTCGGACCCCCTCGGGAGGAAGCGGCGGCGGAAGAGGCGGGGCCAGGAAGCAGCGGAGGCAGAGGCGTGGGCGGTGGCTGTGGCGGCAGAGGCCCAGGACTCAGGAATCCCCCAGCAGCAGGCAGGATCTTCATTACGGAAGGTCTCTGCATAAAGCCCCTGAGGGAGCTGAGCCTGGGAGTTTAATTGGTATTGCATTAAATAAGTAAGTTAATTTTGGTAGAATTTTCACTTTTATTATATTGGCTCAGCCTACCCACGAGCAACTGATGTTTTTCCACTTGCTAGATCTGACTTTGTTTGTGTGAACAGTGTCTTGCAGCTGTGTTCATGTAGTCCCTGGGTTTCCTTTGGCAGGTAAACTCCCAGATATTTTATAGTGTCAGCCCCAGTTTTAATGAGATTTCTCTTTCTATCTCTTGCTGTTGGGCTTTGTTACTAATATATAGAAATGCAGAAGATTTGTGTGGGTATATTTTGTAACCTGAAACTTTGCCAAAGTTATTCATTATGTCAAGTAGTTTTTTACTTGAATCTCTGGGATTTTCTAAGAATATCATCATATCATCTGCAAAGAGTAATAACTTAGTTTTTTCTTTGCCTATTTTAATTCCTTCAATTTCTTTATCTTCTCTAATTGCTGTACCTAACATTTCTAGTATCATATTGAATAATAGTGGTGATAACGAACATCCTTGTTTCATCATTGAAAATGCATCTAGCTTATCACCATTGCATATAAAGCTTGCTGAAGGATTTAGGTAGATACTGCTTATTATTTTGTGGAAAGTTCCCTTTATTCTTATGCTCTCCAGTGTTTTAATAGAAATGGGTGTTGTATTTTGTCGAAAGCTTTTTCTGAATCTATTGAGATAATCATATGGTTTCTATTAGTTTTGTTGTTGATATGATCGGTTACTCTAATAGTTTTCCTAATATGGAATCAGCTCTGCATTCCTGGTATGAATCCTACCTGATCGTAATGTTTTATTCCGGTGATAAGTTACTGTAGTATTCTATTTGCTAAAATCTTAAATAAAATTTTTGCATCTATATTCATTAGATAAATTTACCTATAATTTTATTTCTGTGTTTTGTCTCTTCCTGGTTTAGGTATCAAAACCATAATTGTGTCATAGAAAGAATTTGGGAGTACTATTTCTTCACTAATTTTCCAAAAAGTCTATGTAGTATTAGAATTAACTGTACTTTAAATGTTTGATAGAATTCAATTGTAAATCCATCTGACCCTGGAAATTTTTTCCTAGGGAGTTCATTGATGACTTGTTCAATTTCTTTTTCTGAGATGAGGTTTTTTAAGCATTTAACTTCTTCCTCCGTTAATCTAGGCAATTTATATTTTTTTAAATTCTCGTCCATCTCATTTAGATTGTCAAATTTGTGGGTATAAAGTTGGTCAAAGTAATTTGTAATTATTGTTTTTATTTCCTCATCACTTTCATTTTTGATGTTGGCAATTTAGTTTTTTTTCTTTCTTTTAAGAAAGAAACTTGATCAAAGGTTTATCAAATTTATTTGTTTTTTCATAAAACCAACTATTAGTTTTATTTATTACTTCAATGGTTTTCTTAATTTCAATTTTATTGATCTCTCCTTTGGTTTTCAGTATTTCTAATTTGGTATTTACTTGGAGATTTTCAAATTGTTCTTTTTCTAGTTTTTCAGCTGCATGCCCAAGTCATTGATCTCCACTTTCTCTATTTTATTCATGAAGGCATTCAAAGATATAAAACTTCCCCTAAGACCTGCTTTTGCACAAGATTTGGTAGGTTCTCATTATCATCATTCTTCTGAATGAACTTGTTGATAGTTTCTATGATTTGTTGTTTAACCCACTCCTTCTTTAGGATTAGATTATTTAGTTTACAATTAATTTTTGGTTTATCTTTCCATGGACTTTTATTACATATAATTTTTTGTTGAATTATGATCTGAGAAGGAAGCATTGACTATATCTTCCTTTCTGCACTGGATTGTGAGGTTTTATTCCCTAGAACACGGTTCTAGGGAATTTTTTTATATGTGCAATGTACTGCTGAGAAAAATATTTATTCTTTTCTATCCCCATTCAATTTTCTCCAGGGATCTAGCATATTTATCTTATCCAGAGTTTTATTCACCTCCTTAACGTCTTTATTGTTTATTTTAAGGTCAAATTTATCAAGTTCAGAGAGGGAAAGTTGAGGTCTCCCATTAGTAAAGATTTGCTGTCTATTTCTTCATACAAGTCCCCCAACCTCTCCTCTAAGAATTTCGATGCTATACCACTTAAAGCATATGTGTTTAGTAATAATATTGATTCATAGTCTATGATGCCTTTTAGCAGGATATAATTTTCTTCCTTATATCTTTTGAGTAGATCTATTTCTGCTTTTTCTTTGTCTGAGACTAGGATTGCTAACCCTGCTTTTCTTACATAAGCTGAAATACAGTATATTCTGCTCCAACCTTTTACCTTTACCCTGTGTGTATCTCCCCCATTCAAGTGTGTTTCTTTTAAACACCAAATTGCTGGATTATGGTTTTTAATTCATTCTTCTGTTTGTCTCCATTTTATGGGAGAGTTTGTTGCATTCAATTTAACAGTTATGATTACAATCTGTGTCTTTCCCTCCATACTCCTTCCCACAGTTTGTTGTTTTAGTTCTCCCATCTCCTCTCCCCTCCTCAATAGTTTTTTTCTTTTGACCACCACCTCCCTCAGTCTTCCCTGCCTTCTTTCAGCCCCCGTCCTTTTTCCTCCCCTTTACTCTTACTACATCTTCCCCCCTTTTAGCTTCCCCTCTCTTTTCTCCCCCTTTCCCTCCCACTGCCTATAGAGATAGTTAGATTTATATACTTAATTAAGTTTTTTGTTCCCTCCTTGAAACAAATCAGATGAGAGAAACTCTCAAACAAAACTCCTCTCACTCCTCTCTTTCCCTCTACTATAGTATAATTTTATACTTATTCTTGTGATGTAATTTATCATTTCCTGCTTCCTCATTTTTACAACTCCTGTTACAGTCCTTTCACATGCTTAAATCACATTTTTGTCATCATATCATTTACTTTATACCAGTTCCCCCTATCTATGTTTATCCCTTTTACACTTCATGATAGATGCACAATTCTCAGGATTAACATATACTATTTTCCCTTACAGGGATGGAAACAGTTTCCCCAATTAACGACTTTTTCTTTTCCCTTGTTTACCTTTTATGCCTCTCTTGAGACCTGTGTTTGAAGATCAAATTTTCTATTGAGTTTTGGCCTTTTTTTCAGGAAGGTATGGAAATCCCTCATTTTGAAGAATGTCCATCTCCTTGCCTGAAATATTATTCTCAACTTTGATGGGTAATTGATCCTTGGTTGTAGTTCCAGCTCCTTTTCCTTATGGAATATCGAATTCCAATTGCTTTGATCTTTTAATGTAGAAGCTGCAATGTCCTGTGTGATTCTGACTGTAGTTCCTTGATATTTGAATCCTTTCTTTATGGCTGCCTATAGTATTTTCCCCTTCACTTGATAGTTCTGCAATTTGGCAACAATATGTCTTGGTGTTTTCAGTTTGGGATCCCTTTCAGGAGGTGAATGCTGAATTCTTTCTACGACTATTTTGCCCTCTGGATCTAGTACTTCTGGACAATTTTCTTTGATGATTTACTGGAAGAAATTGTCCAGACTCTTTTTTTTCATCATGGCTTTCTGGTAGACCATTGATTCTTAAATTTTCTCTTGTGTATCTGTTTTCCAGGTCAGTTGTTTTTCCAATGAGATATTTTACATTTTCTTCGATCTTTTCATTCTTTAGATTTTGTTTGTCTGATTCTTGATGTCTCATAGAGTCATTAACTTCTACTTGTCCAATCTAATTTTCATCAAATTGTTTTCTTTAGTTAACTTTTACATCTCCTTTTCCATCTATCCAATTATTTCTTTTAAGGAATTATTTTCTCCAGCAAGTTTTGTACTTCCTTTTCCATTTGTCCAATTTTCCCATTTAGGTTTTGTGCTTCCTTTTCCATTTGTTCAATTTTCCTTTTTAAAGAGCTGTTCTCTTCAAAGAATTCTTTTTGCATACTTTCAAAATCATTGGGCAGTTTTTCTTCTATTTCTGTCTTCAGCTGTTTCAGGAGAGTTGTTTCTGCATGTGAGAAGAAGTTACAGATGGTAGTACAGTCTCAATACTGACCTCTTTGATAAGCCTGTTTTGGCCCTTGTCCCCACAGAAAGATACTATGATCTTTTCCTCTTTGCTTTGCTTCTTCTTGGCTGTGATGGTGAAGCTTTGTGTGTTGTGGCCTCTGGTTCTTTCAGTTGCAAGCTGGAGGATCTGTTGTTGAGCTCCTGGTGTGGTAAAGCTAAGGGCAGATGACTTTGTGTTTCTTTTTGTTTTATGTTTCCAGTCTTAGCCCTGGGGCTAGCTTCTTAAGTGTGGGGGGTGGAGTGGTCTAGCCAAGGGAGTGCTCTTCAGCTGAGCTAGAGCAAATGCAAGCTCATATCATTCCTGGGTCCTAATGTGAGTTTCCACCCTCTCTGGGGTTTCTCTTCTAGCAGTGAGGCATGCCTGGGTCCTAGTGCGACTTTCAACCCACTCTATGCCTCCTCTCCTTCCAGTTAGCCCCCGCCACAGTAAGAGGAATCCCACCTTAGATATTTTCCCAGCTTCAGATGCAACAAGACTGTTTACCTCTTCAGCTGCTCCTACTGATCTAAGATTTTTCTGGGTTAATATTTTATCTTTCTTTTGAGGTCAGTAAGGGGAGGGGGAGGGAGAATTTGTTGACCACTCCACCATTTTGGCTCTTGGGGAATCAAGTAGGTGACCTACTTAATCTGCTGGCTGGAAGGCCCTTGGAGTGGCTGCAGCTGATATCTGGGGTTCAGCGCCTGTCACTCACTCTGGTTCACTGGTCTCCTGCCCTGGGCTGCAAGTCTTCCTTTCTGCCATACTGCTGCTGCCTAAGGCTGCCCCAGGGGTGTCTTGCTGGGCCACATGGCTGTAGGACTTGATGTGCTGTGTGCTGTCAGCTCATCCCAGAGGAAGAAATACTTCCTGCTGATCTTCCAGTCTGTCCTGGTCTGTGAATCTGACACAGTGTGTCTTCTATTGGATTCTGCACCTCCAAAATTTGGTCAGATTCCCTTTTTAGAGGTATCTGAAGGAGTTTGTCTAAGAACTTGGGTGAATAGTTGCTCTCACTCTGCCATCTTGGCTTCACCCTCAACTTCCAGATTGCATTGTATTTAAAAGAAATAAAGACAAGAAGTCAGTATCAACATTGATAAGTTCCAAACAGCATAGTATCTAGGTTCATAAAGAATGATAAATTCAGAAACCATAAGCACCGATATAGAAGCATACTTTATTGTTCCTCTATCAGAGTAGGAAACACTTACCAATGGAAAAATTAACAAAAGGGAAAAAATGGACTTCAAGAAATTGGAAAATGTGCAGCTCTTTCAATGGGACTACTAAAACAATTTCTTTTTTAGCACCAGTTGAAACATTTATTGAAATTGACCATGCTTCAGGGCACAGAGAAATGAAAAATAAAGACAAAAATGTAGAAATGCCAAAACTACTACACAAATAAAGTGCTAAAACAAACAAAAGACATTGTTAAAAATAGATAAATAATGAAATCCTTAATAACAGGAGCATTAAAGGACAAATCATCGAAGTAATGAAAAATTGTGGTGAAGAATATAATGAGCCAATGGAACAAAATCTTGATATTCCTACATATACCTAAATCAAATAATTATTTCAAGTTGCTACATCAGATATGAATAAATATCTATATTAAACTATATAAAATAACTTTTTCAAACATATGTTTTAAGAGTACCTCCAAATGGGCTACAGCTAACATGGTAATCAGAGAAAAATTATGTGTTCAAAAGCAAAAGTTCACAAAATAGGAAAAGAAGGGAGTAAGAAATTCAAGATGATTTAATAATAGAAATACATCAAACAAATATTAAAAAAAAATTTAAAACTGGGGAAGAGGCAAGACGGTGGAGTAAAAAGATGGTCCTGGAGAAGCTCCCCCCATAAAGCATAAAATACCTGTGAATATGACTGTAAACAATTTCTAGAGCAGTAGAAGACAAAAAACGACAGAGTGAGAAGTTTTCAGCCCAAGGAATCCTGGAAGGCTGATAGGAAAGGTCTATCATACCAGGTATGGAGCAGAGCACAGCCTGGCCTTGGTCATGTGGCAGGGACAGGACCAGAACAAGCTGGGGCATGGAATCCCAGGCAGCAGCTATGGTTCCCTGGTTGCTCAACCCAGAAACGCCAAAGAGAGCTTCAAAGGTCAGTGAGAAAGCTCTTTTACCTGGGGGTGAAGGAAACACAGTCTGGCTCCAACAGAAGCAGCAACTGCAGGGGCAGCATCCATTTTTGGAGACCTCAACTCAAAGACCCTGGGGGAATTGAGCTGCTAATGTGGATCTTAATCCTGAGTGGCGACCCTGGGGTAAGGAGTGCTGGCTGGCATGGTGGAGCTGGTGGAGGTTCTGAAAAGGGAATTCTACTCTCACATTCTGGGCAGAAAAGCTTGTGGTAGCTCCCAGACCAGAGCACAGGCCAGGAGAGGAGTAAGCTCCTCTCCCTTGGTTGAGTCACCTTGGATGAAATGAGAAGTTACATGTCCCCAGAGTATAACTTCCTCTTGATAAAGACTCAAAAGTCAAGTAACAGGCTGAGAAAATCCCCCCCCCCCCAAAAAAGGGAAAAAAAAAACCATAAGACTATAGAAGGTGGTTTTTTTTTTTTGGTGAACTGATAGTTTCTTCTGTCTTTTTGGATGAAGAAAAACAATGTGTACCACCAGAGGAAGACCTAAAAGTCAAGACTTCTGTAACGAAAACCTCGAAAATAAATGTACAATGGTCTCAGGCCATGGAGGAGCTCAAAAGGCATTTTGAAATTCAAATAAGAGAGGTGGAGGAAAAACTGGACAGAGAAATGAGAGTGATGCAAGAAAATCATGAAAAGGGAGTCAACAGTTTGCTAAAGGAGACCCAAAAAATTGCTGAAGAAATTGATACCTTTAAAATAGGCTAACTCGATTGGCAAAAGAGGGCCAAAAATCCAATGAGGAGAAGAATGCTTTAAAAAGCAGAATTACTCAAATGGAGAAGGAGGTTCAAAAGCTCACTGAAGAAAGTAGTTCTTAAAAAACTAGAATGGAGCAGATGAAAGCTAATGACTTTATGAGAAATTAAGAAATCACAAAACAAAACCCAAATAATGAAAAAAAGATAAGATAATGTGAAATATCTCATTGGAAAAACAACTGACCTGGAAAGTAGATCCAGGACAATTTAAAAATTATATGACTACCTGAAATCCATGATCCATGATAGAAAGAGCCTAGACACCATCTTTTATGAAATTATCAAGGAAAGCTTCTCTAATATTCCAGAATTAGAGAGTAAAATAAATATTGAAAGAATCCACTAATCATCTCCTGAAAGCTATCCGAAAAGAGAAATTCCTAGGAATATTGTAACTAAATTCAAGAGTTCCAGGTCAAGGAGAAAATACTGCAAGCAGCTAAAAAGAAACAATTCGAGTATCATGAAAATACTATCAGGATAACACAATATCTAGCAGCTTCTACATAAAGGGATGGAAGGGCTTAGAACATGATATTCTAGAAGTTAAAGGAACTAGGATTAAAACCAAGAATCACCTAGCCAGCAAAACTGAATATAATACTTCAGGGGAAATATAGGTTATTCAATGAAATAGAGGACTTTCAAGCACTCTTGATAAAAAGACCATAGCTGAATAGAAAATTTGACTTTCAAATAGAAGAATCAAGAGAAGCATGAAAAGGTAAAGAGGAAAGAGAGATTATAAGGGAGTTACTAAAGTTGAACTGTTTACATTCCTATGTAGAAAAATAATATTTCTAACTCTTGAAACTTTTCTCAGTATTTGGGTAGTTGGAGGGATTTTACTCACACACACATATACATATATATGTATGCATACATACATACATATGTGTGTGTGTGTGTGTGTATGGAACAGAGTGAGTTGAATAGGAAGGAATGATTAAAAGTAAGGGGTGAGAAAGGAATATGTTGTAAGGAGAAAGGAAAAAATGGAATGGGGCAAACTATCTCTCATAAAAGAGGCCAGAAAAAGATTTTTCAAAGGAGGGAAACAGGGAGGAGGTGAGAGGAAAAAAGTGAAGCCTACTGTCATCACATTTGGCTTAAGGAGATACTAACATGCATGCTCTATTTGGTAGGAAAATCTATCTTACACTACAGGAAAGTAGGGGGGAAGGGGATAAATGTGTTGGGTAAGATGATAGAAGGGAGGGCAAATGGAGGAGAGAATAATTAGAAATAAACACTTTTAGAAAGGGAGAGGGTCAAAAAGAGAGAATTGAATAAATGGGGAGCAAGATAGGATGGAGGGAAATATAGTTAGTCTTACACAACATGAGTATTATGGAAGTCTTTTGCAAAACTACACATATATAGACTATTGAATTGCTTACCTCCTCATTGGAGATGGGTGGGGAAAGAGGAAGTAAGAGATGCTGGAGGTCAAAGTTTTAGGGCAAATGTTGAAAATTGTTTTTGCATGCAACTGGGAAATAAGAATGTTGAAAACTAAAAATAAATAAGTAAACAAAAAAATGTAAACATACTTTATTTATTTTCTGCATTCACCTTTACCAGATTTTGAGTTCCAAATTTTCTCCCCGTCCCTGGCCCCAGGACAGCATGTACACCAACCACCCTTTCCCCAATCTGCCTTCGTTTCTATCAGCTCCCCTTCCCCATTCCCCTCCTCTCTATTTTCCTGTAGGGAAGATAGATTCTATTCCCAATTGCCTGCAAATCTTATTTCCAAGTGGTATGCAAAAGCAATTTTAGCATGACTTTTAAAGCTTTGAGTTCTACAGTCTCTCCTTTTCTCCCTCTCCACCCACCCTCATTGAGAAAGTAAGCAATTCACTATAGGTCGTACATGTGTAACCATGCAAAACACTTCCATAACAGTTACGTTGTGGAAGACTAACCACATTTGCCTATATGCTGTCTTGCACTCCATTTATTCCATTGTCTCTCTTGACCTGTGCTAAGACAATAATGTTTGATTCTGATTACCTCTTCCTCCAATCTGCCCTCCCTTCTATTATTCTCCCTATCTTACCTCCTTCCCCCAACTTCCTACAGGGTTTCATGGATTTCCATATCCAATTAAATGTGTGTTATTATCTCCTTACATCAAATATATTGAGAATAAGTCTCACTTATTCACTCTCACCTCCTTGACCTCATCAATCTTAAAAATTCTTTCTTGCTTCTTTTATGTGAGATAATTTACACATCTTACTTCTCCCTTTCTCTTTCTCCTAGTATTTTGCTCTCAACGTAAGGGTTTCCTCACTTCATTCACATTTAGCTCAATCTGTGCCCTCTGCCACTCTGTGTATAAATATATATGCATATGTATATATATATATATATATATGTATATATATACATACATACATACACATTTCTATATATAAACACATATACACATATATACATACACACATATACACATTCACATGTGCATATATGTGTGTATATACATCTAAACACATACATAGTACATATATACATATTATATATTCATATATATATATTCACTCTAACTACTCTAATACTGAGAAAAGTCTCATGAGTTGCTGCTGTCATCTTTACATGTAGGAATGTAAACAGTTCACCTTCAATGAGTCCCTTATTGCTTCTCTTTACTCTTTACCTTTTCTTGTTTCTCTTGACTCTCATATTTGAAAGTCAGATTTTCTATTTAGCTCTGGTCTTTTCAGCAAAAATGCTTTGAAGTCCTCTATGTCTTTAATATTTCATTTTTCCCCTGAAGTAGTATACTCAGTTTTGCTGAGCAGGTGATTCTTGGTTTTAGTCCTACCTCCTTTGACATCTGGAATATCTTGCTCCAACCCCTCCGATTCCATAGTGCAGAAGCTGCTAAATTCTGTGTTATCCTGATAGTATCTCCAAAATACTTGAATTCTTTCTCTCTGTAATATTTTCTTCTTGACCTGGGAATTCTGGAATATGGCTACAATATTCCTAGGAGTTTTCTTTTTGGGATATGTTTTAGGAGGTTATCAGTGCATTCTTTCCATTTATATTAGACCCTCTTGTTCTAGAATATTAGGGTAGGTTTCCTTGATAATTTCTTTTATAAAAATATTTTAATTTTTTTATTATTATTTTATTTGTTTTCAGTGTTCTACAATGACTTCCATATAATTTAGATTTTTACCCTCCCTCCCTCTCTCTCCTTCCCCCGCACTCCCCCTTCCCTCCCTGAGATGGCATAAAATTTTATATAGTACAATATTAAATACATTTTCATCACAATCATGTTGCATAGAAGAATTAAAATGAATGGAAGAAATCACAAAATAAGCCAAAATGTAATACGAAAGAAAATGATCTACTACATTCTGTGATCCAATTCCATAGTTCTTTCTCTGGATGTGGAAGGCATTTTGCCTTAAGAGATCATTGGGAATTTTTTTAAGTCCTTGCATTGAAATGAAGTTCTAAATCTACCAGAAAAAAATCCTTACACACTCTGGTTGTTGTTATGTGTGAAATTCTCCTGGTTCTGCTCCTTTTGCTAAGCATCACTTCATATACATCTTTCCAGACCTCTCTGAAGTCTTCCTGTTGATCATTTCTTGTAGCACAATAGTATTCCATTACATTCATATACAACAATTTATTCAGCCATACCCCAATTGATAGGCTTCTCCTTGATTTCCGGTTTTTGGCCACCACAAAAAGTGCTGCTATAAATACTTTTGTACATGTAGGACCCCTTTTCCCATTTTTATGATCTTTTAAATTTTTAAAAATTAATTTATTTCTTTTCAGTTTTCTTCAATCACCTCCATAAGTCTTATATTTTCTCCCTTCCCTCCGCCCTTCCTCCTCGAGATGGCACACAATTTTGTATATGTTCTACAAATACATCTTATTAAACACATTTTCACATTAGCCATGTTACATAGAAGAATTAAAATGAATGGGAGAAACCATGAGAAAAACATTACCAAAAGATAACATAACAGAAGAGAAAATATTCTTCTTCATTCTGCATTAAAATGCATTTCTTTTACACAACATATTATTGGATTATGGTTTTTAATCCGTTCTGCTATCCAATTCTGTTTTAAGGGAAACTTCATTCCATTCATATTCACAGTTATGATTGCTATCTATGTCTTTCCCTCCATCATTTTCTCCCAGTTTATTCTTTTATTTCTCCATTCTTCCTTTCCCTCCACAAAAGTTTTATTTTTGACCACTGCCTCCCTCAGTCTTCCTTCTCTTCTTTCAGTCCTCCTCCCTTTTATTTCCCTTTCACCTTAGTACTTCTTCACTCCCTTTTAACCTCCACTCCCTTTTCTTTCCCCTTTCCCATCCTCCTGCCTATAGGACAAGTTAGATTTCTATACTTAACTGAGTGTATCGTTCCCTCTTTGGACCAAATCAGATGACTAAATCTCAAACAGTGCTCATCTCCCTCCCCTCTTTCATTCTCCTATAATATGTTTTTGTGCTATTTCTTGTGATGTAATTTGCCTTTTTCTGCCTTCTCATTTTCATGTCTTCCGTTACAATCCCTTCACAGCTTTAAATTACACTTATATCATCACATCATTGAACTTATACCCACTAACTCTTCCTATGTATATCACTTTCAATATCATAATAAATATACAATTCTCAAGGTTAACAAGCATAACTTTCCTTTACAGGGATGTAAACAGCATGCCTGTATTGAATAACAAGTTTTTTTCCCCTGTTTACCTTTGTATGCCTCTCTTGAGTCTTGTTTTTGAAGATCAAACTTTCTGTTGACCTCTGGCCTTTTAATGAGGAAGTTCTGAAAATCCTTTATTTAATGAAATGTCCATCTCCTTGCCTGAAATATTATGCTCAGTTTTGCTGGGTAATTGATCTTTCATTGTAGTCCAAGTTCCTTTGCCTTGGAAAATATCAAATTCCAGTTTCTCTGATCTCTTAATATGGAAGCTGCAAGGTCCTGTGTGATCCTGACTGTAGCTCCTCGCTATGTGAACTGATTCTTTCTGGCTGCTCGCAGTATTTTTTCCTTAATTGATAGTTTTGGGATTTGGCAACAATAATCCTTAGTGTTTTCTGTTTGGTATCTTTTTCAGTAGGTGACTGGGGGTTTCTTATTATAACTATTTTCCCTTCTGGATCTAGGACCTCAGGATAGTTTTCTTTGATCATTTTTTGAAAGATACTGTCAGGCTCTTTTCTTCATGGTTTTCCAATAGACCAATAATTCTTAGATTTTCTCTCCTGGATCTATTTTTCAGGTCAGTTGTTTTTCCAACAAGATATTTTACAATTTCTTCTATCTTTTCATTCTTTAGATTCTGTTTGACTGATTCTTGATGTCTCATAGAGTCATTAGCTTCTATTTGGCTAATTCTAATTTTTACACCCTCTCCCTCATCTATGTCTAACTCTTTTATATATCATGATAAATATTCAATTCTCAGGATTAACAAATATCATTTTCCCTTATAAGGATGTAAACAGTATGCCCATATTAAATAACAAGTTTTTTTTCCCCCATTTACCTTTTTATTCCTCTCTTGAGACCTGCTCTTGAAGATTGAATTTTCTATTGAGCTCTGGCCTTCTCATCAGGAAATTCTTGAAATTCCTTATTTCACTGAATGTCTATCTCCTTGCCTGAAATATTATACTCAATTTTTGCTGAGTAATTGATCCTTGGAGGTAGACCTAGTTCCTTTACCTTATGAAATATATTCCAATTCCTCCCAAATTTTAATGTAGAAGCTTAAAGGTCCTGTGTGATCCTGAATGTAGTTCCTCGATATTCGAATGATTTCTTTCTGGCTGTCTGTAGTATTTTCTCCTTCATTTGATAGTTATGTAAATTGACAATAATCTTTCTTGATGTTTTTAGATTTGGATCCCTTTCAGGAGGTGAAAGGTGGATTCTTCGGATGACTATTTTGCCCTCTTGATCTAGGACTTCTGGACTGTTTTCCTTGATGATTTATTGGACGATATTGTCCAGGCTTTTTTTTTTTCATCATGGCTTTCTGGTAGATCAGTTGTCTCTCCTGGATCTGTTTTCCAGGTCTGTTGTTTTTCCAATGAGATATTTTGCATTTTCTTCTATCTTTTCATTCTTTCGATTCTGTTTGACTGATTGTTGATGTCTCATAGAGTCATTATTTTCTACTTGCCTGATTCTAATTTTTATCAAATTGCTTTCTTCAGTTAACTTTTGCATTTCCTTTTCCATCTGTCCAATTGTTCCTTTTATGAAATTATTTTATCCAGTTAGTTTTTGTACTTTCTTTTTCATTTGTCCAGTTTTTTCAAATTAGATTTTGTGCTACCCTTTCCATTTGTCCAATTTTCCTTTTAAATTGTCCTGTGATTTTTTTTTGCATATTTTTAAGATCCTTGACCAGTTTTTCTTCTATTTCTCTAATTCGGATTTTATCATCCTTCTTCAGCTCTTCCAAGATTGTTCTTTGGGCTTGTGACAAGTTCTTACTCTTTTCTGAATTTTCAGATGGGAGTACAGTCTCAGTGCTTGCCTCTTTGGTATCTGTCTTTTGCTCCTTATCCCCATAGAAAGATTCTATGATCTTTTCTGCTTTGCTTCTTACTCATGATGATCATGCTTTTCCTGGATTTTAAAGCAGATTTCTGCTTCTGGGGCACAAGGGGTTCTATCCCCCAGTTCTTGTGCTTTGAACCTGAATTTTTGTTTGTTGTAGCCTGTGGTTCTTTCAGCTAGAAGATAAAATGCTGCAGCAGTTGAGCTGGTTGGTGTGAGAAATCAGAGGCAAGGTGATTCCCTGGAGTGGCCCTGCAGTTCGCTTTGTTTAAGTCTTGGGGAAGGGTGTTCTGGCCACAGGAGTTCTCCTCTGCTGAACTAGAGCATAGGAAAACTCAGTGGTTGGTATTTTTGTCTGTACTAGTGTCTTCCTGATTCCCTTGGGGTGCAGTGGTCCTGGTGTTGGTAGTTGTGGGCTCCACCTCCCTGGGACTCAGGATCTCCTCCTAGTTTGCTGAAGTGGGGCTGTCTGGGACAGTTATGGTCCTGCATTGGTCCTCTTCAGCCACAGCAAGTGGGACTCTCTTTAGGGATTTTCCTAGCCTTACATGCTAAGAGACTGTTTGCCTGTTCTGCTGTTCCCACTGTCCCATCAGGATTTTTCTGGGGAAATGTTTTATGGAGTTTTCAAGACTAACAAGTGGAGAGGGACAGAGCACTTACTGACCACTCTGCCATTTTGGCTCCCAGAAGTTCAAGTACGTGACTTACAGACATTTGATCTGTGGGCTGACAGTTTCACAAGAAGCTGCTGCAGATGACTGGGGCTCCGTGGCTCTCTTTGGTTCCACTGGACTCCCATCCTGGGATGATATGCTGGAGGTTCTGCAGTACAGCTGCTTCCTCAGACCATCTGAGGATTCCTGCTTGGCACTGACACATCCCTGCCTCTATACTGTGCATTCCTCCAGCCTCATCCAATGGATCCTTCCCTTGGAACTTCCTGTCTCTCCTGTGCTATGAATCTGCCACAGTCTGTCTCCTATTGCATTCTGCTCCTCCAAAATCTGGCCAGATCCTCTCTTCAGAGGTATTTGAAGGAGTTTGTCTCAGAGTTTAAGTGAATAGTTGTTGTCACTCCACCATCTTGACTCTGCCCCCCAATTTATAATTTTTAATAGATTGTTCTCTTCAGTTAACTTTTTTATTTCCTTTTCCATTTATTCAATATTTCCAGTTAGGTTTTTTATCTCTTTACTGTAAGGGGCGCTTTGGACCCAGGCCCCCCTGAGAGGATAGGAGACACCAGGAAGTCTGGACCTGCTGACGTGGCTTTGCCACGCTGGCACTGGGGAGGCTTCATACTGAGCTGAGCTCCACCCTCAGGGAGGAACTGGAGAGGAGCCTACCCGGAATAGGAGGGCAAGGCACTAGGGATAAAAGGCACACCCAGGAAGGGCTCGGGGGAGTTCCTGACTGATCGTCCCGCAATAAAGCTCTGATCCACTACTCCGGTGTTCTGCCTGGTAATTCTCCCTTCGCACCCCCGAAGGGAGCCGGAGACGTCCAAAGACCCTGGGCAGGGTAAGTAGAGGCAGCAGTTGGGGCGGCCCCCGACACTTTACCATTTGTCAAATTTCTTTTTAAATTTTCCTGGGAATTCTTTTTTCATATTTAATAATCGTTGGCCAATTTTTCTTCTACGTCTGCAATGTGGCTTTTAAAATTCATTTTGAGCTGTTTGGGCTTGAGACCAGTTCATATTCCCTTCTAAAGTTTCAGATGGGAATAGAGCCTCAATACTGATTTCTTCAATATTCATGTTTTGGTCTTTGTCCCAATGGTAATATTCCATGTTCTTTTCTTTTCTGATTTGCTTCCTGCTCATGATGTCTTCCCTTTCCCATGATTTTTAGAGTGAATCTCTGATTCTGGGGCCCAGGGGCCATTGATTATTTACTTAGAATTTGAGGCTTTGTGTACTGTGGCCTCTGGTTCTATCAGTTAGGAACTAGAATGCTCCAGCTTCCCTGGTGCTGAGCTAGCTGGTGTGCCAAAGCAGAGACCAGATGAAGTTTTTCTGAATTTCTCTGCACTTACCCTGGAGTTCACTGCATGAGTTGTGGGGCAGGGGTGGACTGGCCACAGGAGGTTTCCTTTCCTGAGTTAGAGCACATTTGACTCATTGGCTGGTGAATCTCCATGTGTGCTGGTGTCTGTCCAGTTCCCCTGACTGTGCTCAGGCATGTCTGAAGTCCTGGTGTTGGCACTTATGGGCTCCACATCCCTGGGGCTCAGTATCTCCTTCTGGTTCACTCAGGTGGGGCTTTCTGGGACAGATCTGGTCCTGCACTGGTCCCCTTCAGTCACAGTAAAAAGGACCCCTCCTTTGTCATTTTCCTAGCCTCTCACACTAAGAGATTTTTTTACCCCTTTGGCTGATCCTTCTATCCCAGGATTTTTCCTGGGGAAATATTCTCTGGGTTGCTCAAGGTCAACAAGGGAAGGGAGAGAGCATTTACAGATGACTTTGCTGCCTTATCTTCTGAGAATTCAAATGGGGGATTTACAGTCATTTAATCTGTGGACTGCTTGTCTTAGGAGTGGCTGCTGCTATTTCCTGGGGTTCTGCGCTTCTGTCTCACTCAGTTACACTAGATTTCTGTACTAGGCTGATATGTTTGAGAATCCGCAGTGCTGCCTCTGCTTCAGACCATCTGTGCTTCCTGTTTGGCTTTGCTATGACGGGGTCCATGCTGGTGCAGCCTGTGTGCTGTGTGCTCTGTGCTTCTCCAGTCCTGTGCAACAGATCCTTTCCATTGATCTTCCAGTCCTGTGCTGGAAATCTGCCACACTCTGTCTCCTAGTGGATTGTGTCACTCTGAAATTTGTTTAGATTTTCTTTTTAGAGGTATCTGAAGGAATCTTGGACCTTAGGTGAGTTTGAACTCTCACTATGCCAATTTGGTGCTGCCTCTTGATAGGTTCTTGGAAGATGATTCTAGACTCTTTTTTTGATCATTGTTTTCAGGTAAATCAATAATTTTAAAATTAACTCTCCTAGATGAATTGGAAAATGAAACCTGGAAATGTCAGTTGTTTTTCCATGATATATTTCACATTGTCTTCTACTTTTACATTCTTTTGGTTTTATTTTATAATTTCTTTTCCCCCCTTAATGGATTAGCTTCCATGTGCTCTGTTTTAATTTTGAAGGAATTGTTTTCTTCAGCAAGCTATTGGCCCTCCTTTTCCAATTCACCAATCCTACTTTTCAAGGCATTCTTCTATGAATTGACTTTTTGGAATTCCTTTGCCATTTGTGTTCATCTATTTTTAAAGGCGTTATTTTCTTCAACTTTTTTTTTTATCTCTTTTAGCAAGGTGTTAACTCGTTTTTCATCATTTTCTTGCATTTCTTCCATTTCTCTTCCCAATTTTTCCTCTATTTCTGTTGATTTTCAAAATTCTTTTTGAGTTATTCCATGCCCTGAAACCATTTAATATGTTCCTTGGATACTTTGGATGTAGGAGCCTTGACCATGCTGTCTTCTTCTAGTTGTATGCTTTGTTATTCCTCTTCATAAGAAAATAACTTTGAATAGAGAATTTAACCTTGAATAGTCTTAAATTTTCCTTTGTCATCATTTTCAGAGCCAATTATTTGACTTTTAATCTCTTTGTCAAGTGGAGGGTATTCTGCCCTAAATTTCAGGGGTTATCTCTAGGGGCCTGTAAATTCTCAGTTTCACCTAAGTGGTGTCATCAAAGGAGAGATACTCCTCTCCTGGCATTAACTCTGGTGTGTGGGCAACTACAAGCAATTTTTCTTCCCTGGAACTGAACGTAGCATCACATCTCCATAGCCACAAGTAGCTCTGCCATGCCAGTGCTCCTTCTCGCCCCAGGAACAGAACCCAAGACTGTGACCCAGATCAGTCACTTGACTACCCTAAAGTTTGTAGTCTGAGAGTTCCAGAAGAACCTCCCTCTATAGCATTGAATTCTGTGGTCCTGGGGTTCTAGCTGGGGCCAGACCATGTTCCTCTCTCATCCAGATGAGATTACTTTCCAACTGATCTTTGAAGATATCTTTGACATTTGTTGTTCAGAAGACTGGAAACCACTACAGTTGCCAATGATTCAGTGCTCTGAGGCCTGCTTCAGTCCCTACTGTGCTGGTGTGGTCCATGCTGGGCTGCACTCTGCTCTGAGATTATTGTTATAGACCCTTCCTATCAGCCCTCCAGATTGTCTAGGGTTGGAAATCTGTTTCACTCTGTCATTTTGGGGCTTCTACTTCTTTAGAATTTGTTCAGAATTTCTTCACAGGCATTTTACAGGTATATTGAGGGATTTGTAGGGAGAACTCAGGCAGATCCCTGCTTTTACTCTGCCTATTGTCTCTGCACCCCCCCCCCAAATAAATCTTAAAGAAGAATAAAAACAGAAGGTGTGGAGCCAAGATAGTAGAGTGAAAACAGGGACTTGCTACAATTTTCACCCCCAAACCAATAAAATACATGTAAAAATGACTCTGGGCAAATTCTGGAGCTGCAGAACCCACAGAATGACAGCATGAAGCAAATATTCAGGCCAAGATAGCCTGGAGGATCAAGGGGAAGCATATATCATGCCATGCTGTGAGCAGAGTGCAGTACAACATTTACTTCCCTGACACAGACAGGACCTGAGGAGGGCTTGGGAGGACTGTATCTTTGGCATCTGTGGTGGTTTCTAGACTTCACAACCACAAAACGCCCAGGAAAAAGTGATAGTTAAGTGGAAAAAACCTGTCATACATGTGTGAGAGAGCAGAATGATCCAGTCCCAGCCCAGAATGGCAGAGAGGTTGGAGGAATCCATGGCAGCTGCAGTTGCAGCTATAGCAGCTGTAGCAGCAGCAGGGGAAGCTGCTATTTCTGGAGTTCCAGGCCCACAAATGAGCAGCTGAGAGTACACCCCTTTACTCCCACTGGAAGCAGAGGACTACCTTGATAAATATCTCAAAAATCAGGTAAATGGCTGGGGAAATGAGCAAAAGTAAGGAAAAGAATCTGACAATAGAATCTTCCTTTGGTGATAAGGAAAACAAAATATATAAACTGACAAAGACAACAAAGTCAAAGCTCCTGCATCAAAAGCCTCCAAGAAAACACAAATTTGCCACAGGCTGTGTAAGAGCTCCAAAAGGATTTCGAAAATCAAGTAAGAAAAGTAGAGGAAAAATTGGGAAGAGAAATGAGAGTAATGTAATAAAATCATGCAAAACAAGTCAATAATTTACTAAAAGAGAATGAAAGAAAATACTGAAGAAAATGACACCTTAAAAATAGACTAATGCAAATGGCAGAAGTCTAAAAAGCTAAATCAGGAGAAGAATGCCTTAAACAGCGGGACTGGTCAAATGGAATAGAGAGTCCAAAATCTCACTGAAGGAGATAATTCCTTAAAGATTAGAAGGAAGCATAAAGAAGCTAATGACTTTATGAAAAATCAAGAAATTACAAAGCAAAACCAAAGGAAGAAAAAAATAGCAGATACTGTGAAGGATCTCATAGGAGAAACAATTGACCTAAAAAATAGATGTAAGAGAGACAATTTAAAAAATTTTGGACTCCCTGAAAACCATGATAAAAAAGAGCTGACTTATCATTTTTCAAGAAATTGCCAAGGAAAACTACCCTGAAATTCTTATCCTGATTTTATTTTCACAACTCTCAAATTGTTTCTTTCTATCTGCTAGCAATATTTTCTCCTTCACCTGGGAATTCTGGAATTTGACTACAATATTCCTAGGTGTTTCTTTTTTGGGATCTCTTTCAGGAGGTGATCAGTGGATTCTTTCAATATTTATTTTACCCTCTGGTTCTAGAATATCAGGTCAGTTTTCCTTGATAATTTCATGAAAGATGGTTTCTAGGCTCTTTTTTTGATCATGGCTTTCAGGTAGTCCCATAATTTTTATATTGCCTGTCTTGGATATATTTTCTAAGTCAGTTGTTTTTTTCCAATGAAATATTTCACATTATGTTGTATTTTTTTGTTCTTTTGCTTTTGTTTTGTAATTTCTTGACTTCTCATAAAGCAATCAGCTTCCATTCTGCTCCATTCTAATTTTTCAAGAACTATTTTCTTCAGTGAGGTTTTGAACCTCCTTTTCCATTTGGCTAATTCTGCTTTTTAAACCATTCTTCTCCTCATTGGCTTTTTGGGCCTCTTTTGCCATTTGAGTTAATCTATTTTTTAAGGTGTTAATTTCTTCAACATTTTTTGGGTCTCCTTTAGCAACCTGTTGACTTGCTTTTCAAGGTTTTCAGGGCTGAGGGAGGAATATATTGGAAGGAGAAGAAAGAGAGAAATAGAATTGAGTAAATTATCTCTCACATAAAAGAGGCAAGAAAAAGCTTTTTTAGTGGAGGGAAAGAGGAGGGTGAAAGGGAAAGATTTAGCCTTACTCTCAGAGCAATTGGCTTAAGGAGGGAATAACATGCTCACACAATTTGGTATGAAAATCTATCTTACACTATTGGAAAGTAGGTGGGGAAAGGTTAAGCAGGAGGTGAGGAGGTGATAGAAGGAATGGCAAATGAAAGGAGGGCTAAATGAGAGGTTAAACAGTTTTGAGGTGGGACAGGTTCAAAAAAGAGAATAGAACAAATGTGGGACAGAATAAGTTGGAGGGAAATACAGTTAGTCTTTCACAATATGACTGTTCCAGAAGTGTTTTGCATGACTGCACATATGTAACCTATATCAAATTACTTGCCTTCTCAATGGGGAAGGGTGGGGAGGGAGCATAGGAGAGAATTTGGAGCTCAAAGTTTTAAAAACAAATGTTCAATATTGATTTTACCTGCAAGTTGGAAGTAACACATGCAGACAATGGGGTATCGAAATCTATCTTGCCTTACAGGAACATAGAGGGAAAGGGGATAAGAGGAAGTTGGAGATAAGATAGAAGGGAGGGCAGATTGACTAAAGGGATAATCAAAATGAGGAATATCTTGAGGGGAGCAGAAAAGAGAGATGGGGAGAAGATTTGGAACTCAAAATCTTGTGGAAGTAAACACTGAAAACTAAAAATAAGTTAATTTTTAAAAATACATTTGTTCTGTAAAACTTGGACTCAGTCTAAAGGCTTCATCCAAGACCTAGAGGTCACATATGGCCTCAAGGCCACGGATCCCACACCCCTGGAGGGAGTCTCTTCCTCGATAAAAAGAAAAGTAAAAAGAAATTTTAAAAAATTAAATAAAATTTTAAAAAGAATAAAAATAGAAATCTTGAAAATCAAGCAAAATTAAATAAAATCAAATGGAAAAGTTATCAAAAAAGCAACAAAGAAAAGTTTGAGCTGGTGATTTGAAAAAACCTAACAAAATTGATAGGACTCTAATTTGCCAATCTGCTTAAAAGAGGGCGGAAAATCAAATAAAAAAAGGAGAAATTACACCGAAAAGAGAAGCAAAAAAAAAAAAAATAAACACGAGAATTTGCTCTGTACAGTTATATGACAACTATACTTAGACAAAGGAAAGAGAGGTTTTGAATAACACAGTCTTAGAAAATATATTAGAAATCTCTGTTCAGGGAATACTAAAGTGAGAATTAAAGGATTTATCCTCTTACTGATGGATTTAAATGATGTTTACTCCAGTAAAAAGGTCAATATTTGTACAACAAAATTATTCTCAAAATACTGAAAAGTGAAGCTTTTAACTAAATTCTTTTTTTGAGTCAAATGCTTTCCTAATACACAAGTTAAGAAAGAAAAAAAACAAAAAGAAAAAGAAAAGAAAGAAAGAGAATTATAGATAAATATCATTAATCTATTTAATGTTAAATCTTTCAAATAAAATTACCTAAAAACTCCAAAAATAAATTCAAAAAATATTATAAACAAGTGATATCTATATTGGGGTACAGGAATGGTTCAACTTCCAGGAAAGTTTCAATGTACTATTTTTGTTATGTTTATTTTTAGTAAGGATAAAGGGAAAACATCCAAATCACATGATTAACTCTCTAAAGACAAATTTGTTTTACAAATTACAGCACCCAATTATACACTTTTTGAAAGTGTTGAAATCATAAAAGAGAGACCTTTTAAAAGTTTATATAAAAGATTGATGTAAAACCCAGAGCAAACATTGTAAGCAATGGGAAAACACTAGAAGTTTTCTCAGTAAATAACAGATTAAATCAATGACGTCTGCCTTGTTTACTAATCTTAAATATTGTTCTAGAACTAATACAACTTACTGCAAGAGAAGAGGAAAAATAAAGAATATACATAGCCAAAGAGGGAAAAAATCTATCCCTCTTCACTCAAGAGATGATGTTTCACTTATAATATTGATGGGAATCAATGAAAAGAAAATTTATTAGAGTCAATGCACAGCTTTAGCAACAGTATGAACTAAGAAAGAAACTCATTAAAATCATCATTTATATAATAACAGTAGTAATAATATAAAATAACAAAACAAAGAAGGCAATATTACAAAGGCAGGTTCATTTAAAATAACTATAAAATGCATTAACTATTTATTTATAAGTCCATCTGTGAAAGGTCACTATATATCAGTATAATATTTTAATGTAGTTTACATATTTCCATCTTCTCCCTGACAAATGTGTAACATACTAATCAGTAACATTTTTTTGGGAAAAATATCTAAGTGAACTATATTCATAGCATTCCCTCATCCACCAATAATACAAAATAATAGTACAAAATAAGAGGATCGTCTGACATGGCCTAACTATTCTTCCCTGAAGCCTTGCAATTGTTTGCTTTAGGTGTCTTTCATGCTCACTACCACCCTGGAGTATGAAGCTACCTTTAAGGCTTGTTGGTTGTCAGTTTAGTGATACCTGCTCTCCCCTCAGGCCAGACCACCACTTTAGCACATCAGGTCTTTTCAAATGTCCTCCCGACTAGTTTTAGGTGGACAACTGCTTTACCCTAACTTTAAGTTATTTCTGCTATGCAACATTAACTTTGAGGTGTTAGTGTGAATGATTTGTGGGAATTACCAGGATCTCCTGGTAATTTCCTGCCAACCCCACCACCTTCCCAGAATCCTGACTGCTTAAATTATTAATCAATTGAAATTGGATTCACCCAAAATAACTGCAACACCTGATAATCTATTGTCAGTTAACACACATTTTTTTCTACCCTCTTGTTTTCTATTGCAGACTTCATGAAAGAAGGTTGTTAGAGAAGGAGCAGAAGAGAGAAGTTCTCGTGTTGTATAAGAAGAAGCAAATGGGATATAGGACATTGAGCAGATTGAACCAGGGAAGTGGGCCATAGGGTGAATTTGGAGAGAAGAAATTTGGAAAAATTGGGGTGAAAGTGTAGTTAATTTGAAAAAAGTAAACTCCTGAACTAGGTACTGGTCATCATTCTATTTCTGAATTTTATGAGAAGCAACATATAAGATATATGAGGAATATAAAAAAGGAATAGAAGCCAAAGAATTCTCAAGAGGAACAAGGGAAAAAGTAGGGAGAAATATTAAATATTGCTTAAAACTTGATTACAAAAAAATCAATTTCATAACTACAAGATGGGGTAGAAATGCAGGAATAGTAGTTTTTCTGAAAAAATATCTGGAATTGGGATTTATTGGATTCCAAACTTAATGTGAGTCATCAGTGTGATGCGTCAGCCAAAACAAAATAAAACAAAACAAAAAAACAAAAACAAAACCCCAAAACTTTAACGTGACCTTCCGCTGAATTAAGAAGGTCACAGCTTTTGGGAACAGTGATAGGATAGTTCCACTGTAGTCTCATCAGACTTTGTCTAGACTATTTTGATCGGTTATGAGCAATAAATTTTAGGATACTGATTAGCTGTAGAGGGTGGTATTCAGGACAGAGAAGAGCCTTAAATGTAAGACATGAGAATCTCTTGAATGAGTTAGTTATGTCTAGATTTAGGAAAGAAGATTAGTGGCAGAAATGATAGCTGTCTTCAAGCATCTGCAGGTCTATTATTTGGAAAAGGGATTACATTTATTCTGGCTCTAGAAAGCAGAAATATTAGTATCAAATGGAAATTATAAAGAACCAAAGTTAGGCTTAATGTGAAGAAAAAAGAAAACTTCTTAGCGATTGAAATGTTCACAAATGCAATAGGGTGTCATTAATGCTGTCATTACAAGAAAGTGCAAAAAGATAGAAATATGAGGAAAGGAAAAAATAATATGAAAACTGTTTTGTTAACCCTGGATTAGGAATAGTAGGGATCATAATGCAAAGACATGGAAATTTAGAGTGAGATGTTGGTGGGCAACTTGAGGGTGATTGAGAGGAATGAAAAATTCATTCAGTGGGGGGTAGGGAAAGAACAAGAATCATATTTGAACAAGCATAGAACTGAATTTAGAATTTGTTTGAAGGAGAGGAAATGACCACATGGGAGTATAGTGTTCCTATTTTCCAATCAACAATAAAGGAAACTAAGGAGGAGCTTTGATCCAATAGAACTTTATTAAAGGGTCCATGACCCCTTCTAATGAAGTGGACCTCAGATCTTCCTCACAATCTGTGGTGCTCTCTTCCTCCAGTACCTTTTTTAAAGTGCTTGATGTCCAATACAGATGAAGCAAACTAAAACCACAAAATACTGTTGATTGATAGACCTTGCCCTTGATCATTCCGGTGGGTCTACAGAAAATATAGAATTCCATTGGTTGACAAATGGACTTATGAAGAAATTTTGATAGACTTATATTGACCTTTCAAGAGGTCCTATCAAGACCATGAAGAGAACTGTAGACTGAATTGATATTTATGTCAAAACATAGATTTGAGTTGATGGGCCACTAGAGAAGCAAGCCACAGGCCAACAACCAGGGTCACTCGTTGGCTAACTGTTCATGGGTATCTCCCCATGTTGGGCAATACAGGGGTGACAAGGGATGAAGGGGACAAAAAATTAGGGGGAAAACTTTCCATGTAATTGAGTCACCTCTGCCTTGCTGGTCTTGTTTATCATAACAAGGCAAAAACAAGTGGAGTTTCTCTAGTCAGCACTATATGATTAGGCAAATGAACTTACAATCTGCCATTCATAGCCCTGGCACCTTATATACATAGCTTGTAATCATTACTGTTATGGAATTATATAAAACTAATTAATACTGATTGAAATAAAAAAGTGATCTAATGAATCATCTGTTATAGAAGAAGGTTAAACACTGAGTTAAGGAATGAGTTCAAGTAGGTTAATATTGTCCTTAGAGTTTCAGCTTGGGGGTTGAGCAGTCTCAAAGACTCTTTAGTAACTGGAAAGTGATAGGAAATAGGGTATTACCTGTGGCCTAAGAGGAAGCAGCTTCTATGAACTTATAGATGGTCAACGAGAGTGCCTAGAATTCAAGTTCCCATGGCTATTCTGTGAGGCCAAGAAGCTTTCTCAGGCCAGAACAGGTAAAGAAAATTCTGTGAAATTTAAGTGACTGGAGAGAATTCATGAAGCCTGATTCTACACATTCTCTAGAAAGCCAGGAACATGTGCCAAACAGATGTAAGCAAGGTAAATGAAGTTCCTGTGATGAGAGAATGATGAGCAAAGAAACACTATGAAAACAATAATAGATGAGTTTCTCTATATACCACTTTTCGATCTTAATAAAGAGAACAAATACATTAAACAAGAAATAAAGACCTGAATACAATTTTAGAAATAGGTACAAAATAGATCATTTTCATTTACTGAATAGGAATATAAAGGAAGATCAGAATTATTTAGTTGCACATAGAATTTTTACAAAAACTGACCAAGTACTAGGGTATAAAATATCATCAAGAAACACAGACAAATAGAAATGTTAAACATATGCTTTATGGACTACAATATATATAAATTTAGTTGATAAAGGACCTTTGAATAAAGGGCTCAAGCATAAATGTAGATTAATTAGTTTGCTCCTAAAAAATTGGCAAATCATTGCATTTCTATAACCTATACTAGATTGCTTACCATCTTGGGGAGGGAAGGGAAGAAGAAAAATTTGGTACTCAAAATCTTATAAAAATTGATGTTTAAAATTATCTTTGCATATAATTGAAAAATACTATTTCCAAAAAGAAATTGGGAATCAAAGAAAGAATCACAGAAAGAACAGATTTTTCTTAAAAATTGACCATAAGGTGACATAACAAGATTATTAGAATTCAATCAAAATAGTCCCCAAATAGCTAGAGAGTATAATGGATAGAACACTGGGCTTTGAGCCAAGAAGACTCCAGTACAAATTCCGTCCCAGACAGTTGTTGCTTTTTTCCTTCATTCTCAAAGAGGACCAACGAAATCAGCAGGGAGACAACTTTCAAGTGAATTGTATTTAAATGGGGCAGGACTGTCCAAAGTCATTATCCTCATTCTCTTCTTCAAAGTCTAGTGTCAAGATGCAGGTCAGCACTACTGGCAATTGCCCTGGATATTGTGGGAGACTTTAACTTTTTTAAGCTAAGGTCTGTGTAAGGTCTTATGATGGTCTGAGGTAACATCCATTCTGTTATTAAAGAACAAGGAAAAATTAAGGCCTAATTTGCTTCTTAAAAGAATCAGTCTGACAATCTCTGAAGGTCAGACTCATTTGTTTTCACTAAACCTTTGGAAAAACTGGAGATAAGTTGGAAACACAGTCCAGGGAGTTTTGACAATGACTGACAGACTTGAAGCTTGGAAAGTCAGTAAAGGCAACCTCACCAGATATCAGACATTAGCACTGTGTATGTCAAAGGTGCCTAAAATATAGTGGAAGAAAAGGCATGCAAGGTGGTCTCTCCTGGGGACCAGATTATGATCTAAACATGAGAGGTACACGTTCTTGATGACAGACAAACTAGAGAGAATCATTAGAAGTGGTTACTAAAGGGATTGAGCAAACAAAGGCTCAAAATAAGGACAGATTTATTGTGTGCACATTTAGCCAACTTATCAGCAAAGGTATGAATGAATGAATTGACAACTGGAAATAAAATAACTGAAAACAACTAAAAATAAAGATGTTGGCCACAGAGACCAATTCACTAAGGTAGATAATATGACTCAGGACATGAATGTTGACTCTAAGTATGTACCTGCTCATTCAAAAGTTGAAGGCAATGCTGATGTACAAGGATTAGCCAGAGAAGTAACTAGAAATAAGTGAAAAGACTCATTCAATACTTGCAGATGGCAAGATTTAAAGTGTCAGTCTCTTTAACCCTGCAATACAGTCTCCAGTTCAATCTGTTTACTCTCACTCCTCCCTCTTGTGTTGTAGTTATCTTCCATAGCTATCTTTTGTCATTTTCCCTACATGCTTTCTTGAATTTTTATGTACTATTTTAGTTTTCCTTCAATAACATGAACAAGACACTACATACTGTACTATAAATATACTATAAACAACTGTAAAATTGTTCATGTGTACAACTAATAAGGAAAATACAAATATCCTCACCTATATTAGATCCATCTGAACTCTAACTTGCTCGACTCATGCCCCAGAACACCTAGAAACCAATCCAAACTGCTTGACTGATCACATGATTTGGGATAATGGGAGTCATCAACTTTTCCTTCAGGTGAAATGAACTGTGAAACAAACCTTGCCATCAACCCTTCCACTACTTTCGAATGACTTTCAGGCTCGAAAATTTAACCTTCTTGTATGTTCTACAGTATCCCATTGTCATCTGTTCTTCTTACTATCTAAATATGACTTTCTGGGCCATGCAATCTGCCTCTTTGGTGCATTTTTACAACTTTTAGGACTTAGAAATTTTAAAAGTCTTTTCACTTACCCAGCAACTGAATTCTCTAATATGTAGTCTTTCCCAATCCACCCACCCGATATGTGAACTTGACCATAAACTGTCTTTCTGTAGTTGTCATCCATCTCCAATACTGAGCATAGCACTTGGAACTCAGTAAGAATAGGAATTCAAGAAATGTTTTCTTTCATTAAAATAAAATCAATCTGAGGGGGGAAGACCCTTAGTGTTTCTGACCAGAAGAGAAAAAATTACTATTTACACTCACTCTGAGCCACAAAAAGCAAATGAGCAGCGCTACACACTTACTAGCTGTGAGATTCTTGGTAAATCACTTCACCCTGTTTGCTTCAGTTTTCTCCTCTGGAAAATGATCTGGAGAAGGAAATGGTGAATCTTCCAAGTATCTCTGCCAAAAAAGAAATGTCTCTAATGGAGTCAAAAAAATCATACACAACTAAAATGACTGACTTATAACAAAAGCAGTCTGTCAGGGAAAAAACAGATTAATTAAGGATTCAACTAAAATGTTTTCCAGAAAAACAAAATAAACCCAAATAAACATAAAAATAGATATTCTGAAAACCAAAGAAGAAATTGATGTAAATGAAATAAAAAACAATGAATAAATTGTTTTGACCAGTTTTATGATAGTACTTCTAACTTAAGTTAAACAAATGGATACTGAGGAAAATATAAAACACATGAGTGTTTTATATGTCAACAGTAAGAGAAACACAGAATTTAAATAACCTAATCTCAGAAAAATAAAAGAAACAAGCCTTCACTGGTCTGTACCCTGACCAGGTTTGGAAAAACATATCAGAGTTGAGTAGAATGCTTTGGGATGATGAAACATTCCCGTACTTGACATCTGAGCAGGAAGGACTGCTGATTAAGTCAAACATAAAAAACAAAACAAAAAAACCCCCCAAAAACCCCAAAAAACCCAACAACTGAGAATCTCCACTTCCTGCTTCTCTTTTCTTTTCATATTTTAAAGCATAGCAGGAATATTAGATCCTTTTTTCTGAAGAGAAAAAGATGGACTAGTGTCAGGGCACTTTGACAGAAATGAAGGATTGTAAGAACAGAGCAGCTTAAGCTTTTTTTTTTTTTTAGCATTTGTGAACTTTGTAGATCTAAGCATAGGCTTGGTGACAGGCTGTCACCTCAATTTAATTTCTTTTCTGAGGATAAGTTATCAAACAGTAACCAGAAGATATATGTGTTGAATCTTGGATGAAACCCTATGAGTTCAAGAGGTCTAACAATCCTGGGTTCCCTGGGCAGAGTCCAGTGGTGTAAGGGGAATTTCTACATTTGATAGCATGCACAATGAGGAACTCAGACTCTGATTTGGCTTGCTAGAAAATAAGATGATCTGAGAAATGTTTGAACCACTCAGAGTCCAGATGAAGTATAAAGTACCTATACATCAATTCTTAAACTCCATTATATGCTGATGTTTTTAATTATCAGCCCCCACTCCCAAGAATAAACTAGGGTTGTAAGTTTTTTTTTTTCCTGAGGCTTCTTTAAGATATTCTGTCAAAGAACACTAGTGAGTTTTCTGCATTTACAATTTCTCGTTGCATAAAGGAAATAAATAGCTGTTCTGTTGCTACATGGCAAGATGTATATGAAGCTTTCAAAGTGAAGTGAGAACTGGGAAATCATTTGTGTATAGTAACAACAATATTCTAATGACGATCAACTGTGAAAGTATCATCTATTCTAATCAATATAAAGATCGAAGGCAATTCCAAAAGACTCATGATGAAAAAGATGCCATCCATCTCCAGAGAGAGAACTGATGAACTGAGTATTACTGGAAGTTAAACTTTATCACTTTATTTGTTTTTTTCTTTTTTTGTGATATGAGTAGTAGGGAAATGTTTTATATGATTTGATATTTGGGAAGGGACAGGTGGGTGGAAGAGAATTTATAACTGAAAATTTAAAAAACATGTGAAAAATGAAAATAAACTTTTAGGGGGATGGAGCCAAGATGGTGGAGTAGGAAGACACACATATACTAGCTCCAAACTCACACCCTATAAAATACCTGAAAGAAGAGCTCCCAACAAATTCTGGAGCAGCAGAAACTGCACAACAACAGAGTAGAGGAGATTTCTGTTCCAAAGAGACCTGAAAAACTGACACCAAAAGTCCTTCATGCACTGGACCAGGAGCAGACCCTGGCCTTGCCTTGGCTGAGTGGCAGGGAGAGGAACAGATCTGAGCAGGCTTCTGGCATGGAATCTCCAGAAGCTGCACAGTTCCCTCCACCCACAGGCGCAAAGGTCAGTGAGAAAGCCTGTTTGGCTGGCTGAGAGGGAAGTGGGGTGTCTTCATAACTCAGGCCCCATCGGGAGGCAGTGGCAGAGGCAGCAGCAGACAGGAGCTCCCAAAGCAGGTAGGAGCTCGGATCTATTATTGAAGGACTCCACATAAACCCCCTGAGGGAACTGAGCCTGGGAGGTGGCCCTGTCCCCACCTGAGAACCTGAATTTAATCTTACACTGAATAGCAGCTCTGCTCCCGCTGAAAGCCCTGAGGCTGGGAAGCAGCATTTGAATCTCAGAACCCAAGCACTAGCTGGGAAGATCTGGAGGCGAGGTGGGTGTGGAAAGGAATCTCAGAAGTCAAGTAACTGGCTGGGAAAATGCCCAGAAAAGGGGAAAAAAATAAGACCATAGAAGGTTACCTTCTTGGTGAACAGATATTTCCTCCCTTCCTTTTGGATGAGGAAGAACAATGCTTACCATCAGGGAAGGACATAGAAGTCAAGGCTTCTGTATCCCAAACATCCAAAATAAATATTCAATGGGCTCAGGCCATGGAAGAGCTCAAAAAGGATTTTGAAAATCAAGTTAGAGAGGTGGAGGAAAAACTGGGAAGAGAAATGAGAGAGATGCAAGAAAAGTATGAAAAATAGGTCAACACCTTGCTAAGGGAGACACAAAAAAATGTTGAAGAAAATAACACCTTGAAAAATAGGATAACTCAATTGGTAAAAGAGGTTCAAAAAGCCAATGAGGAGAAGAATGGTTTAAAAAGAAGAATTGGCCAAATGGAAAAGGAGGTTCAAAAGCTCACTGAAGAAAATACTTTCAAAATTAGAATGGAACAGATGGAGGCTAATGACTTCCTGAGAAACCAAGAAATCATAAAACAAAACCAAAAGAATGAAAAAATGGAAGAGAATGTGAAATATCTCATTGGAAAAACAACTGACCTGGAAAATAGATCCAGGAGAAACAATTTAAAAATTATGGGACTACCTGAAAGGCATGATCAAAAAAAGAGCCTAGACATCATCTTTCATGAAATTATCAAGGAAAACTGCCCTGAGATTCTAGAACCAGAGGGCAACATAAGTATTGAAGGAATCCATCGATCACCACCTGAAAGAGATCCAAAAATGGAAACTCCTAGGAACATTGTGGCCAAATTCCAGAACTCCCAGGTCAAGGAGAAAATATTGCAAGCAGCTAGAAAGAAATAATTCCAGTATTGTGGAAATGCAATCAGGATAATACAAGATCTGGCAGCTTCTACATTAAGAGATCGAAGGGCGTGGAATAGGATATTCCAGAAGTCAAAGGAACTAGGACTCAAACCAAGAATCACCTACCCAGCAAAACTGAGTATAGTACTTCAGGGGAATATGTTCTTTCAATGAAGTAGAGGACTTTCAAGCACTCTTGATGAAAAGACGAGAGCTGAAAAGAAAATTTGACTTTCAAACACAAGAATGAGAAGAAGCATGAGAAAACATGAAAAAGCAAACAGCAAAGAGAAGTCATAAGGGACTTACTAAAGTTGAACTGTTTACATTCCTACATGGAAAGACAATATTTGTAACTCATGAAATTTTTCAGTATCTGGGTAGTTGGTGCGATTAGACACATGCACACACACACACATACACACACATACACATGCACGCACACACAAAGATAGAGAGCACAGAGCGAATTGAATAGGATGGGATCATATCTTAAAACAATGAAAGTAAACGGTGAGAGAGAAATATATTGGGAGGAGAGAGGGAGAAATGGAATGGGGCAAATTATCCCTCATAGAAGAGGCAGGCAGGAGACTTTTTAGTGGAGGGGAAAAGAGGGGACCTGAGAGAAAAACATAAAGTTTACTCTCATTACATTTGACTAAAGGAAGGAATAAAATGCACACTCATTTTGGTATGAAAACCTATCTTACAATACAGGAACGTGGGGGAGAAGGAGATAAGCAGAGTAGAGGAGATGATGGAAGGGAGGGCAATGGGAGGAAGGAGCAATTTGAAATCAACACTCTTGGGGAGGGACAGGATCAAAAGAGAGAATAGAAGCAATGGGGGGCAGGAGAGGATGGAGGGAAATACAGTTAGTCTTGCATAAGGCAACTATTATGGAAGTCATTTGCAGAACTACACAGATTTGGCCTCTATTGAATTGCCTGCCTTCCCAAAGGAAATGGGTGGGGAAAGAGGGATGGGGAGTTGAAACTCAAAGTTTTAGGAACAATTGTTGAGTATTGTTCTTGCTACTAGGAAAAAGGAAATACAGGTAATGGGGAATAGAATGTCATCTGGCCCTTCGGGACAAAAGAGAAGATGGGGACAAGAGAAGGGAGGGATGATAGAAGAGGGGGCAGATTGGTGACAGGGGAAATTAGAATGCTCGGTGTATTCGGGTGGGGAAGGGGAGAAATGGGGAGAAAATTTGGAACCCAAAATTTTGTGAAAATGAATGTAAAAAGTTAAGTAAATAAATTTATTAAAAAAATAGGGGGATGGTGGAAGCATAAGGAAAGAAGGGAGAAGAAAATTTTGATAAACCATTCATACATGTTTCATCTATTCTGTGAAAGGGTTAAAGTCATAGTGATTATCTTATTTTCCAAATAAACACACAAAATGCAAGTTATAATCCTTGTAATGGTTTTTCCTGCAATATTTCCTTATCAAATTTTCCATTAACAGTTACAAGATGCAAGCATCAAAATTTCGATGGAGGAAAAACCTCACAAATTTGTAATACATTATTAAAAAATGAAAATAGACTTTTAAAAATAAAAAAGTGTAAATTCTCTTGTGTTATGCTCCATATCTCTTTTACTTTTAGATTTTCTCAGAAGTCTTCCTACCAATCTAGAGTCATTTATCCCTTCATATACACAGCATGTAATGCCACAGTCCTATCTTTGTAGGAGCCATCTAAGCCTCCCTAAGAAGAGTACAAGATATGAAAGTTTTGGAGTAAAAAAAAAACAAAAATGATGTAGGCAAATGTTACCATAGTTTTAGGGGAAGTTGTTTTGGAAACCGCTGAAGAAACAGAAAATGAAGAGAGAAACAGAACAAAAATCTGGTGACAGAAGATCTCTAAGGAAAGAAAAAGATATTTAGAGAAAGGGAAGATAAATATCAAAATCAATTCCTAGAGATAATCAGGTAATGAGGTTGGGCAGCCCTGTGATAGGAGATAAGCAATTACTCTAAAATATGCATGAGGAAATTTCTACTGCAAGAACTACAGAGTTACTTCTTTATTATTATTATTATTATTATTATTATTAATTTGTTTTCAGTTTTAAACAATCACTTGCATAAACTTTAAAATTTCTCCCTCTGCCTCACCCCTCCGTGCCTGAGATGGCATGCAACCTTATTTGAGTTCAATGCAATCATTCTTCTTGAACACATTTTCACATTAGTCATGTTGCATAGAAGAAGGAAAGAAATTGGGGAAAACCATGAGAAAAACAAAACCAAAACGAAATACAACACAAGAGAAAACGGTCTGCTTCATTCTGCATTCTAATTCCATAGTTCTTTAGATGTGGGTGGCATTTTGGGTCTATAGACCTTTGGGAATGTTTTAGTTCCCTACATTGCTGCACTCACATATTGCAACTATTACTGTGTATAATATTCTCCTGGTTCTACTCATTTTACTCAGCATGAGATCATATAAATCTTTTCAGGATTTTCTGAAGTTTCCATGTTCATCTTTTCGTATAACACAATAGTATTCCATTGCATTCATACACCACAACTTGTTCAGCCATTCCACAATTGATGGGCATCCTCTAGATTTCCAGTTCTTATTCATCACAAAGAGAACTATTATAAATAATTTTGTACATGTAGGTCCTTTCCCCAATTTTATGACCCCTGGGTAATAGACCTAGAAGAGATATTGCTCCAGAATGGTTGAATAAGCTCACAGCTCCATCAACAATGAACTACTTTTTCAACTCTTCCACATATTGTCCAACATTTATCATCTTCCTGTTTTATCATGTTAACCAATATAATAGGTGTGATGCAGTAACACATATAAGAGTTGATTTGATTTGCATCTCTGTAATCAATAGTGATTGAGAGCAATTTTTCATTTGACTATAGATAATTTTAATCTCTTCCTCTGAATACTCCCTGTTCATATCCTTTGACCCTTTATCAATTGGGGAAGAATTTGAATTCCTGTACATTTGATTCAGTTCTCTATATATTTTAGAAATGAAACCTTTGTCACAGACACTGGTTGCAAAAATTATTTCCCAGTTTTCTGCTCCCCTCCAAATCTTGATTGCATTGGATTTGCATCAGAACCTTACAATTTAATGTAATCAAAACTATCCATTTTACATTTATTTAACATTTCATGATGTTCTTTATCTCTTCTTCAGTCAAAAATTTCTCCAATCGTAATAAATCTGAAAAATACACTATTCCTTGCTTCCTTAATTTGTTTATGCTACCAATCTTTATACCTAGTCTATGTTTCCATTTGGATTTTGTTCTTGTGTACGGTACCAGGCATTGGTCTATGCCCAGTGTCCACCACATGCTTATCCAGTTTTCCCAGCAGTTTTTGTTGAACACTGAGTTCTTCTCAGAGAAACGGGGGTCCGTAGGTTTATCAAACAGTAGATTATTATAGTCTTTAACTACTACATCTTGAGTACCTAATCTATTTGACTGCTCTTCCCTTCTATTTTTTAGCCAGTATCAAGTGGCTTTGATTATTGCTGTTTTGCAATGGAATTTTGAGATCTAGTTTGACTTGACCACCTTCCCTAGCATTACTTTTCATTAGTTATCTTGATATTCTGGACGTTTTGTTCTTCAAGATGAATTTTGATATTATTTTTTCTAGCTCTAGAAAATATTGATGTGCTACTTAAAATTCTGGGACCCAAAATGGTGGAGCGATCAGTAAATGCTCTCTTCTCTTCCCCTTTCTGGCTTTCTGTTAGACCAATAATTTTTGGATTTTCTCTCCTGGATCTTTTTTCTTGGTCAGTTATTTTTTCAATGAGATATTTTATATTTTCTTCTATTCTTTCATTCTTTAGATTCTATTTGACTGATTTTAGATGTCTCATGGAGTCATTACCTTCTACTTGTCCAATTCTAATTTTTAATAAATTATTTTCTTCAGTTACCTTTTCCATCACCTTTTCCATTTGTCCAATTTTTCTGTTAGCTTTTGTGCTTCATTTTCCATTTGTCCAATTTTCCTTTTTTAGTAGCTATTCTCTTCAGTTACATTTTTTTTTCATATTTTTAGAATCATTGGCCAGTTTTTCTTCTACTTCTCCAGTCTGGCTCTTAAAATCCTTCTTGAGCTCTTCCAGGAATACTCTTTGTGCTTGAGACCAGTTCATATTCCCTTATGAAGTTTCATGTGTGAGTACAGTCTCAATGCTGACCTCTTTAGTATTTGTGTTTTGGTCCTTTTCCCCATAGTAAGCTTCTATGGTCGTTTCTAGTTTATTTTCTGCTCCTGATGATCACCAGTTTTCTGGCTTTTAGAGTGGATCTCTGCTTCTGGAACACAGAGGGCTCAGTCTCACAGTTCTTGTGCTTATAACTTGAGCCTTTGTTTATTGTGACCTCTGGTTCTTTTCAGCTAGAAAGTAGAATGCTGCAGCTTATCTGGTGCTGAGTTGCAAAAGCAGAGGCCAGCTGAAATCTTTCTGTGTTTCCTGGAGTTACCCTGGAGGTAGCTGAGCTTCATGAGATATGGGAGAGAGGTGATCTAGCCCAAAGAGGTCTCCTTTACTTAGCTAGCACACAGACAGGCTCAGTGGTTGGTGAACCCCTCTGTGATAGTATCTTCCTGATTCCTCTGCGTGTGCTGAGGCATGTCTGAGATTCTGTTATTGGTGATTAACAGCTCCACTTCCTGGTGTTCAGAATGTCCTCCAAGTTCCCTGTGGTGGGACTGTCTGGCACAGTTCTAGTTCTGCACTGATCCCCTTCAGCCACAGCAAGAAGCCTCCTCCCCTGTTTGCAAGGGCTAAAAGACTATTTACCCTTTCAGTTGATCCCACTATTCCACTATTTCCTGGGGAAATATTCCTTGGATTTTTCAAGGTCAACAAGAGGAGGGGGATAACATTTACAGATCACTCTGCCATCTTAACTTCTGGATGGTCAAGTATGTGACTTACAGACATTTAATTTGTGGGCTCCTAAAGTTCTGTGCTTCTCTCTTACTCAGTTCCACTGGACTCCTGTCCTGGACTGATGTGTTTGAGAACCTGCTCTGCTTCAGACCACCAGGTGATTCCTGCTCAGCATTGCTATGGTGGAGTCTGTGCTGGTACAATCCGTGTGCTCTGTAATCTGTAAATATCTGTTATAAAGGTGACATTATGGTAAGGATGTTCTCAAAGACACTTATGAGGACTTCTAGGAATTCAAATATAGTGAAGTGAAAAGAACCAAGGGAAGACATTTTTCAGTGACAAAATTACAACACAGACAAAAACCTTGAAACTACTGGGAACTCTGATCAGTATACTAACCCATCATAATTCTGGAGGACTCATCATGAAATATATTACCCATCTCCTGATAGAGTAATAAATGACTCGAGTGTAGAATGAGACTTTTTTTAAGAAGGCCTTTGAAGAAATCTGTTTTGCTTGACTATGAATTTTTCTAACTGGCATTTGATTTTTCTTTCATTCTCAATGGGGAAGGGTTGTAATGGAAGAGAGAGGATACATTTTTACTCAATGAAAAAAATGTACATATAAAATGATAGAAAAATACACAAACAGCACACAGTGAATAACTAGTCCATTTCTCCCTTCATCATAGAATTAGAGAATTGGAAATTGATTCCTAGCTTGAAAGGTGCCTTTTAGCTCAACATATATTTAAACAGAATCTCTTCTGTTACCTAGCAAAATTGTCATCTCACCTTTGTTTAAAGGACATGGACCTGCTGAGATTGAGAGTAAAATGCAAAAAGAATTAAAAGATTAGTATGTTACTAATTTATGTTACACTAGGGGCCCAGTCAGCTCTTGAACGGAGCATTGACATCATTGACATAGTCCATCTTATATTTTAGGAACACTATTTTATTAGCAATATGGAGCATAGATTTAAGACTGGAGAGTTTTAATTGGGAGACATTTTCAAGAATCCAGGCAAGAAGTAATGACAATCACAGTGAGAATGCAAGCAGAAGGAGGGATACAAAGGAAAGATCTTATGGCAGACCTGGATACAAATGAATGACTAAACAATGACAAGATCAGATCAGTAACCTGACTCCCAATTGTGACTTTACCCAAGCTCAGAGGTTACCTTCTATCCTGATCCTCTCAGTTGTTAGTACACTACCCCCTCTACACTATGTATCTATTTTTATAAAGATTTTGGATTTGCTTTTCTATGTACATGTATTATGTCTCCCAAGTAGAATGTAAGATCCTTGAGAGCAATAACTATTAGCACAATTCTTGGTACATAAGACATTCTTATTAGATGCATATCTCTTCACCTCACTTTTCATCGGAGCCTGCTTTTTTCCAAAATAATTTCTTTAACGCAGATTTCACTTCCTTGTTCCTAAGAGTATAAATAAGAGGGTTTAACATAGGAGTCACCAAATTATAGAAGAGGGTAAGAAACTTTCCCTGGTCCTGAGAAGAGTTATTCCCTGGCTGCATATAAATATAAATGATATTACCATAAAAAAGTGAGACCACAGTGAGGTGGGACCCACAGGTATTGAAGGCCTTTTTTCGTCCTATAGCTGATTTGATCCTCAGAATTGTCTGGGCAATATATCCATACGAAATAAGGATTAGTGAGAGAGGCACCAAGACAATGATTACAGATAAGATGAAGACTGTACTTTCCATAGCCACTGTGTCCACACAGGCCATCTTGATTAACGCTGGCATCTCACACAAGAAATGTTTCACTTGGTGTCTCCCACATCGAGGCAATTTCATTGTTATAGGAGACATAACCAGAGAATTAAGGAGTCCAATGCCCCAAGAAACAGCCACCAGCTGCACACAGAGTTGGGGGTGCATTATGACAGTGTAATGGAGAGGTTTACAAATGGCAGTGAAGCGATCATAAGCCATGACAGCCAGGAGGATACACTCTATACCACCTAATGCAAGGAACATGAAGAGTTGGATGGCACAACCTAAGTAGCTAATCGTTTTATTTGGTCCTCTCAGGTTGAAGAGAAGCTGAGGTATGGAACTTGTAGTGAAGCAAAGATCTAGGAAGGAGAGGTTGGTGAGGAAGAAGTACATAGGAGTGTGTAGTCGAGGGTCTAGTCGGGAAACCAAAATAATGAGGATGTTGCCAAGCAACGTTATCAAGTAAAAGATTAAAACTATAGCAAAAAGGATATGCTCTAGCCCAGGCCGATCTGAGAAACCCAACAAGATGAATCGTTCCAGGGAACTCTTATTGCTCATGACAATAATCCTTTACCATGTGCCTGTAGGGGGAATAACAATAATATATTTAAGTTTTAACAAGAATGGGGGAATGATTTGAATAAATCAGAGTAAAAGATAATCTGAAACATTTATATATGGTTATGACACATAGCTGGATCAAATTTTTGGTCCCCTATCTTATAGCATAACCTAGCAAACTCTGTCACAATGGAACCCTATCTTTAGTACTAGCATAAAAATGGATCCACAAGCAATGTGGTATAATTTTAGCTACTTCACTTACGTGCATCAAAGTGAAAAATATATGTGACTTATGTGTATAGTATAGTAAAAACAACCCAGAAAGAGGTGAAAAATTCAGTTAATAATTTGGTTCCTTGAGCCATAAAGAAAACACACTCAGTTTGACAGATATTCTTTCACTGATTTGAAAGAAATTTTACCCCCAAACCACTGATTTCATCAATTCCATAATAAAAAAAGAAAAATTTAAAAAAGACTGATTAATTTAGTGAGAGGCCTAATCAATCAGTTATATTGTTTGGAGTGACTTGTTAGTTCAGTATGTAAATATGTTTAATCTGAATTTGCCATATAACAAACAATCAGAAAGTATTTAAGACTTACTTTGGGTTAAGTACTGTGCTAGAGCTTTTGGAAAGAAGACAGAAGTCAAAGTAATACATACTCTCAAGGAGCTCACTTTCTAATCAAGGGAAATCCTTTGCACACATATAAGAAAATAGATGAGCTAAAAGACAATTTTGAGAGGAACAAGTAACAAATAAAGTGTCAGGAAAGCTCTCATGTACCAGGTCAAGTCAGGTCAAGTTACTATATTTTTATTAAGCACCCACTGTGTTCCAAGACTTAGACTAAAGTGGGACTTGAGAAAGGACTTGAAGGAAAGAGGGATTCTAAGATTCAGATAAGAAGAAGAATGCATTTTAATCTTGAGGAATAGACATGCACAGACACAGATGGGGAACTTGAGTGCTAAGCATGAGGAAGAGCAATAAACCCAGTTTTGTGAAACTATGTGGGAGAAATGTTCAGTAATTTTAGAAAGGTGGACTATGGCCAGAATGTGGAGGGCTTTGCATATAATTACCTCATTTGTTCATCCTAACAAATCTGTGAAATAGGTGCTCTTATTATTTCCATTTTGAAGTTCAAGAAACCAAAGTAAAAAAGAAAGTTAAGTGACATCTGAGACTTAATTTGACCTCAAATCTTCCTGACTTCAGGAGGGGGGTAGCTGTGAGATGTTTTGTGGAAGAAAAAATGGCAAGATTTGGCAATTGAGCAGATAGGTTGATTGAGAGGGAAGAGTCAATGATAGCATTTTAATAGTAAATACGAGTGACAAGAAGAATAATAGTGCCCTTTGGATAAATAGGGAAGTTCAAGGGAGGGGAAGGTTTAGGGGGGTTTAGATTTATAGATGTTTAGTTTTGGACATGATAATTTAGAGATGATCTCGAGACGTTTTAGTTCAAAATTTCTAGTAAACAATAGGTTATAAAGGCCTATGTCTCAGGAGAAAGACTTGGACTACTAATACAGATTTGAGAGGTATTAGACTAGACAGGGTAAACCTAAGTGAGTTGATGAGGCTACTGAGAATGTAGAGTGAGAGAGAAAAGAATAAGACCTAGAAAAGACTGTGGAGTACTTTTGTGGAGCATAGAGGCATGTTTACACAAGAAGAAAGAGAGACAATAGAGAAGTGTCATGAAAATCCGGGGAGGAAAGAATGTTCAGGAGATAGTAATCAACAGCGTCAAAAGGAGATGAGGAGAGAGTTGAGGAAATAGCATCCGATTTTGCTATCACTGGTAATTTAGGAGAAAGCTTTTTCAATTGAATGATAAAGTCATGCTACAAAGAGTTGAGAGTAACTGACAGGAAAGAAAGTGAAGTTGCAAGTAGAAAGCTTTTTCAAAGACTTTTGTTATCCATCAATTCACTCTGAATCAACCTCTTGTTTTCAATTCAATTCAAAACGTATCTTTTAAAGAAACAATTTCAATGTGAGTGGGCTCAAGATGGTGGAGTAGAAGGATGGACCTGCTTTAACTCTACTGCCATAGCTCATAAAATATCTGAAAAATGACTCAAAACAAATTCTATAGCAGCAGAAGTCACAAAACAACGCAGTGAAAGACATTTTCAGACGAAGGCAGTCTGGAAAGCTGATAGAAAAGGTCTTTCCTACATGGCTTGGTGAAGAGCATAGCCCAGCCTTGGCAATGTTGCTTAACATGGACAGCACTAGAGCCGGCTTCAAGGCATGGAATCCCAGGTAGCAGTTGTGATTCCCAGACTTCTCACCCTACAAACTCCAAAGAGAGTTTCAAGGGTCTTTCTTCTGAGTGAAAGGACAGTGACTTTTGGCCCCAGCCCCAACCCTAGGTCTGTGGCAGATATTGAGGCAGTAGCATCAATTTTGTGCCCCTCAACCTAAAGACACTGGGGGACTCGAGTAGCTTATCTGGGTCTTAGTCCTGAGTGGTGGTCCTGGGGTGAGGAAGAGCACTGGAGTGGTGGAGAAGATGGAGGATCTGGAGAGGGAATCTCACTCACAGATCCTGGGCACAAAGGAGTACTTGTGGTTGCTCATTGAACAGAGCACAGATCAGAAGAGGAGGAAACTGCTCTCCATTGATTGTGCCAACTTGGAGGAACTGATAACTTATATGTCCCTAAAGTATACCCCCAGTGTGACAAAGGACTCAAAAGTCAAGTAGCTGGCTGTGAAAATGCCCCTGAAAGGGAAAAAATAAGATTATAGGAGGTTACTTTCTTGGTGAAAATATATTTTCTTCCATCCCTTCAGATGAGGAAGAAAAAACCATACCATCAGAGAAAGACATAGAAGTGAAGTATTGTACATCCAAACCCTCCCCAAAAATATGCAATGGTCTCAGGCAGTGGAAGAGCTCACAATATATTTTGAAAATAAAATAACAGAGGTGGAGGAAAAATTTGAAAGAGAAATGAGGGCGATGTAAGAAAATCATGAAAGCAAGTTAACAACTTGCTAAAGGAGACTCAAAAAATAATGAAGAAAATAACACCTTTAAGAACAGACTAACCCAAATGGCAAAGAGATCCAAAAATTCAATGAAGAGAAGAATATTAAAAAGGGTGAATGGGCCAAATGGAAAAGGAGCTTCAAAACTCACTGAAGAAAATGTTTCTTTAAAAATTAGAATGGAGCAGATGGAAACTAATAACTTTGTGGGAAACTAAGAAATTACAAAGCAAAACCAAAAGGATGAAAACAAATAGAAGATAATATGAAATATCTCTTACGACAAACAACTCACCTGAGAAATAGATCCAGGAGCTACAATTTTAAAATTATGAGTCTAACTGAAAGTCATGATGAAAAAAAGAGCCTAGACATATTTTTTTCATGAAACAATTGAGGAAAAATGCCATGATATTCTAGGATCAAAGGGCAAAGTAATGTTGAAAGAATTCTCCTATCACCTCCTAAAAGACTCTCAAAAAGAAAAATTCCTGGGAATATTATAAACAAATTCCAGAGTTCCCAGGTCAAGGAGAAAATATTGCAAGCTGTCAGAAAGAAACAACTTGAGCATTGTGGAAATACAATCAGAATAACACAAGATCTAGCAGCTTCTACATTAAGGGACCAAAGAACTTGAAATATGATATTTCAGACGTCAAAGGAACTAGAATTAAAACTAAGAATCACCTACTCAGCAAAACTGAGTATAATACTTCATGGTAATGGTCACTCAATGAAATAGAGGACTTTCAAGCATTCTTGATGAAAAGACCAGAGATGAATAGAAAATTTGACTTTCACACACAAGAATCAAGAGAAGAATGAAAATGCAATTTGAAAAGAGAAATCATAAGGGGTTTACTAAATTTGAACTGCTTTCATTCCTATATGGAAAGATATTTGTAACTCTTGAGAATTTTCTCAGTATTTGGGTAGTTGGATGGATTATATACGTATAGATGGAGGGTGCAGGGTGAGTTGATTAGGAAGGGATGCTATTGAAATGAATAAAATTAAGAGGTGAGAGAGAAATATATTGGGAGGCAAAAGGGAGAAATGGAATGAGGGAAATTAACTCTCATAAAAGAGACAAGAAAAAGTTTTTCCAATGGAGGGGAAAAGGGGGGAGGTGAGAGTTAAAAAAATGAAGCTTACTCTCACCACATTTGACTTAAGGAGAGAATAACATGCACTCAATTTGGTTAGAAAATCTATCTTACACTACAGAAAAATAAGAGAGAAGGGAATAAGTGGGGTGTGGGGGGATGATAGAGGGGAGGGCTAATGGGAGAAGGGAGTAATTAGAAATAAACACTTTTCGGGAGGGACAAAGTCAAAAGAATGAATAGAATAAATTGGGGGCAGGATAAGATTCAGGGAAATATAATTCGTCTTTCACAGCATGATTATTATGGATATCTTTTGCATAACTACACATGTATAACCTATATTGAATTGCTTGCCCTCTCAGTGGAGAGGGGTGGGGAGGGAGGAAGGGAGAGAAGTTGGAACTAAAAGTTTAAGGAACATATGTTGAGAATTCTTTTTGCTTGTAATTGGGAAATAAGAAATATAGATAATGAGGTACAGAAATCTATCTTGCCCTATCAGAAAATATAGAATATGGTGATGAGGGAAGGGAGGGGTGTGGTAGAAGGGAGGGAAGATTGGGGGAAAGGGTAATCAGAATGCAAGGTATATTGGGCTGGGGGAGAGAGATGGGGAGAAAATTTGGAATTCAAAATCTTGCGGAAATGAATGTTGAAAACTAAAGGTAAATAAATTTTAAAAAAAAACCAATTTCAATATATCTCCTCTTTTTTTCTTTTTTCTTTTTTTACAAACTTTTAAATACATAGTTTATTTATTTTTCAATTCTAAAAATTCACTTCAAGAAAAATTTGAATTAAAAATTTTGTCCCCATCTCTCTCCACCCCCTATCCCAGGACAGCATGCACCCCATCTACCACATTCCTCCATTCTGTCTTCCCTTCTATTATCCACTTTTCTTCTATTCCCCTTCCCCTCTATTTTCCTGTAGGGAAAAATAGATTTCCATATTCCATTTCCTGTATAGGTTAATTTTCATTTGCATGCAAACTCCGCTTTTAACATTCATACTTAAGGCTTTGAATTTCCTATTCTCTCCCTCCCTCCCTACCCATCCTCATTGAGAAAACAAGCAATTCAATGTACATCATCCATGTGTAACAATGAAAAGCACTTTCATAATAGTTATGTTGAAAAAGACTAACCTGAGAAAGAGGACATTTCCCTCTGTTTTCCCATGATAGTTTTGCTTCTGACTATAACTTTCCCCAATTTGCTATCCCTTCTATTATCTTACCTCTCCTATCACCTTCCCCCTTGCCTTCCTGCAAGGTAAAATAGATTTCAGTATCCAACTGAGTGTGTTTTATGCCCTCCTTAATCCAAATTCTATGAGAGAAAAACTCTATTATTTCATTTCATCTTCCCCCACTTCCCCTCTATTGTAAAAGCTCTTTCTTCCTTATTTTAGGTGAGATGATTTGCTACATTCTACTTTTCCCTTTTTCTTACTCCTAGTACATTCCATTCCACAGTAAATTTTATTTTTTTATGTATTCTTCCTTTATATTCAGGTCATCCTGTGCCCTCTGTCTATGTATACATACACACATGCATATACATGCATACAGACATATGCATCATATGCATATATACACACACATACATACATATATACATGCACGCATGTACATATACATACCTAAACATATAAATATAAACTCACATTCCAATACACACACACACACACACACACACACACATATATATATATATGTATATTCCCTCTAACTGCATTATTACTGAAAAAGGTTTCATGAGATTTAAATGGCATCTTTCCCTATAGAAATGTAAACAGTTTCACTTCAGTGAGTTGCTTAAAGCTTCTCTTTCCTGTTTACTTTTTTATATTTCTCTTCATTCTTGTATTTGAAAGTCGAATTTTTCTATTCAGCTCTGGTCTTTTGAACAAGAAAGCTTTCAACTCCTCTATTTCACAGAAAGTCCATTTTTCCCTTGAAGTATTATACTCAGTTTTGCTGGGTGGGTGATTCTTGATTTTAATCCTTTCTCCTTTGTCCTCTATAATATTATATTCCAAGCCCTTTGATTCCATAGAGTAGAAGCTGCTAAATCCTATGTTATCCTGATTGTACTTCCACACTACTTGAAGTATTTGTTTTTGCCTGGTTGCAATATTTTCTTCTTGACCTGGGAACTCTGGAATTTGACAGCAATATTCCTAGGACTTTTCCTTTTAGGATCTATTTCAGGAGGTCATTGGTGATTTTTTTCCACTTCTATTTTGTCTTCTGATTCTAGAATATTAGGGCAGTTTTCCTTCATAATTTCTTGGAAAATGATATCTAAGCTCTTTTTTTGATCATGGTTTTCAGGTATACCGATAATTTTTAAGCTATCTTTCGTGTATCTGCTTTCCCAGTCAGTTATTTTTTCCAATGAGATATTTCACACTGTCTTCCACATTTTCATTCTTTTGCTTTTGTTTTTCAATTTCTTGGTCTCACATAAAGTCATTAGTTTATATTAGCTCCAGTCTAATTTTCAAAGAACTACTTTCTTCAGTGAACTTTTGAAAGTCCTTTTCCATTTGGCCCACTGTAATTTTTAAAGCATTTTTCTCCTCATTGGCTTTTTGCACCTCCTTTGACATTTGGATTAGTCCATTTTCAAAGGCGTTATTTTCTTCAGCATTTCCTTTGGATCTACAAAGCTGTTGACTCACTTGTCATAATTTTCTTGAATCACTCTCATTTCTCTTCCCAATTTTTCCTCCACTTCTCTTACTTGATTTTCAAAGTCCTTTTTTGAGCTCTTCCACTGCCTGAGGCCACTGCATATTTTTTGAGGTTTTGGATGTAGAAACTTTGACTTTGATGTCTTCCTCTGATGTTGTGCTTTGTCCATCCTCATCCAAAAGAATGGAAGAAAATACCTTTTCACCAAAAAAGTAACCCTTTATAGTCTTGTTTTTTTTCCCTTTTTGGGCATTTTCGCAGCCAGGTACTCGAGTTTTGTGTCCTTTCTCAAGTGGAGGGTATACTCTAGGGAACTGTAAGTTCTCAGTTTCTCCAAGGTGGCAGAATGAATAGAAAGGAGTTTACTCCTCTCCTGGCTGGCCTTCTTGTCTATGAGCAATCACAAACAATATTTTTTGCCCTGGATCTCCAAGTAGGGCTCTTTATCCACAGTTACCACCAGCTCTAACCCAGCAGCGCTTTTCCTCACCCCAGGACTGCCACTCAGAGCTCAGATCCATATCAACTGCTTAATTCTCACAGGGTCTTTAGGCCAAAGGCTCCAGAATTGGATGCTGATGCACCAATGACTACCATTACACTAGGGCTGAGGCTTGAACTGGACCCATGACCCCCTCTCACCCAGGTGAAAGAGCTCTTTTACTGACCTTTGAAGTTGCCTTTGGAATGTGTGGGTTGAAGAATCTGGAAACAGCAATTACTACCCTTGATTCCATACCTTGAAACCTGCTCTAGTCCTGTACATGCTGAACAACATGGCCCAGTTTGGGCTGTGCTCTGCTTTCAGCCCAGCATGACAGATCTTTCCTGTCTGTCTTCTAGGTTGCCTTGGGTTGGAAATCTCTTTCATTCTGTCATTTTGTGGCTTCTGATGCTCTAGAATTTGTTTAGAGTTATTTTTGCAGGGTATTTTATAGGCTATGGGGGAGACTTGGAGTAGTTCCATCAAGTTCTCTTCTTAATTAAGTTATCTTTAGTATAATGAACTTGAGTAGAGAAAGATTTAGATCATACTAGGTAATTCTCAAATCAAAGTACATAAAACAAAGGAATACCTTTGTGAAGTAAGAAAATCACTAGGCTGAGAAATATGAAAGCTAGTTTTGACTCTAGCACTAAGGTGGGGAACCTGCACCCTCAAGGCCACATGCGACCTTCTATGTACTCAAGTGCTTCCTTTTGATTGAATTCAAATTTCACAGAACGTATTCCCTTACTAAAAATATTTGTTTAGTAAAACTTGGACTCAGTCAAAAGATTGCACCCAAGGACCTAGAAGGTCACATATGACCTTAACGACACAGGTTCTCCATAACTTAGACATTTGATCATTAAGTAATTCAAACTTTCTAAACAGTGTATTATCTTCCTATAATTGAATATTAACTTGCATTTTCCTAGAGTGAGAAGAAACATCACAGTACAGCTGCCACGCATGAGGAACAGTGATCTTGGTCACAGTTCTGTGGCAGAAAACAGTATTTGTTGTCATTCACAGATCAGAGTACAGATCATGAGATCAGTGATCATACCTCATTTTGGATCATAATATGTCAGAGGACTGGGGTGAGGAGGAGGGCTGGCATGGTGGAAATGGAGGGGGTTGTGTACAGGGAATTTTACTCACAGATTCCGGGCAGAAAAGTTTTTGGTTGCTCCCAGACCAGTGTGCAGGCCAGGAGAGGAGTAAACACCTCTCCCTTGGTTATGCCACCTTGGAGGAACTGAGAAATTATAGGTCCCCAGAGTACATCCTCCTCTTGACAAAGGACTCAAAAATTAAGTAACTGGATAGGAAAATGTCCAGAAAAAGGAAAAAATAAGACTATAGAAGGGTACTCTCTTGGTGAACAGGTATTTTCTTTCATCCTTTCAGATAAGGAAGAACAATGCATATCATCAGAGGAAGTCAAGCTTTCTGCATCCCAAACCTCCCAAGCAAGTATGCAATGGTCTCAAGTCATGGAAGAGCTCAAAAAGGATTTTTAAAATCAAGTAAGAGAGGTGGAGGAAAAATTGGACATTGAAATGAGAACAATGCAAGAAAATCATGAAAATCAAGTCAACAGCCTGCTAAAGGAGACCTTAAAAATGATGAAAATAACACCTTTAAAAATAAGCTAGCTCAATTGGCAAAAGAGATCCAAAAAGTCAATGAGGAGAAGAGTGCTTTAAAAAGCAGAATTAGGCAAATGGAAAAGGAGGTTCAAAAGCTCACTGAATAAAATAGTTTTTTTTTTAAATTTGAATGGAGCAGATGGAAGCTAGTGACTTTATGGGAAACCAAGAAACTCCAAAAAAACCCCAAAAGAATTAAAAAATGGAAGATAATGTGCAATATCTCAATGGAAAAAAAAACTGACCTGGAAAATAGATCCAGGAGGGACAATTTAAAAATTATGAGACTACCTGAAAGATAAACAAAAATACTAAATGATATTAAATAATAAATAAATAAAATAAATACTAAATTAAAAAGATAAATAAATAATAAAGAGCCTAGGTGTCATCTTTCATGAAATTATCAAGGAAAACTGACCTGATATTCTAGAACCAGAGGGCAAAAAAAATTGAAAGAATCCACCAATCATCTCCTGAAAGAGATCCAAAAAGAGAAACTACTAGTAATATTCTAGCCAAATTCCAGAGTTCCCAGGTCAAGGGGAAAATATTGCAAGCAGCTAGAAAGAAATAATTCGAGTACTGTGGAAATGTAACCAGGATAACACAAGATATAGCAGTTTCTACATTAAGGGATTGAAGGAGTTGGAATAAGATATTCTAGAAGTCAAGTGAACTAGGATTAAAACCAAGAATCACCTACCCAGAAAAACTGAGTATAATACTTCAGGGGGAAAAATGGTCATTCAATGAAATAGAGGACTTCCAAGTATTCTTGATGAAAAGGCCAGAGACGAATAGAAAATTTGACTTTCAAACACAAGAATCAAGAGAAGCATGAAAAGGTAAACAAGAAAGAGAAATCATCAGGTACTTTCTAAAGTTGAACTGTCTACATTCTCACATGGAAAGAGAATATTTATAACTCTTGAGGCTTTTCTCAATATTTGGGTAGTTGGAGGGATTGTACACACACACAAATATACACGTATATATAGATAGAGAACAATAATTCAATTCAGAAACAAGTGGTATAAACCATCAAGGGGAATATCTTCATATACAAAGGAAAGTATATTCAAATAACACATACCCACTATAAAAAGGAAGAGGGAATAGAATAATATCTTCTGAAGAGAATGGGAACTCAGACTGCAGCCCAGGGGGATTGATACTGTAAATGTGAGTCCAACCATACATACAGGATGGAAGATAAGAAACCAATAATAAAGAAATATTTGAAATGTTTTTTAAAAGAGTAAACCAGAATGGAAGAATTATTTTCCTTTCCAATATTCCAAAAAGCAGAAATGAAAGTGTAATGAATAAAAACTGCAAAGACAGTAATAGCAAAAGAGTGACATCATGGAGAGTAGGAAGAAATTTCTTTCTAAAAGTACTCAAGGAGACAAGAGTGAAGGCAGAAGTCTAGCAGAGGTAACAGTGAAAGAGTTAACAGAACCTGGCAAGGTAACATCCTTTCTACAGAGAAATTCATCTTTTGTGAGACTACATTACTTTAAGGTGCATAGAAGTGGGGGGGGGAGGTCTAAGAAGATAGAGTAAAATGAGTGACTGCAATGGCAATTTCATTGGGGTAATCTTTCCCATTCATTAATAGGCTCATATGACATGCTTAAACTACATGAAAGCCTAAGTCACATGTGGTAGGAGGAGCTTGCTTAATGGGTGGAACAAGATGCATGGAGCAGAACTGGGAGGAAGTTGGTGAGAGAAATTAGGGCTTAGGGAGGCAAAGATACAGGCAGGCACAACTAGGTCTGTGAGTGTTTCTTTATGCAAAGACCCCAGCAGAGGGGAAGGAGGCTTGGGAATGGCTTTGTCCCTTGCAGTGCTAATGTGTACTGATTTCTTGGTTACTATGGTGGATTTGTTTTTCTGGAGTAGGGATTTGGTTTTCTGGCTTGCTGGATTAGGGGTTTGGTTTTCTGGTGTCTAAACAAATGCTTTTCTTCTGTCTTCTAAAAACAAAATATATCATAAGAACTGAAAATTTACAGAACCCCAAAAACTAGCTCTGGAAACAAACCTCTAAAGCTTTGGGTAGTGCTCCCTCAACCCCAAGGTCAGTCTAAATTCAACAAAAAGTTAACAGTAAATGAATAGGATAGGAAAATGATCAAGTAACAACAAAGAATATGACCATAAAAAAGTTACTATCGTGACTGTAAAAACACATACTCAGAAGAGGACAACATTGACAAAGCAGCACCATGCAAAACTACAAAAAAAATATAGTTGGTCTCAGATACATCAGTTTATGGAGAAGATCTAAATTGATTTAAAAATCAAGTAAAGGAGATAGAACAAAAATTGGGAAATGAAATCAGAGTGACGCCTAAAGAAAATATCGTCTTAATGACTAGAATTGTCTGGTCGAGAATCCACTGGAAAAAATCCTTTAAAATGCAAAATTGTCCAATTGGAAAAAGAAAAGATATACCAAAATTACAAAAATTCCCTTAAGAAGATAACTACTGGGGGGGGGGGTGGAGCCAAGGTGGCAGAGTAGAAACACACAGATATGTAAGGTCTACCCACACAGCTCATAAAATACCTGTGGAGAAGGACTCTCAACAAATTGTGGAGCAGCAAAAGTGGAGAACAACAGAGTGGAGGAGATTTCCGGCCCAGGGTGACCTGAAAGGCCCACAGGAAATGTCGGTTGCACTGGACACAGGGCAGAGTGTGGATCCCAGCCCAGCCTTGGCCAGGAGGGGAGCAACTCTGGAAGGAGGACACCTCGGGGGTGGAATCTCCAGTCACAGCAGTAGCAGGTCCACAGATCCCTCAACCCACAGGTGCAAAAGGTCAGTGATGGGGTTTTTTCATCTGGCCAGGAAGGGAGAAGGACCTTCCCATAGCTTCAGCCTCAGGCGACAGGCCTGAAGAGGCCACATCAGGCAGGGTGCAGCAGTTCTCATGGCAGCACCTACTACAGTCCGCATCCATTGTTGGATCATAAAAACCTTTGGGGGCACTGAGGAGCTGAATCTTACCTCAGCCCTGTATAGAGGCCCTGAGAGAGCTGATCTTTGTCTCACACTGAATGGCAGCGCTGACCACCCAGCTTATCTGAAAATCAGCCCCCAGTGAGAACTTGGTGGAACTGGAGGCCGGATGACTGTGGAGAGGAAGCTGCTAAGATTCTGGGCACAAAAATCTCTGGCTACTCCCAGACCAGTGTACACGTTTGATTGTGCCACCTTGGAAGAACTGAGATCTTACAGATTCCCAGAGTATACACTACTCTTGACAAAAGACCCAAAAGTCAAGTAACTGGTTGGGGAAAAGCCCAAAAAAGGGGAAAAAAAATAAGACTACAGAAGGTTACTTTCTTGGTGAACAGATATCTTCTCCCATCCTTTCAGATGATGAAGAACAATGCTTGCCATCAGGGAAAGACAAAAAAGTCAAGGCTTCTGTATCCCAAACATCCAAAATAAATATTCAATTGAAGAGCTCAAAAAGGATTTTGAAAATCAAGTAAGAGAGGTGGAGGAAAAACTGGGAAGAGAAATGAGAGAGATGAAAGAAAAGCATGAAAAGGGGGTCAACATCTTGCTAAAGGAGACCCAGAAATATGCTGAAGAAAATAACACCTTTAAAGATAGGCTCACTCAATTGGCAAAAGAGGTTCAAAAAGGCAATGAGGAGAAGAATGCTTTAAAAAGCAGAATTAGCCAAATGGAAAAGGAGGTTCAAAAGCTTACTGAAGAAAATATTTTTTTAAGATTAGAATGGAACAGATGGAGAGTAATGGCTTATGAGAAACCAAGAAATCACAAAACAAAACCAAAAGAATGAAAAAAATGGAAGATAATGTGAAATATCTCATTGGAAAAACAACTGACCTGGAAAATAGATCCAGGAGAGACAATTAAAAATTCTGGGGCTACCTGAAGGCCATGATCAAAAAAAGAGCCTAGACATCATCTTTCATGAAATTGTCAGGGAAAACTGCCCTGATATTCTAGAACCAGAGGGCAAAATAAGTATTGAAGGAATCCACAGATCACCACCTTAAAGAGATCCAAAAAGAGAAACTCTTAGGAACATTGTCGCCAAATTCCAGTGTTCCCATGTCAAGGAGAAAATATTGCAAGCAACTAGAAAGAAACAATTCCAGTATTGTGGAAATACAATCAGGATAACACAAGATCTAGCAGCCTCTACACTAAGGGATCGAAGGGCATGGAATATGATATTCCAGAAGTCAAAGGAGCTAGGACTAAAACCAAGAATCACCTACCCAGCAAAATTAAGTATAATACTTCAGGGGGAAAATGGGCTTTCACTGAAATAGAGGACTTTCAAGCATTCTTGATGAAAAGACCAGAGCTGAAAAGAAAATTTTACTTTCAAACACAAGAATCAAGAGAAACATGAAAAGGTAAACAGCAAAGAGAAATCATAAGGGACTTACTAAAGTTGAGCTATTTACATTCCTACATGGAAAGACAATATTTGTAACTCTTGAAAACTTTTTTCAGTATCTGGGTAGTTGGTGGGATTACACACACACACACACACACACACACACACACACACACACACAGATACAGAGAGCACAGGTTAAATTGAATAAGATGGGATCATATCTTAAAAATAAAATTAAACGGTGAGAGAGAATTATATTAGGAGGAGAAACGTAGAAATGGAATGGGGCAAATTATAAAAGAGGCAAGTAGAAGACTTCAGTGGTGGGAAAAATGAGGGAGGTGAGAGAAAAAAACATGAAGCTTACTCTCATCACATTTAACTAAAGGAAGGAATAAAATGCACACTCATTTTGGTATGAAAACCTATTTGGTATGAAAACATATTTGGTATGAAAACCACTCTCCTAAGGAGAGTGGGGGCTAAGGGGATAAGCAGGATGGGGGAAATGATAGAAGGGAGGACAGTGGGAGGAGGGAGCAATTAGAAGTCAGCACTCTTGGGGAGGGATAAGATCAAAAGAGAGAAGAGAAAAAATGGGGGGCAGGACAGAAAGGATGGAAATATAGTTAATCTTTCACAACACGACTATTATGGAAGTCATTTGCATAACTTTACAGACATGGCCTGTATTGAGTTGCTTGCCTTCCCAAAGGGAATGGGTGGGGAGGGAGGGATGAAGAGGATTTGGAACTCAAAATTTTAGGAACAACTGTTGAGTATTGTTTTTGCAACTAGAAAATAAGCAATATAGGTAATGGGGTACAGAAAGTTACCTTGCCCTACAGGACAAAAGAGAAGATGGGGATAAGGGAGGGCAGGGATGTTAGAAGGGAGGGCAGATTGATGATAGAAGTAGTTAGAATGCTCTGCATTTTGGGGTGGAGGGAGGGGAAAAAATGGGGAATTTGGAAAGCAAAATTTCATGGTAATGAATGCTGAAAACTTAAATAAATAAATTTAAAAAGAAAAAAGAAAATAACTCCTTAAAAAGTAGAATTGATGAAAAGCCCACTCTAGAAAATATATTTATATTTCTTAGTTTATTCTTAGTTTTCAAAATTCACTTCTACAAGATTTCCAATTCTAAATTTTCCACCCATATCTCCTCTCCCCCTCACTAAGATAGTGTGCATTCTGATTACCCTTTCCCCCATTTGCCCTCTCTTCTATCATCACCCTCCCTTCTCTTGTCCTCTTCACCTTCTATTTTCCTATAAAGTGATCTCCTTACCCTATTACCTGGATATCTTATCTGCCACTTGCATGTTAAAAGAATTTTTAACCTTCCTTTTTAAAAGTTTGATTTTCTAATTATCTTCCCCCTTCCTCTGCAAACATGCTCATTGACTACCACAATATTGAGAAAGTCTCATGAGTTATGAATATCATAATTCAGGTATGAATGTAAGCAGTTCAACTTTTAAAAGTCACTTATGGATTCTTTTTCCTCTTTAACTTTTCAGACTTCTTTTGAGTCTTCTGTTTAAAAGTTACATTTTCTATTCAGCTCTGACATTTTTATAAAGAAGGTTTGAAAGTTTAGTATTTCATTGAGGGTCTGTTTTTTCACCTGAAGAATTACATTCAGTTTTACTGGGTAGGTGATTTTTAGTTTTAATCCTAGCTACTTTGACCTCTGGTACATCATATTCAATGCCTTCCAGTCCATTAATATAGAAGCTGTTAGATCTTGTGTTAAACTGATTGTGTTAGAACAATACTTGAATTGTTTCTTTCTGACTGTTGGGAATATATCCTCCTTGATCTGAGTTCTCAGGAATTTAAACCAGATTAACCTAAGAGGAAATATAAAACTAAAAAAAGACAAACAAAAAAGCACTTCAGAAAAGGAGTTTGAAGAAGGTATCAATGAGCTTTCAAAGAAAAACTACCCAGAAGCAGATAGATACACAAGTGAATTCTACACAACATTTAAAGAACAATTAATTTTGGATGCAAATGGCCAAGAAAAAGACTGTCAAAAATTGTTTTTGCATATGATTAGGGAAAATGACATTTTAAAATGTTAGAAAATTTAAATTAAACAAATAATTTATGACATTTTCATATATTACCTTATTTAACTCTAATAAGATTATGAGTGTCCCAACTCGTCATCATGTTTTGCAATTGAGAAAGCTGAGAATCAGGGAATAACTTCCTCATTGGCATAGACCATAGTGTCAGAGGTGGTATTAAACACAGATTTTCAGGACTCTAAAATCAGGCTTCTTTCCATGGGACTCATACCTTCTCTATATTATAGCTACTGGCAGAAGATTTATCTTTCTAAGTGCTTCTAGAAACATTAAGTGAGCATTAGAGGGTGCAGAGGATAGAACTCCTGGAGTAAGGAAGATCGCAGTTTAAATTTTGCTTCAGATAATTACTAGCCTTGTGACCCTGGGAAAATCATTTAACCTCCTACTACCCCAGTTTCTTCAACTATAAAATGGGGACAATATTAACACCTATCTCTCATGGTTGTTGTGAAGACTAAAGGATATCATATTGCTCAACACAATGCTTAACACAATGCCTGACAAAAAATAAATGCTTAAGAAGGACTTGCTTTTCAACTTCCTTTTTGGATTAAACTAATAAACTGATTTTTTTCTCCCTATTGGGCAGGAGAAATAGAGCTAGAAATGTATTTGTGAAAAGGAAAAACGAGTCTGAATATCCTTTAAAAAAGACACAAAAAATTCTGTCAATTCTATATTTACCATGTTTGTTGAATTCATCTGCTCTTTTCTTCATTGGTTCATTTATTCCTTCATTCAATATCTGCTATGTTCCTGCTGTGAGCAGGACAATATTAATTAGTACCCTAACTAATTTGTTAGTCTCTTGTTATTTTTCTTGGATCCAATTTCTCCTTTATCCAGGATGGAAAAGTAGGAAATACAAGTTTGTGTTGCTGTTGTTGCTTTTATTTAAAGGTCTAAGTAAGAATCATGGACCACTTAAACTCTCTGTTCTTCAGGTAAAGTTCTGAGACTTGAAGTTGCAGAGCATTCACGAATTAGTATTGGTACAGGGATTTTCCCATGAACTCTTATTTACTAAGGTCTGGGTCCAAAAAATAAAAGTGCTTCATGGCTTAGATTCTAGATTCCAGACACACAGACACATAGTAAGTACTTAATGAGTTCTCACTTACTCATTGATGAGTATTTGATGTGTGATCCACCAGAGCTTCTCTTTATTCCTATGTATCTTTTTACCAGTCACTTTTGTACTATAATTCAAGCAACATTATTCCCACTGCTTGAAGGCATGTGCTAATCTACTTCCCTCATCCTTCATTTGACCTCATAGGTACAGGTCTATACCTGGATTTTAGAGTTCTAGAAAATTGGTAATGAGGAAATGATACAATCATTTATTCTACTGTCATGTTGCACAAGAAACAGTCAAACGAAGCATATGCACAATACGGAATTAAAAAGCAGATAGAGGTTTGTCTCCACATGCAAGAAATTCACCCCAGGATGTGGGTGAGGGAAATGTGTTGGGGAGGGAACACATTCAAAATTAAGGTTCAAGTGTCAAGATTATTTACCCTAAAAGTGAGCTTGATTGAGAACAGGTTATGAGTGCCAGATATGGAAGAGGGCATTCCTAGTGAGACTGTAATATGGTAGAGAAATTCTCTGGGTCCTTCATTGATACCAGGGTTGGGTGAAACTTGCGTAAAGAGAATTTCTACTGGGACCACACACTGGTGTGTTAACTAAAGGAGTAGAAAGAGAATGACTCAAGTCCCTGCAGAAGCTAAAAAGTTGATAAAAACTTTAAGTTCTATCTGTATGACCCAGAATTAACAGTGAAAAAGTAAAACTCTTTTATCCATATGTTTCTATGGGCATTAGGACCACTTAAACTCAGGGACTCAATACAATAGTCACAGCATAAGAAATATATAAAATTTACAAAGATCTCACAAATTCCACTTACCATCTACAAATTTCTAAGATAAAATATTTACTCTGACCTTCATTCCCTTGGATGTATTGCCTCCTTCCACTTAGAATGCCTATGATAATGTCAATCTACATTTCAAAATCTTTTTAGGTCTGCAAAAGGCTTTGCATAAATGATAAAATTTGACTTTCATAACTATTTTGTTAGTTAAGTGCTAGAAGTATTGTATTGCAGAAGCTGAACCTGAGATCAGACAGGTTAAATAACTTCATCATAATCATATTACTGATTAATGTTAGAGGTGGTATTCAGACCCACGTAAAAGTCTGGTACCGTTTACAGTGGACCAGAACAAATTCTATCTCATTTAAAACTTTCCCTCCTTCATGTAGTCACAAGTGAGCTCTCATCCTTAAAAGCTCCATTTGGCTTTACTAGCATTGAAGTGATCATATTTTATTTTGTAATGTAGTAGCTGAATGGTGAAGTGGAGAGAGCACTGATTTGGAATAAGAAAGAAAGATGAGTTCAAATTTGGTCTCAGACACTAATTAGCTGTGTGATTATGGATAAGTTATTTAGTGTCTCTACCTGCTTCAATTTTCTGATCTGTAAAATGAAAATAGTAATAGCACTTACCTTCCAGGATTGTTGTAAAGATAAAATTCTTTGCAAACCCGAAGGCACTATAAAGTTTAGGTATTAGTGTGTGTGTGTGTGTGTGTGTGTGTGTCTGTGCACCTATTTGCGTGTGCACACACTCATGCATACCCATGTGTATCTTATATTCCCTTACAGATGGTGGACTTTTGTCAATTATTCATCTGTATATTCTTAAAGCAATGTATCTCACGCAATAAAATGCTTTTAAAAATTGAGTAGAGGAAGGAAGTAATAAGTGCTTATGTTTATTTGTGCCACTCATCCAGTTAAGCATATGTATTATCTTATTTGATGCTCATAATAATTCTAGGATATACAAGCTCTCATTTTACAGTTCAGGAAACTGAAACAGAAAAAGATTAAGTGACTTAATCAGGGTTCCATATATGAGGCCAGATTTGCAATTAAATCTTCCCTACTTTATCCAGGTTCTGTGCCCTATCCACTATCCTGTCCCTTGAAAATGTTCCTTGTTCATTTAACTACCATTTTTTCTTTGTCTTTTTATGAAAGTATGTCCCAAAACCAGATAAGATCACTTATAAAAAATAAAATTTCTGTCATTTGAAAGTTTTATCCACACAGTAGTCATTGAAATATTTATGACATTTTATCTAGCACTATGACTAGCATATATTCACTGCTTTTTGGATACTTGTTCAAAGACTGAATGATTTCTATTAGTTTTATCTAGGTATATGACACTGGGTATATGCATATTACATAGCAATAGCTTAATTTAAGACATAGAATCTAATTACAAAATATTATTTTAAACATCAGATGTCCCATCATTGAGGAGCTGCTCTGGTGAGAGGTATGGAGCTACTGTAATGATAGATATGTATATATCATGATATCCATTTATATAGATATATAAATCCATATTTATATTAGCTTTGAAAAATTAAAATTTAGCTTTGAAGAACCAGGAAAACATTGTACATAGTAAGAGTAAAATTATATGATGATCACCTGCGAATGACCTAGTTATTCTCAGCCTATGCAATGATACAAGTCAATACTGAAGGTTCTATGGTGAAAAATCCTATCCACTTCCAGAACAAGAAGTGATAGAATGTGAATGCATATCTATAGATACTTTGTTTAAACATTATTTTTTTTGGGGGGGTGGGATTTTTGTCTGTTTTCATTCAGAACATGATTGATATGGAAATAGCATTTGCACAGCTCTATGTAACTTTTATCAAATTAAGACCTTCTCAATGTGGGGGAAGGGAGAAAGGACAAGAGATAGTTGAAACTCAAGATTCTAAAAAGCAAAGACTAAAAATTGTATGACCATGGACGGTTTGCCTTTTATGAAATTCATTCCCTCATTGGTAAAGTGATACATAGCATTTTCCTTACTTACTTTATAGGTCATTGTAAGAATGAAATGAAGTAATGTGCGTAAGGAAGCTTATAAATCATAAAGCGCAATATAAATGTTTAGCATTGTAATAGCAATAACTACTATCAGTAGTAGTAGTAGTAGTAGTAGTAGTCGTGGTGTTAGGAGGAGTACTTTTGCTCTTCAATTTGTGGTACTAGAAATTTTTCATTGGATCTGAGATGGAGAGTGACTTACTTAGGATCACACCACCAATTTGTATCAGAAGGAAGACTTGAATCAAAGTATCAGTGACTCTGAAGCTACCATTCTATACAATAAGGAAAACTCCCTCTTTGTAAGGAAATAACACCTGATATTGCAGATGTCCGGAATGAGAGATGGTATAGTAAAAAGAACACAGGGTTTTGATTCAAAAGATTTGGGCTCAAATATTGACTAATATTTTACTATTTGTGTAAGCCTGAGTAAGGCACTCTATCTAAGTCTAAGTTTCTGCATTTATAAAATGAGGATATTGGGCTAGGTGTACTCTGAGGTTCCTTCCAGTTCTAAGTTGATGCTCTTTTGGTTTCTCATACCAGAACCAGTCAGGCCCAACCCTGCTTAGGAATGTATTCATGATGGAATATTTGCAACCATCATCATTGTTTTAAAAAATTGACTTTGTCATTCCAACACTCCTAATTGAATGAAAAGCTATTCCCTTGCTCACTGGCTCATATCCCTAACTGTCTACCTCTGCTGTTTCCTCATCTCCTAGATAAATTCAAGATACATATGATGGTTTTTGTGTTTTTTATCAACAATATGAATATCAGCCATATTTTCATACAAGCAGAGAGGTGTGTGTAAAAAAAAAGTGAGGCGAAAAAACTAAAGAAAAAATAGGATTAAGAATCTATAGGACTACTAGTGATCGAAATATTACTTGCCTCTTTTCACCCCACCATGGGAATCACCTTCAAAATCTCTTCAGTTACTTCTGTTAATCACAGCTTTATAATGCTCTCTATGCTACAACTCTTCAGAGATGGTAAGAAAGATCTGAGTAAGATGAACTTAGGAAGATACCTGCATTTGAGAGTATTCTCAAGGTAAATACACCTATATATCCATAATTTCTCTGTCTCATTTCTATTTTTGAGACTTAGAGGAACATTACAAGGACAAGTAACAAGCAGAAATTCTCATTGAATCCCAAGTTAGTAATCTTTTTGATCCACTGGCTCTCAAATTGGGATTTCCAAGATGTTTTCTGCTTTAGCCACTCTGTTTGGGTCTCTTTTGTGATATAAAAAGTGCAGAGAACTGAAACATGTCATCCTGCCCGATAATACCTCTTCTTCTAAAACCAAGGAAACAAATTACAAATACTCCAAGTCAGGAATCTCTAACAAATATAGAAGACTCCAAAGGAACAACATTGGGGGAAAAGGACTATTTGTATGTTCCTATAATTTCCCTAGCTGTTCAAGGATGGAGAATGGAAAATACTGTTTGCTTTATTTTCTCCTTTGGGACATGCCCCCTTTAAGCAATTAGCTGAAGCTACTGATCTGTCCAGAGGTAGGCCTCCTGGGACAGCTACAGAGAGGCATTATGACACCAATGCTTTCTCTAAAGTTTTAATTCTTCTCAGAGAATCAAATGTAGTTTCATTTTGAAAATCTATTCTCTACTGGCTCCCTCAACTTTTGAAGTTGATGTCTTTTTATGAGGTAAGTTCATGCTCAAAAGACAATGATAAAACCCAACTCCATTTCGAAGATGAAGCACAGAAAGAAAGTAACAAATAAATGTAATTAAAAATTAAAATAAAATTCTGTCAGGTGCATTTGAAAAAAACAAATTCAGCATTTTCAAACAGGTTTTATACCAGGAATTTGGGGATAATTTAATATTAGGAAAACACAAAACATAATCATTTTAAAAGTAAAAGTGTAAAACAAAATTCCACTCCATTTGATTATATAAACTTAAAAAATGGTTGGCAAAGCAGAGCAATTATTTTTGTTTTGCAGCATAAATAAATATAATATTTTATTAACCTAAGTAATTTTATAAAACAAACAAATAAACTAACACCAATGAGGCAGAAGATCCTGTAGAATTCTGAGTAAAGAGAAATACAACAAAACATTCCTGAATAGATTGAAATAAAAAAATAAAAGGGAAACATGATTTTATTTTATATCAAAGTGTTTTCTTCAGTTCATTTTTGCATCTCCTTTTCCATCTTCCAACTGTTCCTTTTAAGGATTTATTTTCTCCATTTAGATTTTGTACTTCATTTTCCATTTGTCTAATTGTCCTTTTAAATTCTTCTATGATATATTTTTCCTTGGTCACTTTTCATCTACTTCTCTAATTTGTGTTTTAAAACCATTCCTGAGCTCTTCCAAGACAGCACTTTGTGGTTAAAATAAGGACTGAAACAAGAATGTTTATTATCACCACTATTATTCAATATGGTACTAGAAATGTTAGCAGTGAGTTCTTATTCCAGAAGCTGAGATCCTTGAGTTTATCAAATAGTAGATTGCTGTATTCATTAACTACTGTGTCTTGAGTACCTAACCTATCCTACTCATCTACCCTTCTATTTCTCAGCCAGTACCAAGTGGTTTTGATAATTGCTGCTTTATAATACAATTTGAGATCTGGTAGGGCTAGTCCACCTTCCCTAGCATTTATTTTCATTAGTTCCCTTGATATTCTGGACCTTTTGTAATTCCAGATGAATTTTGACATTATTTTTTCTAACTCTGCAAAATAATTATCTGATAGTTTGATTGGTATGGCACTGAATAAGTAAATTAATTTAGGTAGAATTGTCATTTTTATTACCATTGACTCAGCCTACTCATGAGCAACTGATGTTTATCCACTTACTTAGATCTGACTTTATTTGTGTGAATGTTTTGTGATTGTGTTAATATAGTCTCTGGGTTTGGCAGATAGTCTCCAATATTTGATAGCATCTACCCTAGCTTTAAATGGGATTTCTCTTTCTATCTCTTGCTGTTGGGTTTTGTTAGCAATATATAGAAATGCAGAAGATTTGTGTTTATTTTGTAACCTGCAACTTTGCTAAAGTTGTTTTTTATTTCAAGTAGTTTTTTACTTGCTTCTTTGGGATTCTCTAAGCATGTCATCACATCATCTGCAACGAGTGATAACAAAGTTTCTTCTTTGCCTATTCTAATTTCTTCAGTTTCTTTGTCTTCTCTTATTGCTACAACTAACATTTCTAGTACCATATTGAATAATATTGGTGATAACGGACGTATTTATTTCACCCCTGATCTTATTGGAAATGCATCTAGCTTATTGGCATTGCATATAATGCTTGCTGAACGTTTTAGGAAGATATTGCTTACTATTTTATGGAAAGTTCCATTTATTACTATACTCCCCAGTGTTTTCTATAGGAATGGGTCTTGTATTTTGTCAAAAACCTTTTCTGCATGTACTGATGCTGGGCAGTTGAACCTTGGTTGTAGTTCCAGTTCCTTTGCCTTACGGACTAACATATTCCAATTCCTTCGATCTTTCAATGTAGAAGCTGCATCCTGTGTGATCCTGACTGTAGCTCTTCAATATTTGAATGTTTTCTTTCTGACTGCCTGTGGTATTTTTTCCTTCAACTGATAGTTCTGGAATTTGGCATTGATATTCCTTGGTGTTTTTAGTTTGGGATCTCTTTTGAGAGGTGAAAAGTGGATTCTTTTGATGACTATATCGCCCTCTTGATCTAGGACTTATGGTTAGTTTTCCTGGATTATTTCTTGGAAGATATTATCCAGAATATTTTTTCATTATGGCAATTCTGGTAGGCCTATAATTCTTATATTTTCTCTTCTAAATCTATTGTCCAGGTTGGCTGTTTTTCCAATTAGATAGTTTACATGTTCTTATATATTTTCATTCTTTAGATTTTGTTTCACTGATTCTTCATGTCTTGTAGTGTCATTAACTTCTACTTCCCAATTCTAATTTTTATCAAATTGTTTTCTTCAGTTAACTTTTGTGTCCATTTTATACCTGTCCTTTTAAGGAGTTATTTTCTCCAGTTAGCTTTTGTACTTTCTTTTCCATTTGTCTAATTTTCCTTTGTAAGGAGCTGTTCTAGTCTGTGAATTCTTTTTTCATACTTTAAAATCATTGGCAAATTTTTCTTCTATTTCTCTAAATTGGTTTTTAAAATTCTTCTTCATGTCTTCCAAGAGTGCTCTTTGTGTTTGCGAGAAGTCCCCAGTCCCTTCTGCAGTTTCAGATGAGAATATAGTCTCAATGCTGACCTCTTTGGCATTCGTGTTTTGGTCCTTGTGTCCAAAGAAATATTCTGTGGTCTTTTCTTCCCTGCTTTTCTTCTTACTAATGGTGATGATAAACACCATTTTCCTGGTTTTTCAAGTAGATCTCTGCTTCTAGGGTACAAGGGACTCTGTCCCGCAGTTCTTGTGCTTTCAACTTGAGGTTTTGAGTGTTGTAGCCTCTGGTTCTTTCAGCTAGAAACTAAAGTGCTGTAGCTTACCAGTTGCTGAGCTGGCTGGTGTGAGAAAGCACAGGCCAGGTGAAGTCTTTTTGTGTTTTCCCAGATTTACCCTGTAGGTAGCTTGTTCAATGTGGGAGAGGGGTGGTATGGCCACAGGAATTCTCCTCTCCTAAGCAAGAGCATAGCCAAGCTCACCAGTTGGTGATCCCAGCTGTCCTAATGTCTTCCCGATTCCCCTGGTATGCTGAGGCACAATTAGAGTCCCGGTGTTTGTGGTTGCAGGGTTCCAGCCCCTGGAGCTCTGGATCTCCTCCCTCTTTGCTGAGGTATGGTGATCTGGGAGAGCACAAATCCTGCACTGATAACCTTCAGCCGCAGCAAGAGGGACTCTCCTTAGCAATTTCCTAGCCTCACGTGCTAAGAGACTCTTTACCCTTTCCGCTGATCCCACTTTTCCAGGATTCTTCTGGGGAAATATTTTATGGTTCTTTCAAGGACAACACAGATGGACAGAGCAACTATCAACCATTCAGCCATTTTGGCTCCTAGTAGTTCAAGTAGGTGACTTACATATATTTAATCCGTGGGCCTATACTCTCAGGAGCAGCCACTGCAGATACCTGAGTCTCCACGGCTCTCACTCACTCAGTTTCACTGAACTCTTGCCCTGGGCTGATATCCCTGGGATTTCGCAGTGCAACTGCCACCTTAGACTGCTTGGAGTTTCCTGTTTGGCCATGTTGCTGCGAGGATGTGCTGGTACAGCCTGTATGCTGTGCACTGTATGCTCATCCAGCCCCGCCAAATGGATTGTTCCCAGAGACCTTCCAGTCTGTCCTGGGCTATGAATCTGCCATAGTATGCCTCCTATTGGTATTTGCCCCTCCAAAATCTGGTCAGATTCTCTTTTTAGAAGTATCTGAAGGAGTTTCTTTAAGAGCTTAGTTGAGTAGTTGCTCTCACTCCACCATCTTGGTTCCATCCACCTCTTAGAAGATATTTTCCAGGCTAGTTTTTTCATCATGGCTTTCTGGTAGACCAATAATTCTTAGATTTTTCTCTCCTATATCTATTTTCCAGGTCAGCTACTTTTATAATGATATATTTTACATTTTCTTCTATTTTTTCATTCTTTAGATTCTGTTTGAGTAATTCTTGATGTCTCATAATCATTGGCTTCTACTTGCTGAATTCTAATTTTTAATATATATATTTTTTTCAGTCAACTTTTGCATTCCCTTTTCCATTTGCCCAATCTTTCCTTATTAGGAGTTATTTTCTTCTGATAGATTTTGTATTTTCTTTTCCATTTGTCCAATTTTCCTTTTTAAGGAGCTATTCTTTTCAGTGATTTTTTTTTCCTTTTTTCCAAAATCATTGACTAGCCTTTCTTCTACATCTCTAAATTTGCTCTTAAATTTCTTCTTGAGTTGTTTCAAGAATGCTCTTTGGGTTTCAGGCCAGTATATATTTTCTTCTGAAGTTTTACATGGGAGTACAGTCTCAATGCTGATCTTTTCTGTCATCGTATTTTGGTCCTTGTCCTCATAGTAATATTCTTTGGTGTTTTCTTTTCTGGTGTGCTTCCTGCTCATGATGATTTCCTTTTTCCTGGTTTTACAGTGAATCTCTGCTTCTGAGGTACAGAGGGCTCTCTACAGCAGTTCTTCTGCTTGAAACTAGACGCTTTCTGTATTGTGGCCTCTGGTTCTTTCAGCTAGAAGCTAGAATGCTGCAGCTTATCTCCTTCTGAACTGACTGGTGTGCCAGAGCAGAGACCAGGTGAAGTCTTTTTAGGTTTTCCCAGTATTACCCTGGAGCTCACTGTGTGAAGTCTGGGAGTGGGATGGTTTGGTAACAGGAGTTATCCTCTCAGGAACTACAGTACAGACAGGCTAAGCCATTGGTGAACCCTGTCTGTGATAGTGTCTTCCTGATTATCCTGGCTGTACTGAGGCATATCTCGGGTTATGGGGCTCAGAATCTCCTCCAGGTTTGCTGATATTCTGATATCTGTGATATCTCTGGTCCTGCACTGGTCCCCTTCATCCATGGCAAAAGGATCCCCTCTTTGCGATTTTCCTAGCCTTATAGGTTATGAGATTGTTCACCCCTTTGACTAATCTCACTATTACAAGTTTTTTTCCCTGGGGAAATATTCTCTGGGTTTTGCAAGATCAACAAAGGAAGAGCAGAGCATTTACAGATCACTCCTCCACCATGGCTTCTGGAAGTTCAAGCAGGTGATTTACATGGGTGCTACTTTCACCTGGGGTTCTGTGCTTCTCTGTCATTCAATTCCACTGAACTCCCATCCTGCCCTGATATTTTTGATAATCCACACTTTTGCTGCTTATTTCTACCATCTGGTGGTTTCTACTTGATTTTACTATGACTAGGTCTGTGCTAGTAAAGTATGTGGACTGTGCACTCTATGCTCATCCTTCTCAGTGCAATAGATCCTTCCCATTGACCTTTCAGGACGTCCTAGGTTGGAAATATGCCACACTCTCTCCCCTACTGGATTCTGTCACGCTAAAATTTGTTGAGATTCTCTTTTAGAGGTATCTGAAGGAGTTTGTCCTAGAGTTTGGGTGCATACTTGCTCTCACTTAGACAACTTGGCTCTATTTATCTGAATTATGATTTTACCAGGTTACTATATCTGGGATTCTACCTTTCATATGCTTTAAGTTACAGCTTCAATTAATGTGTTTAATTATTTTTCCCCAGTTGGAATGCCACATGGATACAAAAGAACTTCCTGTTCTTTTTTTTTTTATTTTAATTTATTTATTTATTTAAATTTTTTACATTCATTTTCACAAATTTTTGGGTTCCAAATTTTCTCCCCTTTTCTCCTCTCCCCCACCCCAATACCCCAAGCAATCTAATTTTCCCTATCTCCAATCTGCCCTCTCTTCTGTCATCTCTCCCTTCTCTTGTCTCCATCTTCTCTTTTCTCCTGTAGGGCCAGATGACTTTCTATTCCTCCTTAACTGTATGTCTTCTTTCCTAGTTGCAACAACAATACTAAACAGTTGTTCCTAAAACTTTGAGTTCCAAATTCTCCTCATCCCTCCCTCCCCACTCATTCCCTTTGGGACAGCAGGCAATTCAATATAGGCCATATCTGTGTAGTTTTGCCAATGACCTTCCTGATAGTCGTGTTGTGTAAGACTAACTGGATTACCATCCCTCCTAACCTGCCCCTCATTGTTTCTCTTCTGTCTTTTGATCCTGTCCCTCCCCAAGTGTTGACTTCAAATTGCTTCCTCCTCCCTTTGCCCTCCCTTCCATCATCCCTCCACCTTGCAATATCTCCTTCTCCCCCACTTTCTTATACTGAAAGATAGGTTTTCATACCAAAATGAGTGTGCATTTCACTCCTTCGTTTAGTCAAATGTGATGAGGGTAAACTTTTTTTTTTTTCTCAGTTCTCCTCTTTTTCCCTCCACTAAGAAAAACTACCTGCCTCTTAAATGACATATAGTTACCCCCTTCCCTTTCCTTCGCCCTACATTTCTCTCTCACCATTTACCCTAGTTTCTTTTAAGGTATGGTCCCATCCTATTCAGTTCAATCTGTGCTCTCTATCTCTGTATGTGTGTGCATGTGTGTATATGTGTGCATGCGTGTACATGTGTATGTGTGGTCCCACCAACTACCCAGATACTGAAAAGTTTTAAGAGTTACAAATATTGTCTTTCCATGTAGGAACATGAAGTTGCATTTGTCAGTTAATGTCTAGCACTATGCCAAACATCAGAGTAAATCAAACTCTCAAAAATGAATAAAATAGAAAAAAAAATTAATGCACATAATTTCTAAAAAGAGAAAAAAAAGAGCTTACCAAAGAGGACAACTTACAACAATTAAAGAGGAAATAAATTATTATAAACTGCTTCATCTAACTGTATGCTAACAAACTGATGACTAAAAGAAAATGTACAAACACTTATAAAATATAAAATACACAGGATTAACAGAAGAAGAAATGAATTATTTAAATTATCCTTTATCAAAAATATAAGTTAACAAGACACAAGTGAATTCTCAAAGTGGAGCGAAATTTTAGTCCAGACTAATTCATAATTCTGTCAAATGTTAAGGAGTAAATGATTCCAATACCAAATGTAGTTTTTTATAATGAGATAAGAAGTTTAACAAATTGGCTTATGCTCACATGATAGAATAGTACTGTAGCATAAGAAATGATGAAATGTATAATTTCACAGGAACCTTGGAAGACCTCTATGAATTTCTTCAGAGTGGAGTAAATAGAATCAGAAAAATTGACATAATCAAAATGTTTTAGATTACTTGCCATCTTGGATAGGGGGAAGGCGATATACGAAGAAAAATTTAGAATTCAAAATCTTATATAAATGATTATTGAAAATTTCCTCTACATGTACTTGAACAAAATAAGACAGTATTTACATTAAAAGGTGTGGGCAGGATAGGGGTGTGTGGCTGTGACTTCTAAATAATTGAGGGGAGGTTGCTTTAGAGTTTGAGGGACTGTTTTATTTTTTTAAGATTTCTTTTCATACTTGTTATCTGAAGAGAAATGGAGTTGGATCTATTTGCCTAATGCAGAAAGAAACTATCTAGCACTACCTTTATTGAAGCACACACAGAAATTCATCAGTACCCAGAGGAAGAGTTCTAGCAGATTAAATCTTAGATGGAGTGAATTAGAATCACCAAAATTTGAATGGACTTTAGAGATTACCTGATTTAACACAAGTTACAAACCCTGCGTTGTGTAGTACAAAACCTAGAGAAGAAAGCATTTTTGCACTTAAGAAAAAGAAGGAATTACTAAACAGGAAACAGAGGTATAAAACAAAGAATAAAACAGAAAGGAAAGTAGATTAATGATATACACGGTGGTGGTGTTGCACATGGTTTTGGGGATTATGATAGTGGAAAACTATGGAAAAATCCTAGGAGAGATAAAGATTAGTAACATTCTTTCAAAAAGAGGAAAAGTAAAAGAAAAGAAAAATCAAGAAAATTCCAAGTGATCATGAGCAAGGGGGCGGGAGAGATGTTAAAAAGGGGGGGTGAGATCTCTCTTTTCAAAAAAGAGAAATAAGATATGAATGAAAAATTTTATGACGTAGAAAAGAAAAAACATAGAGATTGAAGAGATGATAATACTAAGAAATTGATCAAAAGAAAGAATATATAATGAGCAGCAAAAGTGATACATAAAGAGAAAAAAGTAATTCTTAGTCTATATTCCTTTTCCCTGTTCCAAAATCCAAGGAAAAAAGAAGTTCTTGGGATTCTCTGCGTTCTGCTACTGGGGAGCTTTCTGAAACCCAGTGATACTGAAGGGTTCATCAATGATAAAAGTTATAAGAAATCTAGCAGTGCTTTCTCACTGATAGAGTAGCTCTTTGGCAGTCTAGGTTTGACAGACAATGATTGGGGCCAAAATTATAAAGATGCAAAATGTATGAGTTCACCTCACAATAGCACTTTGATTATAATGTCACATGCAATGACTTTCACACGATCTGCAGTAGAAATCTCTAGCCTCTTCCAAACAACAGTTGTGAGTGTGTGTAATGTTCAAACCATGAATTTCATCAAAACATTGTACTTCATAATTACAAATGAAGGGTCTGCTTGTTGATGTTTAAATTTCATAACAGAGAAGCTTGTTTTTGGCTATAGAAAAAGGAGAGTAGGGGACATAACCACATTTAATTTGTAATGCCAAAAGCCTCTGTAAACATATGTCATCCAACATCATCAACTGGGAAAGAAGATAAAGTTTTTACTTCTTTTTAAAGTACTCCCAACTGGAAAGATTTCTTTCTGGTCTTCCTACTGAATCCATTCCTACATCTCTAGCTTTCTTTTACATATTTCTTTTCTGGATGATATTTACAATGTCTAGAGAGTAACTCAGAGCATCCTGAGAATCACAGAATTTCAGGATTAGAAGAGACCCTTATAAATCTCTCTTAATTCAGTTCATACCTGAAAAATTCCACTATAGGACCAAAAGGCAATCATTCAGGTTTTGCTGAAAGAACTCTACTGAGAAATTAAATATTTCCTAAAACACTCCATTTTACTTCTAGATAACTCTTATTATTGAGAAGTTTTTTTTTCTTTATAGCAACCATAACATTGCCTCTGTACATTCTGCTCACTTATGAATTCTGTACTGTGAGATCAAGAAAAATAAGTTGAATCTCTTTGTCACTGACAGTCTTCAAATGCTTAAAAATGGCAATTATGTTTCCCTTAAGTCCTCTCTTCTCTGGGCTTAGAATCTCCACTCTTACTACTGACCTTCGTATGTTTTGATTTACAGACAATCTCCAATCTGGTCACAATACTCTGGATGCTCTCTCGGTTATCAATGTCTTTCCTGCAACGTGACACTCCAAACAATATCCAATATGCCAGATGTTTTCTGACGAGGGCAAAACGTGCCTCCCTAAACTAAGGCACTACATTAATAAAGCAGAGATCTTTGGTTTCTTCATGTGGATGTTGTAATCTGTCTATAATCTATTAAATGAAAAAAGATAGGGGAAGGAATAAACATTAAACACCTATTATGTTCTAGACACTGTGCTAAGTGATTTTTACAAATATTATTTCATTGGTTTCTCACAACAATACTGAGAGCTGGCTATCTTTCCAATTTATGCCTACTCTTTCATGACTACTCTTTGCAAATTGGACTTTCAGACACTTCTCAATTCATTTAGCTGTACTATCTGGAAAATGACCAGTCAAAATCTAGGTAAACTGGATCTATAGTGATCCATGAAGTTTGACTTGCCAAAAATAGAAATGAGGTTAATTTTGCATAGTCCATTCCTGAAAAAGTCATGACAGGTTTTGTTGATTACAATTTCCTTAATTTTCATTAACTCCACTTAATAGTCTACACTTAATTTTTTTCAAGAGTTAAAGTCAATCTTATTGGTTTAAGGAAGCTGGGAAACAAATATTTATTAAACTCTTATTATGTATCAGGCACCATACTAATCATTTTGCAAATCTTATCTAATTTGATCCTCATAATAACCCTGGGAGAGAAGTGCTGCTAATATTCCTATTTTACTGTTAAGGAAACTGAGATAAACAAAGGTTAAGAGACTTGCCCAGGGTCATACAGCTAGTACATATCACAGGCAGGATTGAACTCAGCCCTACTTGATTCTAGAAACAATATTTTATCCATTCCACCACTGGCTTCCTTATCATTTTTAGTACTTTTCCTTCTGTAGTAAGTCCAAAGAACTCACTCTTTAAAATATTTTTTCTATTTTTAATAATCAAAAGTCTTTTCAACACTTTTACTTATTAAAAGAATGAAACATTTTGGTCCTTTGAGTAGATCAGACAATATGGCAAAGGAAAAAGGGCTATGAGAAATAGATTGATTACCTTTTAATGAAAACTCATCATTATTTCAGAATACAAGAAGACACTCTTCCTACCACATATAGTACTTAAAGTGGCAAGTTCCTAAAGTTCTTGCAGAGGATCTTTCTTCTGACATTTTATTGTTTTTATGTCTTCCACTCTCCCTCAAAATCCAGGTGGCACAGATAGTAGTAAGGGAAAAAAGAAAAGGTGGGGGGGGGGGTTATAATCTTCTACAAGAATCTAAGAAAAAGAAAAAACATTGTGAAGGAAGACAAAAGCTAGAAATCATAGGCTATCCCCCCTCTTCAGAATGTCCAAGCCTCATGTTCATATAGAGGGTGATGCTATATCTTTTCAGGGAACAGTGAGTCTCAGTGCAATTTGGTGATCACCTGATGAGCAAAGAGGGCAGAGTTTGACTAGTAGGAACACATCACAAATGATGGCTCCTCATCATAAAAATATGAACATCACAACCATAAAAAAGACGATGACATTTCTAATGTAGTCAACAACTTAATAGGTATCAGGGAGAGGAAGGAGGAACTGATGGCAGCTACAGGAGCAATAGTAGAAGCTGCAGTTACTGTTTCTGGAGCTCTAGGCCCACAGACTGTGGAGAGAAGCTAGCAGCTGACAGTACACACCCCCTCCCCACTGGAAGCAGAGAATTACCTTGACAAAGATCTCAAAAGTCAAGTAAATTGCTGGGGAAATGGGCAAAAACTGGAAAAAGAATAAGACTACAAAATCTTACTTTGGTGACAAGAAAGACCAAAACATGCAAACAGAAGAAAACAAAATAAAAGTTCCTCCATGTAAAGCCTCCAAGAAAAATATGAATTGGGTTCAGGCCATGGAAGAGCTCAAAAGGGATTTTGAAAATCAAATAAGAGAAGAAGAGCAAAAATTTCGAAGACAAATGAGAGTGATGCAAGAAAATAATGAAAATGAGTCAGCTGCTTGCTAAGGAGACCCAAAAAATGCTGAAGAAAATATTGCTTCAAAAAATAGGCTAACCCCAATGATAAAAGAGATCCAAAAAGTCAATGAAGACTCCTTCCCCTCCCACCTCTGCTGGCGTGGAGCTAGGACTGGATCACTCCACTCTTCTGTACTGGTCCCACACACTTTTTCCACCAACTTTCCAATTTGTCCTGGCCGTTTTGGGGTCTTGACGTCTGGAAACTGCCACAGGTGTCAGAGATTCACTCTCCTGAATCCTGTTTGGTCCTGTCTTTAACATTCATGCTTAATGCTTTGAGTTCCATATTCTTTCCCTCTCTCCCCACCCACTCTCATTGAGAAAACAAGCAATTCAATATATGTCATATATGCAAAAAAATTCAAAGCATTTCCATAATATTTTGGTTGTAAAAAGCTAACTAAATTTCTCTCTATCCTATCCTGCCCTCTATTTATTCCATTCTTTCCCTTGAACAGTCCTCCAGCAATACTGTTTACTTCTTATTATCCCTTTCCAAAATTTGTTGTCCCTTCTATAATCTTCCTTCTCCTATTCCCTTCCCCTTTGCCTTCCTGCAGGGTAAATTAGATTTCCATATTCAATTGAGTGTGTGTTATTCCCACTTTAAGTCAAATCCCGTGAAAGTAAGGCTGAATCATTTTCATTTGTCTCCCTTTTCTTTCCCTCTATTGTAAATGCTCCTTTTTCCATCTTATATTTGAGATGATTTCTGACATTCTATCTCTCCCTTTCTCTTACTCACAGTACATTCCATTGAACAACCAATTTTAATTTTTTAGGTATTCTCCCTTCATATTCAGCTCACCATGTGCCTTGACCTCTGTCTATGTCCATATCTACATATATATGCACATACATATGCAAATTTACATACATATACTCACACATTTATACTATATACATACATATGTATTCATACCTACACACACACACACAAACACACACACACATATTCCCTCTAAACGACCCTAATACTGAAAAAGATCACATGAGTTACAAATAACATCTTTCCATGTAGGAATGTAAACAGTTTAACTTTAATTAGTTCCTTAAGGTTTCTCTTTCCCATTTACCTTTTTATGTTTCTCTTGTTTTTTGTCTTTGAAGGTCAATTTTTCAATTCAGCTCTGGTCTTTTCAACAAGAAAGCTTGGAAGTCCTATACTTCACTGAAATTCCATTTTTCCCTCTGAAGTATTATACTCAGTTTTGCTGGGTAGGTAATTCTTGGTTTTAATTCTAGTTCCTTTGACATATAGAATATCATATCTCAAGCCCTTCAGTCCCTTAGTGTAGAAGCTGCTAAATCATTTGTTATTCTGATTGGATTTCCACAATACTTGAATTGTTTCTTTCTTATGGCTTGCAATATTTTCTCCTTGACCTGGGAAATCTGGAATTTGGCTACAATATTCCTAGTTGTTTTCTTTTTGTGCTTTTTTTTCAGATGACTGGTGATTTTTTCCATTTCTATTTTACCCTCTGGCCCTAAAATATCAGGGCAGTTTCCCTTGCAAATTTGTTGGAAGATGATGTCTGTTCTCTTTTTTTGATCATGGTTGTTAAGTAGACCAATAATTTTTAAAATATCTCTCCTGGACCTATTTTCAAGGTCAGCTGTTGTTCCAATGAGATAGTTTATATTGTCTTCTATTTTTTCCTTCATTTAGTTTTGTTTTATAAGTTCTTGGCTTCTCATAAAGTCATTAGCTTCCATCTGCTCCATTCTAATTTTTGAAGAACATTTTTTCAGTGAGTTTTCGAATCTTCTTTTTCATGTGGATAATTCTGCTTTTTAAAACATTCTTCTCCTCATTGGCTTTCTGAACCTCTTTTGCCATTTTGGTTAGTCTATTTTTAAAGTTGTTTTTTTTTCAGCATTTTCTTTGGCATTTTTGGGGTCTCCTTAAGCAAGCTGTTGACTGGCTCTTCATCATATTCTTGCATTGCTCTCACTTTTCTTCCCAATTTTTCCTCCACCTCTCTTATTTGAGTTTCAAAGTCCCTTTTGAGCTTTTCCATGACCTGTTAGCATTGCATATTTTTGGGGGAAATTTTGGATGCAGAAGCCTTGACTTTCATGTCTTCCTGTCATGGTATGCCTGTTCTTCTTCATCCAAAAGGATAGAAGAAAATACCTTTTCACCAAGAAAGTAACCTTCTACATTCTTATTCCCCCCCCCTTTTTTGGGCATTTTCCCAGTTGCTTATTTGACTTTTGGGTCTTTTGTCAAGTGGAGACTTATAAGTTCACAGTTCCTCCAATATGGGACAATCAAGGGAGAGTTCCTCTCCTTGGCTGCACTCTGGTCAGGGAGCGAAGACAAACTTTTCTGTCCAGGATCTGTGAATAGGATCTCTAGATCTTCCACCAGCTCCACCATGCCAGTTCTCCTCACCCCAGGACCGCCACTCAGGACTGAGATCCAAATCTGCAGCTGAATTCCTCCTGGGACTTTAGGAGGGTTCCAAAAATGGACATTGCTGCCCCAGTAGCTGCTGCCACCCTGGAGCCAGGGCTATGGACTGACATACTCCCTTCTTACCCAGGTGAAGGAATTTTCTCATTGACATTTCAATGTCTTTGGCATTTGTGGCTTGAGAAATCTGGGAAGCTGCTCTCTGTTCCAAGCCCTGGACAATAGCCCTTTCCTTTTGGTCTTCCAGACTAGTTTGTTCTGGAAATATCTTTCATTCTGTCATTTTGTGACTTCTTCTGCTCTAGAATTTGCTTATATTCATTTTTTATAGATATTTTATGGGCTTTGCGGGGAGAGCTACAGCAGGTCCATCTTTCTACTCTTCCATGTTGGCTCCCCTCACTACTACCTTTTTTAAAAGAAGAAATACACCTACTACCAAAAACTAAGAATATCAACAATTCTTTCAAATATGGGTCAGTTGCATAATTTCCTTCTGTACACAGACTTTTTATTATTAAAGAAAAGTTATATAAAGACTTCCAAGAAAAAAGTTTAACAGTCAAGCAAAAAAAAGTTCCAGATACATAGTCAATTTATTTTATTAATAGGTATTACTAAAAGAAGCTGCCTGAAGGCATGATAACTTTATTGATTATGATAAAACATTATTGTAATGACAGCATAAAATAGATTGAAGTGTAACGAGAGCATTCAAATATTTGATGTCCACAAGAAAAATGTTTCACATCATTAATATGTTAACACAATTTTACCAAGACCTATTGATATTAAATATGCCATTTGCCAGAGATACAGTCTATACCTACAATCATTTTTTATAGCCTTAAATAATCTTTTTTTCCCAAGAGGAACTATAGCTTCCAAATTAAAGAAGGAGTTGAGCAAAAATATCTAATTTATCATGATGTACATGAAGAAACTGTCTAGAAACCTCCATCAAAAGTATAAGCTAATTCTTCTTGCAGAATATTTATTCCATGTTATTAAAATATTATTTGGACTCAAAAATACAAAATTCTCAATGTATATTTAACAAGTTCGAAAACCAAAGTCAAAATGGATCAACAAACAATGAACAAAAGCAGTACATGCACATGCTCTTTCTCTTCCAAAAAAGAAACTTTGAATACAAAGTAAGAAAGGAGAAAGCTTTGGCTGAATATTAAAACATTAGTTGCAATTCTTGAATCAAAGCAGTAGACAAAGGATACGTTTAAAATAGTTCATACCTACACAATATCAAAGAGATTATGCTTTTTTGTAACTGTGAACTGGCCATGAATTGACTTAGAAATTATCTTCACAATACCTAGAAATATTTACAAAATACTGCAGTCATTCTAAGACAGTTATAGAAAGATGAAAGGTGTTTCAAAAAGGAGGAGAAGGAGGAGAGCAGTGACTCACCTAAGCTCTCGGACAAACTCCTCCAGGTACCTCTGAAAGGAGAATCTGACCAAATTTTGGAGGTGCAGAATCGAGTGGGAGACAGACGGTGATGGATTTGGAGCTCAGGTTGGACTGGGAGGTCCACGGGAAGGATCTGTTCCACGGGGGTCAGCCCACAGCGCACAGTGCAGCGTGGCCAGAGCAGCAGAGCAGAAGAGACCTGAGAAACCTGAGTGGTGGGCGGAACCAGAGGAGTGGCACCTAGGGCGGCAGACAAGCCAAAACGAGTCAGTGAGAGCCGCGGAGAACCAGATTATCAGCGCAGCAGCTCCTGAGACCTTCAGCCCGAAGATCAAACATCGGTAAGTCACCTACTTGAACTTCCAGGAGCCAGGATGGCGGAGTGATCAGTAAATGCTCTCTCCTTCCCCCTTGATGACCGTGAAAGAACCATAAAATATCTCCCCAGAAAAATCCCAGATCAGTAGAAACAGCAGGAGGAGACCAATAGTCTCATAACACCTGAGATGAGGAAAATAGCTAAGGGGGATTCCTCCTACAGTGGCAGAGGCAAACAGGAAGGATAGAGGACCCAGGGCAGAGAAAACTTCCACTAGGACACAGGCAAGCCTCAGCACCAGGAGAGGAGCCCCAGGAGGGGTGGAAACATGCATTAGCATCTAGGCGTGCCTCAGCTGTCCAGGGGAATCAGAGAGACAATAGGGCAGTTGGGATTACCAACTCTTGAGCTTGCCTTTGCCTCAATTCAGCTGAGGAGATCTCCTGTGACCAGACCACTTCTCTGCCACACTTAACAAGCTAAACCCAGGGCTGATCAGGGAAACACCAAACAAAAACCTGCTTTTAGCTTTTTCACACATCAGCTCAGCAAAAAGTTCTCTAGCTTCTGACTGAAAGAACCAGAAGCTACAACACTCAATCAAAATCATGAACAGGAAAAAGCAGAGGGCCGAAAGAACCATAGAATCTCTCTATGGGGATAAGGACCAAAACACAAACCCCAAAGAGGTCACAGCTGAGACTGTACTTCCATCTGAAACTTCATAAGGGACTATGAACTACCCGCAAGAACAAGCAGCTCTCCTGGAACAGCTGAAGAAGGAAATAGAAGACAAACTGGCCAATGATTTTAAAATTATTAAGAAAGAATTCACTGATGAGAACATCTCCTTGAAAAGGAAAATTGAACAAATGGAAAAAGAAGTTCAAAAATTAACTGGAGAAAATAAATTCCTGAAAGGCCAAATGGAAAAGGACGTACAAAAATTAACTAGAGAAAATAACTTCCTAAAAGGGCAAATGGAAAAGGAAGTACAAAAATTAACTGGAGAAAATAGCTTCTTAAAAGGAAAAATTGGGCAGATGGAAAAGGAGATACAAAAGTTAACGGAAGAAAACAATTTGATGAAGATTAGAATTGGGCAAGTAGAAACTAACGACTCAATGAGACAGCAAGAATCAGTCAAACAAAATCTAAAGAATGAAAAGATAGAAGAAAATGTAAAATATCTAACTGGAAAAACAACTGACCTGGAAAATAGATCCAGAAGAGAAAACTTAAGAATTATTGGCCTGCCAGAAACCCAGGATGGAGAAAAGAGCCTGGACAATATCTTCCAGGAAATCATCAAAGAAAACTGTCCAGCAGTACTAGATTCAGAGGGCAAAATAGTCCTCTAAAGAATCCACTGTTCCCCTCCTGAAAGGCATCCCAAGCTCAAAACCCCAAGAAATATAGTTGCCAAATTCCAGAGCTATCAAGTGAAGGAGAAAATATTACAAGCAGCCAGAAAGAAACAATTTAAATATCAAGGAGATATAATCAGGAATACACAGGACCTTGCAGCTTCTACATTAAAAGATCGAAAGAATTGGAACCCAATATTCCATAAGGCAAAGGAGTTGGGACTACAACCAAGGATCAACTACCCAACAAAGTTCAGCATAACATTTCAGGCAAGGAGAAAGTCATTCAACGAAGTAAGGGATTTCCAGAGTTTCCTGACCAAAACGCCAGAACTTAATAGACAATTCGATCTTCAAATGCAGGTCTCAAGAGAATCATAAAAAGGTAAACAGTGGGGAGGGGGGAACAACTTGCTACTCAATGAGGGCAAATTGTTTACCTCCCTATAAGGGAAGATGATATCTGTTTATCTTGAGAACTGTGCTTCTATTAAGAAATATAAAAGGGATAAGCATGGGGTAACGGGTATAAAGTAAATGATATCATGATAAAAAATATGATTTAAGTATGAGAAGGGAGTGTAATAGGAGGTATGAAAAGGAGGAAGCAGGAAATGGCAAATTACATCACAAGAAGAAGTACAAAATCATAGTAGAGGGAAAGAGGGGAGGGAGATGAGCATTGTGCGAGAGGTACTCTCACCGGATTTGTTTAAAGGACGGAACAATAAACTTAAGTAGAAAATCCTAACTAGCTCTATAAGCAGTGGGAGAGGAAGGGGGAAGAAAGGGGAGGGAGGCAAAATGAAAAGGGGTGAACTCACCTCCAATGAGGAGGAAATTAAAACAATAATTAGAAATTATTTTGCCCAACTTTATGCTCACAAATTCGAAAATCTAAATGAGATGGATGAATATTTTAAAAAATACAAATTGCCCAGATTAACAGAAGAGGAATTGAATACTTAAACAACCCCATCTCAGAAAAAGAAATTGAACAAGTCATCAATGAACTCCCTAGGAAAAAATCTCCAGGACCAGATGGATTCACAAGTGAATTCTATCAAACCTTTAAAGAACAGTTAATTCCAATACTATGTAGACTATTTGGGAAAATTGGGGAAGAAGGAGTACTCCCAAACTCTTTCTATGATACAAATATGGTTTTGATACCCAAGCCAGGAAGAGAGAAAACAGAAAAAGAAAATTATAGACCAATTTCTCTAATGAATATAGATGCAAAAATTTTCAACAAGATTTTAGCAAAACGAATACAGCACCTTATCAAGAGAATAATACATTGTGCCATAAGAAATGATGAACAAGAAGATTTCAGGGAGGCCTGGAAGGACTTATATGACCTGATGCTGAGTGAAAGGAGCAGAATCAGGAGAACTTTGTGCACAGCAACGACCACAGTGTGTGAGAGTTTTTTCTGGTAGACTTGGAACTTTGTAATAACACAAGAACTTACTGAGAAAAAAAAATCCTAATGTCGGTCTTCTAAGGCAAAATGCCTTCCACACTCAGAGAAAGAAATATGGAAGTCATTCGCAGAATGTAGCAGATCATGTTTGTGTGTGGGTGGGTTTCAGTGTATTATGTTTTGATTTGTTATATGATTTCTTCCATTTATTTTAGTTCGACTACATAGCATGACTATAGTGAAAATGTGCTCAATAGAACCTAAACAGAATTGTATGCTGTCACGGGGAGGGAGGGGGGTATTGGGGGAAGGGTGAGCGGGATAAAATCTTAACTTTAAGGAAATGATTGTAAAACATTAAAAAAAGTTAAAATTAAAATAAAAAAAGAGGAGAAGGATCAATAAATATTCTCAGAGTGAATATAAAACTGATGAAAATTTTTAAAAAAATCAAAGCCCTACAGATATTATCTTGGAATAAGTAGATACCTTTTCCCTGAATTATAGTTAATGCAGGTGGAAGTCAAATAATTTTTTAAAATGTTTATAATAAAACAGTTGAAATTCAAGATGTTCAAAAGGGCTTCCACATGTAACATTATTATGAATTCTGCCAATATTATATCAATAAAGAAGTGTCAAACAAATGGCCGAACAAAGCAGATTTGTTTATGAAAAAAGTATTTATTTTTTCACTTAATAGTATTTCATTTTTTTCCAATAACATATGAAGACAGTTTTTGACATCCACTTTTAAAAGATTTTGAGCTCCAAACTTTTTACTCCTCTTTCCTTGCCTTTCCTGACTCCCTAATACAGCAAGCAATTTGATATGGGCTATACATGTCCGATCTTATTCAACATATTGCCACATTAGTGGTGTTGTGAAAGAAGAATCAGAACAAAAGGGAAAAAGCACGAGAAAAAAACAAAAGCAAAAAATTGAAAATAATATGGTTCAATTGGCATTCGAACTCCACAGATCTACAAACGTTGTGTACAGACCTCTGTTCTGCTCCTGGAATTTCTCCTGGAGTTGTCGGGCAGCAAACACCGTATTGACTCTTCCTCAGCCCTTTCTGAAGCCACACTGGCTCTCAGGTATGTGTATGACCATCTCACAGGTGAAGGATCAGCCTATTAAGGAGGACTCTAGCAAGAATTTTGCCAGCAATGACTAAGAGAGAGATCCCCCTTTGAACTCCTGGGGGATAACCTCCTCTTGTCATATAACCTGGAAAATTTCAGTCAGCTTTTGTATGCCCCTACCTTGTAAATCTAGAATCAGCAGCAGGTGCTTTGCCACATGAAAGGAACCTAATGACCCTCTTCTTCAGTTGGAAGTTCAGTTAAGGAAGGATTGACTTCAACCTGAGGTGAACGATCAATGGCCTCAGCATTCATTGATGATGATCTGTTGAGAACACGATGGAAAGGTTCAGCCAATCTCTTTCGGATCATGTCCTTATCACTAATCAATGTGACTCAATCAGAACTGAGTAGTTGTGATGCATCATAGATTTTTGGTCCATCAATGGCTTTCAGGGAATCATATAAGTGGTTTGGATTGTTATTATCAGCATAAAACTGAATTTCCTCTGCCTTCTTACTGAGGCAGGAATCCTTCATCTCTCTAAGCTTTGCTTGTACTTTGCTTTTGATGGAATTAAATGCTGCCTTCTTAGAGGTGAATGAACTATCCTGCTGGTAAATCCTGTGGAGTTCCTGTTTTTCATTTAACAGCTTCTGAATTCCCCCACCATTTTCATCAAACCAGTCTTGGTGTTTGTGAGTGTTCTGACCCCAATGAGAAAATGTAGTGCTGTACACCAAATCTCTGAAAGCTGAACACTCCTTTCCTGCTCCACTGTTGCCAACTGTGTGTTGGCACAACTTTCCCTCCAAGTCAGCAGAAACTCTTCACACTCAGAGAAGATGTCTAATTTACTGACATTAATTATTCTGGTAGTCATTTCGCCTTGGGGTCGGCTCTTTTGATGAATGTGAATTTTTAGCTTGGAAAGGATAAGTCTATGATCCGTTGCGCACTCTGCACCACACATTGCCTTTGTCACTCTCACAGTGAAAGACAACGTATAAACTAGAATCATACAATAGAAAGTCAATCACCTTCAAGACTGAAAACAAATTCTAATTGTGCAAATGCAATATATTGTTCAACTTAATCATTCAGTAGTACTAGAAGTAGCCCATTATTGCATGCTGAATTGTCAAAGATTCTTTGTATATAACATTGATCCATAAATAATTTAGAGCTATATATTTAAAGGTATTCAGTATCATTCTGGATACTGATAATATTCACAGGATATAGAACAAAAGCTTTCAAAATATAGTAACCTAGCAAATGAATTAAAAACATGTGATGATAGCATCAGGCATGATAAGGCTGTATTCTTGTCTGCTGTGTGGGCTTTTATCAGACATGATTTCAGGTACCTACAGAGAATGAACTTGCATCCTAATCCAATTCAATTATTCACATTTAATGTTCCATAGAACATTAAATTTAAAGATAATACCTTCTCTCAGAACTATTTCTATTAGAAATTCATTGAAAATATAAGAAAAATGAAAAAAATAATATAAATAGTTTCCTATAGCCATATTAAGGTTCACAATATCCTTCTTTTGCAAAGTACCATATTTATAGGTTGCAATCATTTCTGAATGAGCCTATGAGATGGGCAAAATCAGTGGTTGGAAACTGCAGGAAAACATGTAGTCTCCAGAATAATGGAGACAATAGGATTATAAGATGTCAAGTAAAAAAGAATCTGTAAAGGTAAATTTGCACAACTCCCTCATTTCACATTTTAAAAACCCCTAAAAATCTTTACAAATAGATGCGTATGTATGTGTGTGTGTGTGTGTATATATATATATATATATATATACATACATATATATGTATGTATATATATATAAATTGTATGGATGGATATGTATATATATGTATTCATGCATATATACACACATATATGTGTATACATATACACATATATGTGTATACATATACACACTCATAAAAGCAATACTTAATGCAAGTATTATTCAGGTTTTCTACATGCAATATTTGTTGGGTAGGATGGTGTTAAGTATAGACTGTAGGGTAAATACTAAAGAAATACTACTCATAAATATAAAAACACACAAAAACCCCCATATTCCTGTATATGTTTTATGCACATATATAAATAGTTCTGTAACTGAACAATTGCATATGCAATAAAATATATTTTGAGTAATATATATTTTACGGAGTACTGAATGTAATATGTATCTATGTGTCTTGTTGCCATGGCTATCTTCCATGCATTGAATTTCTCCCTGCATTATCTCTGCGTTTTAATCTCCCTATCTTCTTCAGGATTCAATTCAAAACTATTTTTTGAAAGAGACCTTGTCCTGCCCTCCAACCCCCAATAAGCTAATGGACTTATTTTCTATCTGTTCTGGGAACTCCTTTTATACCCAGTTACTTATGTTTTTTTTTTCTCACAAAAAGATGAGCCTAATGGGAGTAGCGATTATTTTTACTTTTCTTCATATACTCAGCAGTTACCACTGCCTATATCTTAATAAATGCTTGTTGATTGACATATATGTATATATTTTTAAAAATTGTGTACTTTGACCTACTCTGTTTTAGACCTTGGCTTGGTTCACCCCTCCTTAGGCGATGTGGTTTTCCCTGTTCTCAGGGGTCATCATATTGATGACGAACTGGGTGTGGACACCCAAACAGCATAGCACACAGCAACTCAGAACTCTTGGCCTCAAGTGATTCTCTAGCCTCAGTCTCCCCAGTAGCTAGGACTACATGCACATACCACCATGACCACCTTTGTGGCAGAAAAAAGCTTTTGATAAAATACAGCACCCATTTCTATTGAAAACACTGGAGAACATAGGAATAAATAGAACTTTACATAAAATAATAAGCAATATCTACCTAAACTGTCAGCAAGCATTATATGCAATGGAGATAAGTTAGATGCATTTCCAATAAGATCATGGGTGAAGCAAGGATGTCCATTATCACCACTATTATTCAATATGGTACAAGAAATGTTAGTTATAGTAATAAGAGAAGAAAAAGAAATAGAAAAATTAGAATAGGCAAAGAAGAAATTAAGTTATCACTCTTTGCAGATGATATGATGATGTACTTAGAGAAATCCAGAGAATCAAGTAAAAAACTGCTTGAAATAAGAAACAACTTTGGCAAATTTGCAGGTTACAAAATAAAACCAGACAAACTTTCCACATTTCCATATATTACTAACAAAGCCCAACGGCAAGAGACAGAAAGAAAAATCCCATTTAAAGCTATGGTGGACACTACAAAATATTTGGGAGTCTACCTGCCAAAACAAGCCCAAGGACTATATAAACACAATTACAAAATACTTTTCACAATGTCAGATTTAAGTAAGTAGATAAACATCAGTTACTCCTGGCCAAGCCAATATAATAAAAATCACAATTGTACCTAAATTAGTTTATTTATTCAGTGCCATAACAATAAAACGATGAGACAATTATCTTGCAGAGCTGGAAAAAATAATATCAAAATTCATCTGGAAGAATAAAGATCCAGAATATCAAGGGAACTAATGAAAAGAAATGCTAGAGAAGGTGGTCTAGCTCTACCGAAAACAAAAATTGTTTTATAAAGCAGCAATTATCAAAACCACTTAGTACTGGCTAAGAAACAGAAGGGTAGAGCAATGGAATATTTTCGGTACCCAAGACACAGTAGTCAATGAATATAGTAATCTACTGTTTGATAAACCCAAGGACCCCAGCTTCTGAGACAAGAACTCACTGTTCAACAAAAATTCCTGGAAAAACTTGGTAACAGCATGGTGGAAAGTAGACATATACCCATGCCTGACATTGTACATAAGAATAAAGTCCAAATGAGTACATGATCTAGGAATAAAGATTGATACTATAAACTAATTAGTGGAGCAAGAAGTAGTGTATTTTTCAGATTTATGGAAAAGGAAGGAATTTTAACTAAACAAGAGATAGAAAACATTATGAAGTGCAAAATGATAATTTTGATTACATTAAATTGAAAAGTTTTGCACATCCAAACCCAATGTAACCAAGATTACAAGGGAAGTAGAAAACTGGGAAAGAATTTTTGCAACTTGTCTCTGTGATAAAGGTCTCATTTCTAAAATATATAGAGAACTGAGTCAAATGTACAAGAATACAAGTCATTCCTCAAATGATAAATGGTAAAAGGATATGAACAGTCAGTTTTCAGAGGAAGAAATCAAACCTATCTATTTCTTATGAAAAAAGTGTTCTAATCACTATTGATTAGAGAGATGCAAATCCAGACAGCTCTGGGATATCACATCACACCTATGAGATTTGAAAACATGACAAAAGAGGATGATGATTAATGTTGGAGAGGATATGGGAGAGTTGGAACACTAATTATTTGTTGGTGGAGCTGTGAGCTGATCCAACCATTCTGGAGAACAATTTAGGATTATGCTCAAAGTCCTACAAAAATGTGTATACCCTTTGACCCAAAGACATCGCTTCTAGGACTGTATCCCCAGGAGATCATAAAAATGGGAAAGGGTCACATATTTACAAAAATATTTATAGCGGTATTCCTTATGGTAGTCAAAAACTGGAAATCAAAAGAGTGCCCATCAATTGGGGAATGGCTGAAGAAATTGTAGTATATGAATGTTATGAAATACTATTGTGCTATAAGAACTGATGAACAGGAAGACTTCAGAGAGTTCTGGAAAGACTTATATGAACTGATGTTGAATGAAAGGAGAAGAACCAGGAGAACTTTATACACAGCAATAATCACAGTGCAAGTGGATTTTTTTCTGGTAGTCTTAAAATTTCATTGCAATACAAGGACTTAAAAAATTCCCAATGGCCTCTTAAGACAAAATGCCTTCCATATTTCGAGAAAGAACTATGGAATTCGATCACAGAGTGTAGCAAATCATTTTCTTGTGTATTATATTTTGGATTGTTTTTTGATTTCTCCCATTCATTTTAATTCTTCTATGCAACATGAGTAAGGTAAAAATGTGTTTAATAGGAATATATGTTAGGACCTATACAAAATTGTATGCTGTCTCAAGGAGGGAGGGAGGAGGGAGGGGGAAAAACTAAGTTATATGGAAGTGATTGTAGGACACTAAAAGCAAATAAAGTAACCAAAAATATTTAAAAAATAAAAGCTGTGTACTTTTTTTTAACACATAGCAAATGGTTTTAAGAATGCACTAGGCATAAAATAAGGTCACAATAAAAAAATATAATGCAAATGATAATGTATACAACAGTATCTAATAGTTCTCTTTCTATGTGTATGTTTGTTAAAGATGCACACATATATGAGTATACACATGTCTATACATACATGTTAGTATACATAATATCTGCATATTAACTAACTGAAATTATTTTATTCATCTATAGAAAGGAGCATTTATCATCTCGTCATCTGACAATATTCCGTTAGGTCTCATTCTATCCTCACTTGTAAAATTTTTTTTAAATTGCAAATTTTTCCCAATTTCCAGAGTTCTTTTCTCCCTCCTTGCCAGTCTCTTCACTGCCCCCTTCATGTCTTTGTTCTTCAGTGTATAGATATGAGATTGAGTTTCTGAGTGATACTAGTGTACAAAAGACTAAGAAGTATTCCTTTGTCCTTAGAAGCATTGTTTCCTGGTTGCATGTACATGTAGATTATAGTCCCACAGAGGAAAGATACTACTGTGAGGTGAAAACCACATGTATTTACTGCCTTCTTCCGACCCATTGCTGACTTTATTCTTAATACAGCTTTGCCTATTAAGAAATAGGAGATGAGAATAAGGGAAAGGGATATCAGGATAATGACAATATCCAAAGCAAATACAGTCATTTTAGTTGTAGTATCTGTACATGCAATCTTGACCAGAGTTGGTAGCTCACAGAGGAAATGCTTCAGAATGTGGTCCCCAAATCTCTGAAATTTCAGGGTCAGTGTACAGAGAAGACAGAACTAGACAAGCTTATCTCTAAGGCCACACCATCTGAAGGCAGACCTGGGGGTTCATGATAATTAAATAGTGCAAGTGTTTGCAGACAGCAGTAAAGATGCCATAGGTTCTGATGGTTGTTGTCCCTCATTCTCAAAGAGGGTCAAATGACATCATCATGATGACGTGAAGTTTCAATGTGTACCACTGAGTTAGCTCTGGAAATGCATGCATCAGCCTTATTGTCAATGTGTACATCCTGAAAAGCACACTACCAAGGTAGGTGAACTTATACACAGCATTCAAAACTTCTCCATTTGTTGTAATCGATGATTTCACCTATGGATGGTATGGTGGTGGCTGATGGAGCAACTGTGTTTTCTTGGTGTTGATTACTAGGACAAAATTAGCACGAGTAGCAGAGAATAGAACCGTACTTCGTTGCATCTGAGCTGCATTGAGTGCAAAATCATCTGCAAACAGAAAATCATGCATCAACACTCCCTTCACTTAGTTATTGGCTTGTAACCTTTTCAAATTGAAGAATTCAGCATCAATGAGGTAGCTGACCTTGATGCTGTGCTCATCCTCATTGAAGGATCAACCTATTAAGGAGGACTCTAGCAAGAATCTTTCCAGGGATGACTAAGAGAGAGACCATCCTGTAATTTTTCCAGGACAAGCTATTCCCTTTAACTTTATAGAAGTGCCATATAATCTGGGATATTTCAGTCAGCTTTTGTATGAACAATGGTCCCCAGGTTCTTTGCCACATAAAGGGAGTGTAATGGCATTCAAAACCTCTTCAGTTAGAAGTTCATCCAAGGAGGGATTGACTTCAACCTGAGGTAAACGGTCAATGGCCTCAGCATCGATTGATGATGGTCTGTTGAGAACACTGTGGAAGTGTTCATCCCATCTCCCTAGGATCATATCCTTATCACTAATCAATGTGGTTCCATCAGCACTGAGTAGTTGTGATGCACCATAGGTTTTTGTCAATTAATTATTTTGGAGGAATCATAAAATCTTTGTATTGATACTATCAGCATAAAACTGAATTTCGTCTGTCTCCTTCTGAGCCAAGAATCCTGCATCTCTCTAAGCTCTGCTTGTACTTTAATTTGATGGAATTAAATGCTCTTTTCCTGGGGATGGATGAACTATCCTGCTGGTAAATCCTTGGAGTTCTCGTTTTTCATTTAGCAATTTCTGAATTTCCCCATCATTTTCTTTTTTTTTATTATTTTGTTTTAATTTTGTTTCGACTTGTTTGACATTGAATGAAATGTCACCAAACCTTTTTATTTCTTCTCCTCAACTTGTGACTCACAAGCAATGTTTTATTTGCTTTTCACCATATTCACAATGGATGTGTTTTCTCGTTTTATTTATTTTAAATTTATTTTCAGTGTTCTACAATCGCTACCATATAACTTACATTTTTTGCCCTCCCTCTCTCCTACTTCTTCCTTTCCTCCTTGACATAGCATACAGTTTTATATAGGTTCTACATAGACATTCCTATTAAATACATTTTCACCATAGTTATGTTGTGTAAAAGAATTAAAATGCATGGGATAAATCCTATAACAAACCAACATGTAACACAAAATAAAATGATGTGATACATTCTGCAATTGAATTCCATAGTTCTTTCTCTGGATATGGAAGGCATTTTCCCCTAAAAGATCACTGGGAATTTTTTAAGTCCTTGCATTGTAATGAAGTTCCAAGTCTACCAAAAAAATCTCTCACACACGTGGTCATTGCGTGCAAAAAGTTCCCCTGGTTCTCATTTCGCTCAACATCAGATCATATGTCTTTCTAGGCTTCTCTGAAGTCTTCTTGTTCATCATTTGCATCAAATAAGTCCCAGGGTTTGCGAGCATTCTAACCCAGATGAGCAAATGCAGTGCTGTACACCAAATCTCTGAAAGCTGCACACTTCTTTTCTGCTGCACTGTTGCCAGCTATGTGTTGGCTCACCCTTCCTTCCAAGCTAGCAACAAACTGCTCACGCTAGAGAAGAGTCCTGATTTGTTCACATTAATTATTCTGGTAGTCATTTTGCTGTCGGGTCAGCACTTTTGATGAATGCAAATGTTTAACTTGGAAAGGATAAGTCTAAGATCAATCCAGTATAATTCTTATACGTCAAACTCCTTCAAAGCTAGGAACAAGAAAGGAAAGCATTGATGAGTATAGACAGGGATAGAATTCAAAATAATTCAGTGATTATACTTAGCAAAAGTAATAAACGATGCAAATATATCACAACAATCTAGATGAAAAAGGAGAAATCCTTTAGTATTTGTTCTAGACACTTAGTGTGTGTGCTTGTGTGTGTTTTTGTACCTGTGTGACAAGCATTTTCTCACAATAATTTGTAATTTTAAAAGGATCAATAGTTGAAGGCAAAGCTAAAGCTAAATTTTACTTATAGGTTTGGAAACATAGAACATAAAACTACTTTTGTCTTTCCAGTTCACTATCTGTAGACATGCACGGTAGGATCAGAACCCTGAATCTAGGTCAAAATTATACTGATAAATTCCATTGTTCTAATGTTTTACAGTTTATATAGACTTCATTATAATAATCCCATCAGGTAGACAGTGTAAGAATTGGCATTCCCATAAGGAAAATGAGATGCCCAGAGATTGTGGTTTGCTTATTTTGAAACAAAAAAGTGTTGAATTTCATTTTCAGTGCTCTTTCTTCACCTCTTCCTCCCTCATCACTATTTTTTAAAGTGCTGATTCAAAATAGAAAAGGAAGACTTTTTGAGTCTGGGCTTATTGTTATCAAAAAGGAGAAATTTTTACCTAATATCCTGTTGCTCTTGCTGTTATAAAAATGTTTCTATATGTCCTAAATAATTTTCTACATAGAAAATTACGTAAAATTCAATCCTTTGTCCATTCATGATAGAATGTTGTTTTTAACTGCATGTACAAATCACAAGAGGTAATACAATAGCTAGAGAAAAAGAATACATATTGATATATTCCCCCTCCACCCACGCTGTAAAACAAAACTCAAGGTGCACACTTTACCACTAGTGGATTATTAACATCTTTATATATGATTTCCGAAGCCAGGTCAGTAATATTGTGTCATAATTCCTATGTAAAAAAAGAAATAGGATAGTTATCATGAAAAGACCTTGGCATTATCTACAAAACACCGAAAATAATTAATAAGTGAAAATAAATTAATAAGTAAAATAGATGGTCATGGAAACATAACTAATTAAACAAAAATAAATTTAATTAAGACTCAGACTCAGTATTCATTCAGGAACATAACACATTCCGAATGACTACAAACATAACTTTCAGCTAAACATTAGAACCCTTCCTGAATCATGACAAATCTGTTCTCCTTTTATGTTCTTTTTTTTGGTATCACATGGTACTTTGTTTATACAGCTTTCTATTGTGTGGGTCATCTCATAGCACGTATTTTCATTATATCTCATCTCTTTTCCACACTGCAAAGTCACGAAGAGAAGAGTTTTATGTGTTATGTAGTAATAATAGGGTTATGTGTGTGTATGTATATATACATATATGTATATATATGCTATTTATATATGTGTATATATGTACACATGCATACATAGGTTTTTAAGCTTAGTATAGCTGTTGTATCATATCTCATTTGATCCTAACAACACTATCCAGTGAAATAGATGCTTTTATCTCCATTTAACTTATGAATTGGAAAGATTAAATGACTTACCCAAGATCCCCCTGTATTTGAGGGAGGATTTGTTCTCAGGTTTTTGTTTGTTTTTTAAATTCCAGATCTAGCAATCTACTTATCTTGCTACCTACTGTCTTAAATTATATTTTTTCTCCATGAACTACACTTGTGCCATGCACAGGTTAGTTTATCTGTTTCTTGAAATGAAATTTCAATTAAAATGTACAGGTATTGCAGTACTACTATCTTGTGTTAAGATGTTGCTGCATTCTTGCACTCATTTAAATGCTAGGGGGAAATCAAATTAGCTGTGTTTTTAGGGTCAGCCTGTGACTAAGTGATGGTTTTCAATGTCATAAGACCTAGTATAGCATAACACTTTATATGAAAAACTACCTTTGAGACTGAGTCAAATTCCTTTGGTAGGAAAACCAAGATTTCATAAGGTATTTTGCTCATCATCACACATCAATAATCAAGTAGCTAAGTAACATAGGAACAAATGTTGGAACACTTTCAGTCTGTGTCAATTGTCAATTTATATTGCCTGACTACTCAAATCAATGCAGAATAGTGTGCTATGATCCAGGTATCCTACTTAATCAATCTAATAAACTCCAGGTGTAAGGGTCACCTGAATCTGTAAATGTTAGATGTTCCTCCTCAACATAAAATTGCCTTCAAATATCTGTCCCTGGGGAAAACAAAACAAAATGACACAAAACGGCAGCCAAAGATTTTTAAACTATAATTGTATTCCAGCTTCAACACATTTTTTTTTCAGTGTCCAAACTGATTCAACATCTCACTTGAAATATTGCCATGGGAGAGGGCAGAGCCAAGATGATAGAGTAAAAGAATGGTCTTATAGAAGTTCACCCCCACAGCCCATAAAGTACCTTTTAAAATGACTCTAAACAAATTCTAGAGCAGCAGAAGCCACGAAAGGACAGACTGAAAGAGATTTCCAGACCAAAGCAGTCTGAGAAGCTGACAGGAAAGGTCTATTGGACCAGTAGCAGGGCAGAGGGCAGGCTCATCTTGATCATGCTGGGTGGCATGGCATGGACAACACCACAGCAGACTGAGGCATGGAATCCCAGGTACCATCTGTGATTCACAGATTGCTGAAGCCACACACTCCAACGACAATGTCAAAGGTCATTGAGAAGGCTCTTTCACCTGCAGGAGTAGGGCCAGCAGTGTGACCCTACCAACAGCATCAACTGCAGAGACAGAGTTCATTTTTGGAGCCTGGAACTTAAAGACCCTGGGGGAATTGAGCTGTTGATCTAGATCTCACCCCTAAGTGGCAGCCCTGGGGTGAGCAGTGCTGAGTGGTGTGGTAGAGCCACTGGAGCCTCTAAAGAAGGAATTCTATTCACAGATTCTGGACAGAAAGGTTTGAGATACCTCCCAGACAAGAACCCATGCCAGGAAAGGAGTAAACTCCTCTCCCTGTATTGTGCCACTTTGGAGGAACTGAGAACTTACAAGTACCCAGAGTATACCTTCCTCTTGACAAAAGACTCAAAAATCATGTAACAGGATGGGAAAATGCTCAAAAAAGGGAGAAAAAAGACCATAGAAGGTTACTTATTTGGTGAACAGGTGTTTTCTTCCATCCTTTCAGATGAGGAAGAAGAATGCATACCATCAGAGGAAGACATAAAAGTCAAGGTTTCTGCATTGAAAAACCTCTAAAATAAATACACGATGGTCTCAGGTCATGGAAGAGCTCAAAAAGGATTTTGAAAATCAGGTAAGAGAGGTGGAGGAAAACTTGAGAAGAGAAATGAGAACAATGAAAAAAATCAAGGAAAGCATGTCAACAGCTTGCTAAAGAAGACCCAAGAAAACGTCAAAGAAAATAATACCTTTAAAAATAGGCTAACTCAATGGGCAAAAGAGGTCCAAAAATCCAATGAGGAGAAGAATGCTTTAAAAAGCAGAATTAGCCAAATGGAAAAGGAGGTTCAAAAGCTCTCTGAAGAAAATAGTGCTTTAAAAATTAGGATGGAGCAGATGGAAGCCAATGACATTATGAGAAACCAGGAAACTACAAAACAAAACCAAAAGAATGAAAAAATAGAAGACTATGTGAAATATCCCATTGGAAAAACAACTAACCTGGAAAATAGATCCAGGAGGGACAATTTTAAATTATAGGCCTATCTGAAAGTCATTATCAAAAAAGAGCACAGATATCATCTTTTATGAAATTATCAAGGAAAACTGTCCTGATATTCTACAACCAGAGGGTAAAAAAAAAAAATTGAAAGGATCCACCAATCACCTATTGAAAGAGCTCGAAAAGAGAAACAGCTAGGAATATTGTAGCCAAAATCGAGAATTCCCAGGGCAAAGCAAAAATATTGCAAGAAATTAGAAAGAAACAATTCGAGTATTGTGTAAATACAATCAGGATAACACAAGATGTAAAGCATCTACATTAAGGAATCGAAGGGCTTGGCATATGATATTCCAGAAGTCAAAAGAACAACAATTAAAACCAAGAATCACCTACCCAGCAAAACTGAGTGTAATACTTAAGGAGAAAATTGGTCATTCAGTGAAATAGAGAACTTTCAAACATTCTTGATGAAAAACCCATCACTGAATAGAAAATCTGACTTTCAAACACAAGAATCAAGAGAAGCATGAAGAGGCAAACAGGAAAGAGAAATCTTAAGGGACTTAATAAAGTGGAATTTTTTACATTCTTACAGGGAAAAATAATATTTGTAACTCTTGAAACTTTTCTCAGTGTTTGGGTAGTTGGAGGGATTGCGCACACACACACGTGTGTATATACACACACACTCGTATATATATATATATGTATATATACATATATGTATATAGTAAGGATATATGTATATCTATATATCTATATCTATATCTATATATATATAGCCTTAAGGAGGGAAAAACATGGACACTCAATTTGATATGAAAATCTGTCTTCTGTTACAGGAAAGTAGGGGAGAAAGGCATAAGTATTGTGATGGAGATGATAGAAGCCAGGGTAAATGGGAAGACGGAGTAGTTAAAAGTAAACTCTTTTGTGGAGGGACAAGGTCAAAAGAGAGAATAGAATCAATGCGGGTGGCAGGATAGGATGGAGGGAAATATAGTCAGTCTTGTGCAACATGACTATTATGGAAGTCTTTGAGAAACTACACATATATATCCCATATTGAATTACTTACCTTCTCAGTGGGGATGGGTGGGGAGGAAGGGACAGAAGTTGGAATTCAAAGTTTTAGGAAGGAATGTTGAGAATTATTTATGCACGCAACTGGGAAGTAAGAAATACAGGCAATGCGGTATAGAAGTTGATCTTGCTCTACAAGGAAAAAGAAAAGATGAGGATAAGGGAAGGCAGGGGTGTGATAGAAGGGAGGGCAGATTGGGGGAAGGCGTGATCAGAATACACGGCATTTTTGGGTGGGGGAGGGGAATGATGGGGAGAAATTTGGAGCTCAGAATTTTGTGGAAATGTATGTTGAAAACTAAAAATAAATAAATGCAAAATGTTCTCATGGGTAATTAATAATAGCAACTGGCTTCTTTAACACTGCCTCCTTAAAGAGCTGTATTCCTTCCTGCAGAATTCTCAATGCTGATATTAATTACGGATAGATCAATCTTCATTCCAAGGTACCTTCTGTCTATGATTTTAGGATACCACCACTGATAAAAGAAATAAGCAAAATGGAGAAGAGTTGTAGAATGAGACCCTTAAATATTGTAAGTATAAGTTATAAAATTATTTTTAAAAAGAACTTTACTCAATAACTCTATGAGGTATAAAATGCAATTATTGTATCTCCACTTTGCCTGTGAGAGAAGTGAAGGTAACAAAGTATAAGTGATATGTCCAAGACAAATAGTTGGTGAGTTGGACTTGAATCCAGGTTTCCTGAGACTGAGATTGCTGGTTCCACCAGAAACCATGATTCTTTTAAAAAGCTAAGTAAATGAAATTATTGTATCAAAAGATGAGAAAGCTAGGCAATACTTTACAAATGGAGGAGTGTGTTCTTCTGTTTTCCACCTTTGTTGGATGAAAATAAGAGGCTATTGAATGAAAAAAAAAGATTAAATAAATAAACAAAAAGCAATAAGATATACGATGGTAGAACAACTATTTAATATGAGGAGGATACATTTCAAGGCCTAACCTGGGGTAGATGGTGGCATGATAAATTTAAATCTTTGAGATAATGTCCTATAGGGCATTTCTTTCTCAAGTTCTTTTCTTCCCTAGAATGGTCAGTGCAATTTTGTTGGTTTGGCACTCCCTTAGTAAAACTAGATATCTTGATAATACTTATGCTTTCTCTTTGGAAAGGCAGCAGCTTTAGGCAGAAACTCCTTTAAGTAAATCATAAGGAATCTGTGGCCTAAATTTTTAGGCACTCTTCTGTGTCAGAGAGGACTAAAGCTCCGAAAAAGAAAATAAATACACTGACATTGTCAAGTAATGCTGAAAGACTCTGATAATTATAATGGTAGTGTCTTTTATCCAAATTTGACAGCACCATTTAAGAAACTCATCCAAGGCCTCAGAAATCAATAATTAAACTCAGATGCAGTGGTTGTAGCATGGAAGCAAAATTAAGCAGAGAAAGTCTCTAAAGTTGACTACAAGTAATGAGTTGATGCAAAACTCTAACTAGTCAAGTGTAATGATTCCTCATTCTAGAAAGGACCTTAGAGATTCACACACACACACACACACACACACACACACACACACAAACTGGACCACAGAGAGGAAGACTCTGCTCAAGTTCACATGGCAGAAAATGTCACTAGGAGGAAAGGAACAAAAAATAGTTCCTTACCTCCTAATTCAATATCCTTTCTACTGTAACATGAACTCTAGTATTCAGCATACTGTCTAACCACACAAGATTCAACCATATCTACTGCATCTTATCCCCAGTAAATACTTAACATTAGAATTATAATCACTTACCACACAATGCATGACTGAGTCACACTGTCCGTCCAGGTAGTCCATTTATGTTTGTGTTCGTTATCTTCATTGCTTTATTATCAATGTCAGTGTTATCTTCAACTCCTTATTCTTCCTCATCCTCCCTACACAATAAATTTCTAAGTCTTTTTAATTCTACTTTCACAAAATTTATCATCCCTGTCCTTTTTTCTTCTTAGGGGTCACCAGCTAACCTTAACTCAATATTGCTTTTGTTTAAAATTAATTGTTTATTGTCTTTTTCAGCATTTACTTCCATAAGATATTGAGTTTTCAATTTTCTCCCCTTCCATCCCCTACTCTTCCTCACACTGTCCCTCCCCACGCTAGCATTCAGTCTGATATAAGCTTTACATATACATTCATATTAAACATATTTTCACATTAGTGATTTTTTTTAGCACTTATTATTTATTTTGGACAAGTACAAAAACTTAAATGCTTAATAATAATAGGAAAAAGCATTGTAAACTTAAGTATTAAACTTAAATATAAAAGAAAAAGAGTGGTATGTGCAGCGCAGAACATAAGAGAGGATTCAGAAGATCTAGTAATAACCTATTTCAAGAAAGCCAACGTATTAAATGCTGTGTGTTATGTTGAAAACTATCCATCTTTTCTTTGCTTCCTTGTAGGTTTTCTTTTGTTCTCTGCTGGAAGCTTCTTACTTTTTTCTTTTATCCCCCTACTTGCCTCTGTGTACCACCCCAAGGCTAAAATTGAGCATGGATATATTAAAATGTAAGTATTAATACACACATATACATATATATATACATAAATATATATGTATATATACATACACACATACATGCATACATGTATGAACATGTATCATCCCTAAGAGATCCTACTCTTAACGTTGTTTTTGTATGTCTCTATTGTATCTCTATTTTTCCCATCTCTCCTAAACATTCTACTTCACTTCCACCTGCTATTTTGCCCTCCTATTACTTAGCCTACCATTCCTACAAATACTCCATTATCTTCCCATTCCCCTAAATCGAAACACCCTTTTATATACAAATTTGACCTATTCCATCCCCATCACCCTAAAACTTTCTCCTTTATCCTTCCATTCCCATAAATCTAAATAACCATCTATACCCTCCTTTTCTAAAGGCTCTTCCTTGGTCCTCTTCCCCCTTTCCATCCTCTAAGAGTATTATTTCTTTCTGAATTTAGAAGACTTTTATACTCTTCAAAATGTGTATGTATTTTCCCCTCTTAAACTATTCCTGATGAAAGTAGGTTTCCAGGACTAACAGTGCCCTTCCTCCATCTAATTCCTCTGTATCAGTTCTTCCTTTTGTACCTCATTTGTATTAAATACTTACTCATTTCATGAAATTTTAAATTATTGTATTTGTTTTCAGTTTTATACAATCATTTCCATATATCTTTAGATGATTTTCCCCCCTTCCCACTCCCGACCCGAGACAGAAGGCAATCTTGTCATTCTACGCACACATTCCTATTAAATACGTTATCCCCTTAGTCATGTTGTGTAGGATAATTAAAATGAATGGAAGAAATCATAAAACAAAACAGAACAAAACATAACGCAAGAAAAAATGGTTTGCTTTGTTCTGCGATCCAATCCTATACTTCTTTCTCTGGATGTGGAAGGCTTTTTGCCTCAAGACCGCACTGGCAATTATTTTAGGTCCTTGCATTGCTGTGAAGGACTAAGTCTACCAGAAAAATTCCTCACACACTGTGGTTGTTGCTGTGTACAAAGTCCAGGTATCTCTGAAGTCTTCCTGTTCATCATTTATTATAGCACAAAAATATTCCATGAAATCCATATACCAGAACTTGTTCAGCCATTCCCCAATTGATGGGCATCCCCTTGATTTCCAGTTCCTGGCCAGCACAAAGAGAATTGTTATACGTATATTTGTACATGTGGGACCCTTTCCCATTTTTATGATCTCTTTCAGATATAGTCCTAGAGGTGAAATTGCTGAGTCAAAGGATATGCACATTTTTGTAGCCATTTTATGTCCAAAGGGACATAGTTCCAAAAAGCTCTCCAGAATATTTGGAACAGCTCACAGCTCCACCAACAATGAATTAGCGTTCCAACTCTCCCACATCTTCTTCAACATTTATCATCATCCTATTTTGTCATGTTAGCCAATCTGATAGATGCCATGTGGTGCCTCAGAACTATCTTGATTTGCATTTCTCTAAGTGATGTAGGACATTTTTTTTTGTATGACTATAGATGATTTTAATTTTTTTCTCTGAAAACTGCCTGTTCATAACTTTGGAACATTTATAAATTGGTGAATGACTTGTATTCTTGTAAATTTGACTCAGTTCCCTATATTTTTTTTTAGAAATGAGACCTTTATCACAGACATTAGCTGCTAAAATTAAGATATTTACTCTTTCAGCTATTCTTGAATGGTTTTATTTTTGAAGTCAAATCATACTCAGATCTACCCAAGCTTTCTTATAAGCTACCTAATTACTAGTAACAGTTGCAGACATAGGTTTTACATACAAAAAATGCAAATTTTCCATCCTTATTTAGTCCTTGGTGATTGGCATGTACCTTATATACCTCTTGGCTTCTGTATGTCAAATCTCCTATTGAATTCAGGAGTTGTGTGTGTGTGTGTGTGTGTGTGTGTGTGTGTGTGTGTGTGTTAAGTTCCCAAAGATCTCATGCCTGCATGAGATCTTTCTTCCGGGAGTGAATGAATGAGGTGGGAGCAAGGATGATATGCACTCCATTTATTCTCAGCTAGATCAGAGTATATATAGACATTCTACATCCATTCTACATGTATTCAAGCAAGAAGTTTTGTAAATACTGTCTGTTATATTTACGTGCTTGGCTGTTGTTATTCCTGCTCAAGATAATTGTGAGGGTCAGCAATTGCGTAGGGGTGGTCCATCTCATAAATCATGCAAGGACCTGGCACCTCAAAGAGATTTCTCCTGAGGGCATCATGATCCTGATAATCTGAGAGTTCCAGACCCCTTACAAGTGTGTGTATGTGTGTGTGTGTGTATGTGTGTGTGTGTTGGGATGTTTGTAGTAAAGCCAATGGTGTAATTGATCATTTGTACTTTTGGACATTCTGGTAATGCAGTCATATCTCACCTTTTGGTGCATACACAAAACGGCAGAGTACCCAAAAGTCCTGTAAAATTGAAGGCTATTTTTTTCTTAGTAGATGTGTTGTTGTCAGGTGGGATATAGTCATATGCTTTGTGTAGGAGTTTAGACATGTTCCCCAAAATCACAGGTTCTGGAATCTGTTCTCCCCATGTGAAGACACTTACCCAAGGTGGTTTTTGCACAAAAGCCCATCGTTCCCATTCTTGTTCTTGCTCCTTTGGAGCAGGGGCTGCAGCTGCCAGCTTCAACTTCAGAAGCATGGCAAAGATAACTCGCCATCTCTTACGATCACGTTGGCACTGATCCTGAGACCTTCAGGGTTTCGGTAGAGTTATCTGTAGGCAATTCATTCTGCTGACCAACGATCTTACTCCTCTTTCCTGGATCCAAATTGATCCATTATCTGTAGAAACATAAAGGAACCCTGGACCCCTTTTTAATACCATATGTGAGTCATGCCGTTTACCTTCATGGTCTTTCCACATGACTCTTAAATTAGGCTGAGCCAATTTTGATTTCCAATCAATTCTATTCTTTTGTTTCATATCTTGATGTGTGAGATATTTCATGGCATGAGTCAAACCTCTGTCATTCATATTTAAATAATTTATGGCATATAATGCTTTGTTAAGTCTATGCATGGACTTTTTTTGTTTTTTGTTTTTGCAGGACCATCTTCAGTGTGCGATTGGCCCTTTCAACCAAAACCTGTCCTTGGGGATTGTATGGAATTCCTGTTATATGGCAGATATTAATTTCTTGGCAGAACTGAGCGAATGCAGAAGATGTACAAGTTGGGCCATTATCTGTTTTCAAGACCTATGTACTCCATGATTAGCAAAACAAGCATATATATGGCAAAAAACATGCTTTTCTGTTTCTCCTGCTTGTGCAGTAGCCATTATAAATCCTGAGTATGCATCAACAGTAACATGAACATACTTTTGTCTGCCAAATTCTGATATGTGTGTGACATCCATTTGCCACAAATCGTTGGGAGTGTCACCCCTAGGATTACATGTATGAAGTTTGGGTGTAGTTTGAAAAGGAATACATGTAATGCACCAAGTAACAATCTCTCTGGCTTCTTTCTTAGAGAGTCCATACAACATTCATAATGATCGGCAGATATATGATACTTGTTGTGGGCTTGCTGTGCTTCTATAACTGTAAAAGCAAGAATGTTATCAGCGATCTCATTACCTTCAGCTAAAAGGCCTGGGAGATGGGTGTGAGAGCAAATGTGTGTAATATGCAGAGGATGTTGTCTATTCCTAATACTATTTTGTAACTCTTTTTGCAAATGATAAATTGGAGTATCTCTTGAAGGTATATATGCTGTTTCAATAAATTTAACAAGACCACTCACATATAGACTATCTGTTACCATGTTTTTTGGATGTGGTAATTCTGTTGCTTTGAGCACGGCAGATAATTCATTTTGTTGAGTGAATGTGAAAGGGGTCTCATAAAGGTTTAATAACTGTAGGTCAGGGCTGTACAATGAAGCTTTGTAGTTTTTAGTAGCATCTATAAAGACTAAATATCCTGAAATGGGTTTTTGTTGGACTATATATTCTGAATTATCCAAGGACATTTGACAAATATTTGCTTGCTTGAATTATAAAGGAATGCCATGACAAAATTCATTATTAACTATCAATTGCCAATCTATGTCTCTCTGAAGTGCATCATCATTTTGAGACATAGTTAAATCTGTGAATATTTTTTCGAGAGGGTGCCCTGTTAGCTGAATGACCCGATTACTTGCTTTTTTTTTTTATCACCTGAGCTATTAATGTGAGATAAGTTGTAATAGTACAACTTGTGGAAGTAGGTAAGTGTATCCATTCTAATATTTTATTATTTTGATGTATAATGCCAGTGGGTAACTGTTGTGTGTTCAAGATGGATATAGTTACTGGCTTGTTTCTATTAATTCTCCTTGTTACGTGGGATAGCAATGCCTTTTCTACCTCTCTAACTGCTCTAATAGCATCAGGGGTCCATTGACATGGAGAGTCTAATGTGGGATCCCCTTTCAACAGATCATATAGTGGGCATAGATGTCCTGTGGTGATACCAACCTTGGATCTAAGCCATTGTATGTCTCCTATAAATTTCTGAAAATCATTGAGAGTTTGGAATTTTTAGTGTAATCTCATAAGAGTTGATAATATATCCTAAGTAATTAAATGGAGGCTCCCTTTGTACTTTCTCTGGGGCTATATGTAAACCATGTTTACTCAGAGCTTCCTCTGTGCATTGAAGCATAATTTCTAATATTTCTGAATCTGGATGTGATGCTAAAATATCATCCATATAATGAATGACAGTGGCAATTGGGAAAGTCTTATGGATTGGCTCTAAGATTTTTGCTATATACCATTGACATAAAGTGGGACTGTATTTCATGCCTTGGGGTAAGACCTTCCATTGATAGTATTCATAGATTCATTAACCCTACGTAAATCAATGAGCACTCTCCATTTTCCTGATTTCTTTTTTATACTGATAACAGGAGAATTCCAGGGACTTGTGCTTGGTTCTATATGTCCCTTCTGTTCTAGAATAGTATCCTTCAATGCCAACAGCTTTTCTTCTGTCAAGGGCCACTGTTCCACCCAAAGAAGATTATCAGATTTCCAAGTGATCCTAGGAACTTCAATTCCTACATTCCTAACAGTAGCCCCCATTAAAAATTTCCTGCTGTGATGACTGTTAAGTTCATTTGAGATAGAATATCTCTGCCCCATAATAGTACTGGAAGCCCATAAACAACATATGGTGTGACCCATCTTGCTTTGTTTTCACATCTCCACCTTAGTCTTCTGGTTGATATTTCTGTCTGTTGTTGTCCATCAACTCCTACCAGAGTTCCATAAGCCTGTCACTTAGGCCATTGTGGTGGCCACACAAAGTCTGGAAATACAGTCCTATCTGCTCCTGTATCTATTAGCCCTTCAAAGTATCTCCCTTCTACTTCAATGTAACAAGTAGTTCTTCTTTCTGTTATATTTTGTGTGAACATGGTATGTGTCTGTGATGCAGGCCACTGAGAAATGAGTATTTGTGCTACATATTGGTCTTTTGTAATATTTATATCAATTTCACTGGAACTGACCATTGGAATTTCTGTTAACTCCAAAGGTCCTTCCAAACTACAAATCAGAGGATATATACCTGTATAATGATTTGTGGGTGTGCTGAGGAGTATGGCAAGCTTTCCTTCTTTAATTAAAAAGGGCCATATGGGAAGATGGACTGTGTAGAAAGGACCCACTGTAAAGTTTCCCTTTGAAAACAGGCTCTTTATTGCGGTGAGCACTCCCCCTGAAGGCGAGCAAAGTCGTTCCGCAGTTGCTCAGTGGCCGAATTGACAGAAGGCAGTGTCTGCGCAGCCACCCCCCACTGAGTTTGAGGGGTCCCGGAGGATGGGCCCCGAAGGGAGTTTAAACAGCATTCTGAGGCCCAGTGACCTGGTTTTTTACATTTTGGGCATGGTAATTTTGGCCTTTGGGCCATTATCTTTTGTGGGGTCGGTCTCCCTGAATGACAATCCTTTTTGAAGTATCCTAACTTCCCACATTTAAAACAAGCCCCTTTTTTGTTTCTTCCTGCTATGTATCCTTGAGACATGTATTCCTGGTGTATTTCTGCTGTGAAAACAGTAGACTCTACTCTCTTACATCTTTGTATCATGTCCTTAATGGTTGGATATTTTGGTAGTCCTAACATGGCTTTTTTATAGTCTGTGTTGCAGTTAGTTTGAACAATTTGCTTTATTACTATCTCTGCCCCTTCTACAGGGCCCATAGTTCTAGCAACTGCCTCTTGTACTCTAGCTATGAGATCCACAAGATGTTCTTCATCCTTTTGTCTGATTTGAGTGAAAGGCTCTACATCTTGTCCTGCCACAGTAACTCCTTCCCATGCCTTCTAGACACATTGAGCAATTCTCTCTTATGTTTCTATGGGAAAAGTAACTTATGTATTATCTGTACTAAAGTTCCCTGTGCCCGATAGCTGCTGGAAATATCTCTGGGCATTTTGTGCATCCTGATTACGTGTTACTGACATCTGTCGACAAGCCTCAGCATACAACGCCAGCCATTGTACTGCTTGTCCAGGGGTCAGTAAAGCCTGAATGACAAGTTTCCAAACATTAGGAGTAAGTACATAAGTCATCAATGATTTCAATTGTAATTTCACAAAGGGAGATTTTAGGCCGTAAGTAGTTATGGCCTTCTTAATCTCTTTGATCAAACTAGGTTGTACTGCCTCATGAGAACGAGTGCTATCCTCTGCCTGTAACACAGGCATAATTAAACCGTCCTCATACTTTCTTTGTCTTCTATTTCTTTCTATCATCTGTTTGATACCCACTAATTGGTGCTGGAAGTGTGGAGGGCAGCACTTCTTGCTATAATTAGTTAGGTGATGCCCTCACCTCATTTTTTAAACTTTTTCTTCAATGTTCTCCTGTTTACTAGAGTGTGGATCTACTTCTTTATTTTCTAACTTTCTCATAGGTAATCCTAAACTTTTAACTATACTGGCTAACTTGCCCACCTTTTGAGAAAGTTCATATATTTCTCCTTTTTCCTCTGTGTATTCTCTAAGGGAAGGGTAAATGTTGTTAGTTACTGTCTCCTCTGTGGGTGGCGTATCTGCCCCCGAGTGGTATTGTGTGGAAGTTTGAGTTTGAGCCTCAAAAGCACACCTTTCAGCTAAGCAGAGTGGGTCTGTGAGCCCTGTCTTAATGCTTGGCTGTTGTTATTCCTGCTCAAGATAATTGTGAGGGTCAGCAATTGCGTAGGGGTGGTCCATCTCATAAATCATGCAAGGACCTGGCACCTCAAAGAGATTTCTCCTGAGGGCATCATGACCCCGATAATCTGAGAGATCCAGACCCCTTACAAGTGTGTGTGTGTGTGTGTGTGTGTGTGTGTGTTTATAGAGTCCTAAAAGTCTAACAGTTGATCAAATGTCCATTTTTTTAAATCAGAATTTTGATGGGCTTTGCTGGGTATGATATTTTAAGCTCGAGGCCCAGTTCTGCATTTCTGGTACAAATCCTACCTGGTCATAGTGTATTATCTTCAAGTCAAGATGCTATGATCTCTGGGCTAATATAGTTTTTTTTTTTAAAATTACTTTTTACATTTATCTTCATTAGGGAAAATAGTTTATAATTTGCTTTTGCTATTATGACTCTTCCCACTTTAGGTACCATAGTTTTATCTGAAAAGCATTTGGTAAGGTCCCTTCTTTGTCAGCTCTCCCAAATAGTTTATGTCATACTGGAATTAACTGTTCTTTAAATGTTAAATAGAATTCACTTATAGATCCATCTGTCACTGGAGAGTTTTCCTAGGGAGTTCACTGATAGTTCAATTTATTTTTTCTGATATGTAGTTATTCAATTATTTTATTTTGTCTTCTGTTAATCTGGGTAATAATACACAGATATACAGACACACACACATATATGTATTATATATAACTTACCATATATGTATTATATATTAATATGTAAATATATATTGTATATTAGTTATACCTATAATTTAATGTATAAATATATATTAATATTTACTATATATTAAATGTGCATCTATTTCACTAAGATTGTCAAGTTTATGGGTATGCACATGAGCAAAATAATTGCTAATTACTCTTTTAATTTCTTCATCATTGATGGTGAATTCATCCTTTTCTGTTTTGATACTGTTTATTTGGCTTTCTTTTTCTTTTTTTAAAAATCAAATTATCCCAAGGTTTAGGGATTTTATTATTTTTTTATAAAATCAACTTTTAGTTCTATTAATTAGTTCAATTTTCCCCTTAATTTCAATTTTATTAATCTCCAGTTTTCAGTGTTTGTAATTTGGTATTTAATTGGGAATTTTTAAGTCATGATTTTTCTAACTTTTTCAACTGCAAGCCCAATTCATTGATCTTCTCTTTCTCTATTTAATTTATATAAGAATTTATAGATAGAAAAATTCCCCAAAGAACTACTTTTGACTCAGATTCACTCCAGCTCTGACTCTGTCTAGCTGAGATTCTATCTGGCCCGCTTATAAATATAAATGTCACAAATGCTTTGGCTCCTCAAGAGTCAGCCCAGTGTGGAGTATCTTTAATAAACTTTTACTTTGGCTGAAAGAATGGTTGAGTCAAATTCATTCAGCACGACCTGGTGTGTTGGTATTTGGGGGTCCTAAGAACCCCAAATCTCATTATGGTTCCCTGACTCCAACAGTTTGTCCCACATGTACACAGATATTTATAGCAACTTTCTTTGTGGTAGCCAAAAACTGGAAATCAAGGGGATGCCCATCAATGAATGACTGAATGACTGAAAAAATTTTAGTACATGAATATGATGGAATACTAATGTGCTATAAGAAATGATGAACAGAAGGACTTCAGAGAGGCCTGGGAAGTCTTATATGAACCGATGCCGAGTGAAAGGAGCAGAAGCAGGTGAACTTCGTACACAGCAACAACCACCGTGTGTGAGAAATTTTTCTGGTAGACTTAGTACTTCATTGTGATGCAAGGACTTAAAAAATTCCTAGTGAACTCTTGAGGCAAAACGTTTTCCACATCTAGAGAAAGAACTATGGAACTGGATCACACAATGAAGCAGACTATTTTCTTTTGTATTATGTTTTTTCATTTTATGTATCTCCCATTCATTTTAATTCTTCTATGCAACATGACTAAGGTGAAAATGTATTTAATAGGAATATATGTGTGGAAAAGATATAAGATTGTGCACCACCTCAGGGAAGGAGTGGAGAAGGAGGGGGAAGGGAGAAGAAAAAACTAAGATATATGGAAGTGTTTGTATAACACTGAAAGCAAATAAAATAATTTAATAAAAAATAGTAGCATGCAGGGCAAGTATGATTTCTCTCAAATACCAGAGAAAAAGTAGATCAGGGTACGCACTTATCATAGTAAATTTCTGTTGATCAGTGCCTGATGGATGTGATGAGTCCAGTTCAGAATCAGTTTCTTTTCCTTATTTCCAGATGGCAGGATTCACACTCAGAAAACATCTCATTCGAATGCATTTAATTAGGTATTGGTTAGTTCCTAGATATTGGGCTTAGCTCTTTGAATACATTGCAGAGGTAAGAGATCATTGACTGAAATAATGATCCTATGATAGCTTCTAGAAGAGGCCTGGTGTCTTCCAGAAGGCTGTGTAGGTCTAAGTAAATCTAGGGCACAATACGTGTTTTACTCAGATATTTGCAAGCATTTCACCAGGTCCTTT